>OZ005655.1:40383641-40723375 GCA_963930645.1 Salticus scenicus | reverse complement strand
CATGAGTTAGCTACCTCCTGATTTAAACAATATATAGAACAGAAACTTCTATAACAATACATTCTTTTTTAGTAATAATATTTTTATTTCAGGAAATAAGTGAGCCTGATGATTAATGCAGCATATCATGTTGAGGCCACCAGCCAGCAGTAGTTCGAACATTCAGGTTTTTCATGGGACATGAACAGGCTGATAGTGTCTGCATAGGAAAGAGGGCAATGAAGCCCTGTGAGTTAAAGAGAGAACCCTTGTGAGTTTCCAATACAGTTTGTTGTTCTAGTGAGGATTTTCTGGCAGTGTTCCACATCATCAAAATTGTTTAACAGAACAAATGGTTTTGAGGAGATTGCTACAATGAGAATTTTTAGGGGTTACAAACTATGTTTTGCTGAAAGTGACTTGTTATACATAATTTTCAACTAAGTTTCCAAATAAAGAAAAACCCACATTTTGTAACAACACCAATTTTTAGGTGAATGAAAAGTGACCAGGTAAGTATATTTGAACCTTAGTGTTTTGACATAAAATGCTAATGCTGAACCGATTGAGCCATACAGTTGATTTCTGACCACAACTTATATGAATGTTGGAAATTTTTATTTCACTTGTTCCTTCCCATTAGAAAGTTAGCCAGGTTAGTTCAGTTGGTAGAGAATTGGTGTATTATGCCAAACAGCAAGTTTTGAATCCTGGTTTGGTCACTTTATGCAAGTAAAAATTAATCAAGTGTTTCCATTAAAAATCTGTGGTATATATATATATATATATATGTGTGTGTGGGAAGCAGAAATCCAACAGTGATACAAAAGAGGAATATTTTAATTCAGCACAGTGCTGGATACACAAACTAAAACTCACAGCAGATTTTTCTGGTACTCTTTACATTCAAACCTCTAGAACAACCACTATTTTTAATTATTTTCATCTCGCTCTCTTTCTTTAAAGTGTGTGCTTGAGACTGTAAAGAAAAAGTCATAGTCACGTTAAAATGAAATTCAGGAGTCTATGCTTGTGTTCATCTACTCCTACAGATCGGTCATCCTGATAGTTCTGTCGTCCTCGACTGAAATTTGGATTACTTGAATAAATAATCAAAAAATTTTGAAAAATACAAATAAAGTAAAACAAATTTAGAATAAAAATGAAATTAAATCAGCTCAAGTTGATAGCTATTCGAGACACCATTTAATACAATCATTTGACAGGGCTTCATATATTCTGCAGCACTGGATGTCTTGTTCAGACTTTCGTGAACACCAACTTTTTCTACACTGTAGCAGTCGTTTGGTCTAACGGCAGAAACTCTATATGGACCATGATAATTTTCTTTCAACTTTAAGCCTGAACCAAATTGAGTTCTTTGTATTGCAACTATATTGCCTATTTCATACTTCTTTTTTCCTAGATTTATTAAACTGTTTTCTGTTTTCCCTCTTGAATTCTCATCATGTTTTTTCTCGCTTCTTCCCTCATATCTTCACGTTCTTTCATTATATAGTTCACATATTCATCATCCAATATTTCTTTAATCCTTAGATCATTCTTATCTTTCATCTTAACTCCAACTAATAGCTTGAATAGAGTGAATTTCGTACTTCTTGAGATGGAACTGTTAATAACTCTTGTTGGTACATCAGCTACATATTTGTACCATTTTGAACTGTCATCCTTGGAAAGTATCGACAAGACTGGAATCAAGATGCCATGTATTCTCTCAACCTGTCCGTTTCCTCTACGAAGTTCAGTCATTATCTTGATATGTTCAATACCTTGCTCTGCACAATATTCTTCAAAATCTTTAGATGTGAATGCAGACTCTCTGTTAGATATGATTCTTGAAGGATTACCAAATACTGCTTGTCATAATTTTAACTTGTCTATCACTTCCTTAGCTGATGTAGACTTTACAGGATAAAACCATATGAACTTGGTAAATGCATCTGTGACTGTGAAGATATATTTATAATTTTTGTTTGTTGATGGCAATGGCCCAACGTGGTTGATATGGTAAGTGCGTTAAGGCAAATTTTCTTTTAGTATTGGATTCAAAAACCCTTCGATTTTACCACATTTTCTATTATGCAAAATACAGTCAATGCAATTTGCTATTACTGCTTCGACTTGCTATCTCAGTTTTGGGATATAAAACTCTTGATTCACTAATTCCTCTGTTTTGTAAACAGCAAAGTGACCTCTGTTATGTACCTTCCTAATGACCTCATTTTGCATTCCTTAAGGTACTACAAGTAACTCTCTTCCATTTTCCCATTTGTATAACACGTTCTTTTTAAGGAAGTAACCATTTTCTTCTTCTTTTCCAACTAAGGTTTTAATCGTTTTTATATGATCATCCTGTTCTTGTGAGATGGCGATTTTGGCTGTTACTTCATCCAGGGATCCAGTGACAATCAATACTGTATTTCGACTCAGTGCATCTACATGTTTCATTCGATCTGCAGGTCTGTGTTTGATTTCATAATCAAAGTCATCTAAAAACAAAGCCCATCTTGCAACTCTTGGTGCTAATTCTTTTTTGTTTAACGTTTTTGTAAATGCAGCACAATCTGTAACAATCTTAAATTTTGAACCTAACAGATAATTCCTAAATTTTTTCAAGGCTTCGATTATTCCGAGTACCTCTAATTCATAACTGCAATACTTTTCTTGTTGTGGTGTTGTCTTCTTACTCATGTACTGTATAGGATGAAATTTTCCATAATCTCCCTTCTGTAGCAACACAGCACCAAAACATGACTGCTAGCATCAGTATTCAATTCTAACAGTGATCCTTGTCTGAATAAATGCAATACTGGTTCTTGAGACAACATGTCTTTTAATTTATTAAATGCTGCTTCTTGTTCTGGACCAAAATTGAATGTAGAACCTTTTTTGTAATAGGTCACTCAGTGGTTTGGCTATCTGAGGAATGAATTTGTGAAAATATCCACTTAATCCTAAATATGATTGTACTTGTTTAACTGATTTGGGTTGAGGAAATTTTCGAACGGCTAACGTTTTATTAGGTGAAGGTCGTATTGTTCCATCTTCAACGATATACCCCAAAAACTCAACTTTTCTTTTCAAAAAGTGACACTTCTTAAAATTGATATCTAAACCATATTCAGAGGCACACTTTTTAGTTTTTCAATTTCTTCCTCTTCGTCTTGGGATGGAATGATCAAAATAATTTTCAAAGTTAAAAAATTTGCTTATTTTAAGCATTTTGCATGTTACTACAATCATAATTAAAAAAGAAAACGATATTTCAGAAATATTTATCAATCTATTTAAATATTCTAGAATCTAGAATCAGGAAGTAATGGCTCTCAATTTCCAATTAAATCCATCAATTTGTTTGTGTTTAGAATCATCTTAAATTTATAAATCTGCAAGATTATTTCCCACAACAAACTTTTTTTTAAACCTACGTTGGTTAAAAAAAAAATAAAAAAAATAGTTAAAATAAATTTCTAATAGCTTTTAATAATCTTCCGTGCATTTTTAAACATGAAATTTATCATAAAATCCATCCACTTATGTCCATTATTTCCTTATTTATCAACAAAACATATTCAGTTATAATTTCCTAACTTTAAAGATCATTCTGGAAAGTTTACAGTTAGCCATTTTATTTCAGCATCTCTCTCAGCATTTTTCTCTTTCCCTGCAAAAATGATTAGATGACACATTTCCTTCAAAAGGTTCAAAGCGCATGGAGAATAATGTCAAATTTATGCAGCCAGCTGCATGTCTGCGTCTCTGATTGGCTGAAATTTCCATGAAACTTCAAATCTCGGAGTGAAGAAAGATCGAATTTCGTCAGTTAAGCAGCAGTAACGGTGAGTGTGGCTTATGTCGAGGGGAAGGCTGGGATTCCCATTCTTCGGGATGCTGTGCTGGAAATGATCGGATGTAAAAAGAAAAATGGTTAAAATCTCTACAAGTGTTTTCTAATTAGTGTTTACACTACATGATGGCAACATATTTTATATACGTATTGTTTGTATTGACTAATCATGGTAAATATCAACATCCAAGCATGGATCAAATTAATATATTACACTGCCTTTTGATTCCTAGAAACTCAAAGAATACAAGAAGTGCATTTCATCATTGAATGGTGATCGCAAAGAATGTGCATATAAGAGTATGGAGTATAAATGTCCACGGAGCTCTATATAATATCGTCATTGAAAGAAGATTGCAGACCCCATAGCAGAAAATGTGAGATGCGAGACGTACATCACAGATTTTTTTTCAGTCTGCAGATTATTTTCAAAACAGTATTGTGTAGAAATTTCAAGTTTCCCAATTTTGATAGGAAATATTGCAATTTCCAATCTTTCTCCATCCACAGCATAAATGCCAATGTTCATTTTAAACACACTTTATTAGATTTTTAGAACCTACAAAGAGATAGAATTATTCAATATTTTTCACTTTTGTAATAATGAAATCCACGTCTGAGTATTTTGAAATTTTCTTATATACTCAAACTTACGTAGCATAAAAATTAATTTTAAACTAAGAATTTTCATTTACAAAAAACATTTGAAACGAAGCTTATTTATAATTAATTAAGTTAAATACCTTATTTATGCTTCATTATTCAATGGCAGAAAGCCTTTTCACAGGAGGATCCTCCGCGTTATCTGTGCCGACTACTTGTAGTGGATTGTGACTGTTTAAATACCTTATTTATGCTTCATTATTCAATGGCAGAAAGCTTTCTCGCAGGAGGATCTTCCGCGTTATCTGTGCCGACTGCTTGTAGTGGATTGTGGCTTGTAGTGGATTGTGACAAAAAAAGAATTAAACAACTAAACACAATTCCTAGCAGACAAAAAAAAAAACCCAAAATTCACTTCCCCCATACCCTACAACCAAGGCACATTGAATAAAATTAAAAATGTCGCGAGCAAATTTAACTTAAATATTCCAATAAAACCTAATCCAAGCATTTTCCAATTAATAAGAAATAACAAAGACCAAATTTCCCCCATCAAAACTGCAGGCATATATAAAATACCGCTTAAAAATCAAAACAATGAAGATTATTATTATATAGGGGTTACAAAAAGAAAAGTTAAAACTAGAATCAAAGAGCATAAAAATGATGTTAAGTTTAATAGAAACACTATGGCCCTTGCTAGATACCATCAAGAAAATAAAATAGAAATAGATTTTAACAGTGTAACCAAGTTAGCAAACTATAATAACCAGAGTTACGCATTTTTTAGAGAAAGCATCGAAATCGTGCATAATAAAAACGTAATTAATGACCACGAATAGGCCAAAATTGACAGAGTGTGGCGCCATCTTTTTGTAAATAAAAACCAAGACCAAGATGTCAACAGTCACAATCCACTACAAGCAGTCGGCACGGATGACACGGAGGATCCTCTTGCGAAAAGGCTTTCTGCCATTGAATAATGAAGCATAAATAAGGTATTTAACTTAATTAATTATAAGAATTTTCAATGATTAAAATAGGCAAGATTGAATGTAGCGTTTGTGAAGAATAATTCCAATCATTGTATTATTTCTCATAGATTCCAAACCTGTTACTGAAGAGTTATGGATTTTCTTACATTTTATGATATAAGTGGCCACCAAATTTCTATTTGTTCACAATAAATATATATACTTCTGCTCAATGTATCTTTCCATGTTGGTAAGTCATTCATTCATTTATACTGGTTTTTTTTTTTTTTTTTATCTAGAGTTATAGTTTCTGTGGATATCAAAGTCGGTTCATCAGAAAGGCAGTCTTTCGATCGCGATGTACTTACTAATTTATTCAGGGCTATTAATCATCAGAACTAATGCTTTAAAATTATCTCATTCTGAGTAATTAAATTCATTACACTTAATTTATTAAATTATCTGAACCATCTCTCAAATTTAAATATTAACCCAATAAATATACATTTTCATTTCATCATATTTAATTTACAAATATTACAATAGTTGTTAAGAAATGTAGAAGAAATTACAAAAATGTGGACTATTGGCCATTTCAAAGCATTGTTGGGAGAAAAACCATAATTTGAAATTTGATATAGCTAAAATAATTTGCAGGCCCAAATCTACACACAAACTTTATTTCTTTGAAACTTTTTTACATCTATAAGAAGCTTAAAAATATTGTTAATTGTGTTTACACTGTACCCTATTTGTCTGATTGTTGAAATTTTTATATTCAGTCCACATTTCCGTAATTTCTTCTACATTTTTTCACAACTACCATTACTCAATTTATTATTGACCAATCCACTACATTCTGCATAATTCTATTGTTTGATCAGAATCTAATTCTTTTCCTACATATAAGAGCACTTCTCTTTCATTTCTTTATGCATTGAACACAGTATACTAAATGCTACCAAAATAGCTGTCTGCTATTCCATTTTTCTCTTTAGTATTCAAGATGTAGAAGATCTTTCCTGGGTTTAGTTATCTAGTGCCAAGTCTCCTTTTAATATATTGGTTATTCTAAGTGATAATGACGTAGAACATCATTGTGACTAAAATATATACACATACTAATAATTTTCAGCAGAAATGAAAACCATTTCAATGTTTCTGTAAATCATATAAAATAAGTTAATTTATAAAAAAAATTTAACATTCTCTGATGATAAAAACAATCATTCACAAGAGTAATAATCTTTGAGAAATACTTACCATAATATCAAATATCTCAAAATCTACAGGATTTGAAATATTCACTAGGACTGTAAAGTTTCCTTCCTTTTCATATTGATGAGTGAATTCTTCCCAAGAATTAGAATTAGAGTCTATTTCTACTTGATTACTAGTTGAGTTGTCACCAAAATCAACAATATACTGTGACGATGCTGGCAATTCATCGCCATCAAATTTCAACTCAAAAATAATTTTGCCTTAAAAATAGTTAGAAAAAAAATAATTATCAATTTATAATGTGTATGTAATTTATTCAATAACAAGAAAAACATGTAAAAAAATATAATAATAAATAAATAAAATTACAATGATAGAATTATATATTTCAAATTGCTAGTTATGACTTAGAACAATACTGTAATTTTTTAAATATTTTTTATGGAGCTTCAAACCTGCCCTCTCAGAAATACACAGCAGAAATTAAAATCTTATAAAGCATAATGCATGTAAAGATGTAAAAAATTTAATATCAAGGAAAACACATTTTGTTATAAGTGCAATAAGAAAAATTTAAAAATATAAAATAAGCCACAACAAACATTTTAAATGAATCGTAATAGCTTGGGACATCATAACAGTTTTAGAATCTATATATATGAATCACAATAGATAAAAATTAAAGGAATTTTTAAATGAAATCATTTATACCCAATACAGGTGAAGTTTGATTGTCTATAAAACAAAATAAAATCTCTAAGTAAGCAAACTTTTTTTTTTTTTAATGTTAAATTTTCAGCTTTCTTTATGTGGTAATCACCTACAAAAGAAAAAATATAATAAATTATATATGTATAAATAAATATTGGCATATATATTGTCAATTTCACAATTATGAAATTTATTTTAAATATCATACTTTGCAGTATTTCTGTTCTAGTTTATCAGCTAGCTTCTATGGAACTACGTTCATCCCTAGCTGTTTCAAGGAAACATGAGTAATACTCACGAAAATACAGGAATTGTGACTACTAAGAAACAATTTTTGATAATAAAAACATAATTACATAGATATAATTTTGAGAAATAATTAAAACAGAATTAAAAGACTTATTTTTTTATGTTTTTCTATAGTCAATAGAAGAAAGAGTTGGATTCATAAAAATTTTTGACATCTCGTATTTGAAGAATTTACACATTTTAAGAGCCAGAATACAATTTAACCATCCTTAGAAAATATGTGTGTGTGTGTTTAATATGGCAACATAGGAGAACATTTTATGTAAGTATGAGAATTGTTTTTAAGGAATCATTGTGAAATTAAAAAGAATTGTTTATAACAGTAATAGTCAACTAGAATTTTTTTTTTTTTTTTTTTTTTGTATAGATTAACTAAGAAATTTTTTGTAAGAACATTGCTTACAGGGGCTGTAAATTTTCAATATGCACACATCTCAAAAAAAAAAAAAAAAAAAAAAAAAGAAGAAAAACTTCTTAACACCTTTAAAATGAATGATGTTATCTAAGGGCGCAAAATAGAAATTGTTTCAATATTCAGTATTATATTTCCTCGAAATGAAAATTTACTGCATGTATTTATATAGGAAAGTATAGAAAAAAGTTTTGTGATGGTCACAACATACTAGTTTTGCATTATTCTAGCTCAGCATATAAAATTTAATTAAAATCTACTAAATTTATTAGCAATGTTTCAGGCATTTGAAAATTTCATATGCAAAATTGCAGGAATTATATTCGAATATGTCATTTTTTATATTGAAGAAAACCAGAACATTATTAAATTAGTAAAATTTAACATTTTTAGTTATTTTTACATTTAATGCATCTAAGAAAGAAGTTACATTTCAGCATTACATAAGCGAAAAATAAATAAATAAAGACTTTTTACATTTTAAAGAAAATAGATTAAGAAAGTATAATTAATATGAAAAATATTTGTATTAGTTCTGTAGAGAAAAAAACATATATATACACATAATTACATTTTCATACTTGCCAATCAATTTTAATAAAAAAAAGGGAAGATTTTTGTTGAAAAACCAGAAGATTTCATAAAAAAAGGGAAGATTTATTTTTTTTCTCTTTGACGTAATAAACAATACAGTTTTACAATTTTAATATTTAGAAGCAATCTATAAAAACATTTTACTATAGATTGATTATACTAAATATATGTTTTGAATGAAGTTATTCCTATTCAACATATAAATATCTACAAAACAGAATCTGTAAGAAATTTATTTAACAACAGACAAAAAACTTAGTTAAGTTAAAGTACAACTAATTTTTTAAATAAATAGAATATGATTTTTGTGTATGTACATTAATCATACATATAAAAAAAAGTAGCAGTAGATAATTATCAGTTTCAAACGTGCATAAAACCAGCTGAGTATTAATTTTCTTAAATTGATTTGGAAAAAATTTTCCTACCTGAAAAAATTACTCTTCATTTTTTTCCCATGTTTATACATTTGTTATAAATATGACATACAAATATTTAATTTAATTGAGGAAAAATAAACAGATTCAATAAATTCAGCAATCAAGATCTAAAAATAATTACATATGTGAGAAATATTGAGCACTTCCATTGCTTTATTGTTTCTAGAACTGATCATTGATCACAATCCGGGGAAGGGGGGGGGGATACAAAAATAATTAGAGTAAGAAATATTAAACTCTTTCAACTCTACTTCTAGAGTCTAATGAAAGAAGTTTAAAATTAATATTATCATTTATGTTGCAGATGGATAAAGATTAGGAAACAAAAGACTTCTGCAGAACATTTATGTGCTGATCACTAGTTGGAGACAAATGAAAGGGGGGTGGGAGGGGCAAAAAATAATTAGATCAGCAAGAAATATTTAACAATTCTATTTCTTTACATGTTCTAGAATCTCATAAAGCAAGTTTGAAATGAATATTGACATTTATCCTACGGATGGAGAAAGATTAGGAATCAGGAGTTTTCGTAGAACATTTGGGTTTTCTTTTTAAAACAAACGATATCCGCGACTTTTTTAAAAACGGAAGATTTCATCATCAGACCGGAAGATACGTTAAAAAACCGGAAGTCTTCCGGGAAAACCGAAAAAGTTGGCAAGTATGCATTTTAAAAGCTAATAATCTTTACCAATTACCATAAATTAATTATTATAATAAAAAATAAAAATACCTGGAGGAACAGCTTTAGGAGAATCAGAATCGAGAGTCCAATCCTGACCAATTGCTAAAAAACAATGGAATTCAGAGGAAATGGTCTCATATGACCATAGATTTGAAACATTGACGTTTATTTCAAAATCTCCTGAAGAATCACAAGAAATCTCTCGAGGATAACCTTCTTCTGGTACATCACCTACAATTAAAAGAAAGCTAAATGATTTAACTTCTTATCAGACAAAAATCTAAATCTTAACATGAAAGTGAATATGAGTATATTCATCTAGATTGAATAATAAAGAGTTTGATATATCATTAATCTGATTCCAGAAGGACATGCAAAAGCATTCAAACAATCAAAATTGTTTATCATAACTTAAAAAAAGAAAAAAAAGACATAAAACTACAAACTTTTCAATTTATAAAATTTTAATATAAGGACTATATTTAATATCAATATTAAAAATACCTTAAAAAACATCCTTATCGTAACCATCATCAGTGCTGATCACAACCTAGACGTCGTTCCTTAGTTGCAAAATGTTGTTATGTTGGCGCCGTAGTTCGTTCACTTCTCTTCGATTTCTAAATGAGATCTAAAATATGGTAAAACCTCCACAACTTTTTCCACTACCCACAATAATAACCCAATTAATACTAACTCAATAAACATTAAAAAAAATAGCACCGTATAACACCTCTAACTACGCTTTAAAAAGGGAGGCCATCGAAATTATAACTAACTCAAAAACCGTTAATGACAGAGAGCACTATTCAATTCCGCCTGAATGGCAACAGCGCTACTGGAAGAAATCGAAGAGAAGTGAACGAACTACGGCGCCAACATAACAACATTTTGCAACTAAGGAACGACGTCTAGGTTGTGATCAGCACTGATGATGGTTACGATTGTAACCGAAATTAATTTGCTGTTCCTTTGTAAGGATGTTTTTTAAGGTATTTTTAATATTGATATACAAACTTTTCTTTTAATCACCTCTAGCTAAAAGAAAATTAATAACTTAAAACTACTATTTTTGCAGAGAATAAAAGTCAGCATTATAATCACATTCAAAGAGTATTACATGCATAAGACTTTACAATTCAATATTTTATTTAATTATATAAGATTCCTAACACTGTTTTAAATATTTTTCAAGGAAAATATATTTCAGATAAAATTAAGGAGAATTAATCTGTTTAAAAAAAATGTAACTATTTCATGAACCCAATGTAAAATAAAAACTAAAAGATAATTATTTTGAACTACAATAATACTGTTATTGTGGGTAACATAGTAGCCATTTTTCTCCTATTTAATGAGTAAAAAATAAACTGAGTTACATTGCTAAAAGTGTGCATATTCTAATAAATTTAATCAATCTTTTAGTCAAAAATATTTACAAGTTCTTGGGAAAAAAAAAGATACATATTTCTGAACTCCAGTAGCAGAAGGCAGAAGCAGTGCAGATTAATTTCACAGATGAAAAAGAAATGCCAGACTTAAAATTACTCATAGAATTTTGCATTATATCTATAGATTATTGAGCTTATTGCATTTTTTTTTTTAATTTATTTTCTTTAAAGATACAAATTTTACACATTTTATAAATTTCTAATAAACCTTGTGATAACCAGATTTGATCCAGCATTCCTGGATTGCAGGTAAATTCTGTTTTGCTGCAGATAGATACAGAAAATTCTGCTTCTGAGTTCTGAATATGTATCAAGTTGGAACTGAAACATCTTCTGAGAATGACTCATATTTTATTCACATTCTGATTACTGACATATATTTCTTGTGGTATTACTTTAAATTCAAATTACCTTTCAAAGTTTCTTCTGTAACTGAATCATAATACTCCCACAATATAGTAATATCACTTCCATTAATCATTTTGATGATGACAAACACATTATTTCCAACCATAACATTTACAGATTCAACTGCTATGGATACACCAGATACAGGCATTTGAACTGGAAGGTAAACATGCTTTTCTATAGGTTCTGACCACATATTTGACACATGCACAGAAATTGTATGGTTTCCAGTCTATTCAAAGAAAAATAAATTTTGTTAATATATTCATTCATAATTTCACAATAAATAACAATTTGAAATACAATAATGGAATATTATTGTTGTTTTAAACAGAATAAGAATTAAGAAATTTATCTGCACAGAAAATATAAGGGAAGGTGTAGATGAAGATAGTAATTTAAATGCATTTTATCAATGTGAATTTGCAAAACTTTTTTTTTTTTTTTTAGAAATTCATTAATCTGAAATGATCAGTGAAATTTTTAAAAATAATTTTAACATATCAAATGAAAACTGGAAATCTTTCAGGAAAGGCAGAATGCCATTTGTAATTAAGCATATAGTAAGAGAAAATATATAAATCTAGAAAGCATTGATGAATACAAAAACAGGAGATTCATTATTATTTAAGACTGTAAAGCAAAAGATACACAGATTAGATTGTTTTTAAACTAATACAACAAATCTTTTGGGGATAGATCACACTAAAATAAACTTTTTTTGATATAGAATATATGATCTTCACTAAAAATAATTATAAGATAAACTTTTTATATACCATGTTTTTAAATTTTCTGTCGAATTACATAAACTTGACAATTCTACGTATTTTAATACATAAAAAAAAAAAAAATTGGTGAATTATTCTAAACTTGAAAGAAAATGATCAAATCTGTAATAAAGACAGCAATTATAAGAAATTTTCAAACATTTATTAATTGAATAAAAGTATTAAAAGAATGCATTATCATCATGTTGTGAGCTATTTTAAAAATTTTAAAAGTCTAGCTAGTCAGGAAGTTATATCTATAGAGCTATATTAGCACTTTATCAATGTGCATAAAATTTTTAAAGTGATGATGTCAATTTTTGTGAGATGAATAATTTAATTTTTTACATTTTTTTATTGTTCACGTTTAAGTAAATGTATTTATTTTCTTGTAGAAAAAAATGAGCTCGTAAATTTTTTTGGCAACAATTAAATAACAAATAAAACTTAAATGGCTAATTTTAAAGCTATTATGAGGTTATCATTTTCACATTTTATTGATTAATTAAAAGAAAACATTTATTAATTGAATAAAAGTATTAAAAGAATGCATTATCATCATGTTGTGAGCTATTTTAAAAATTTTAAAAGTCTAGCTAGTCAGGAAGTTATATATATAGAGCTATATTAGCACTTTATCAATGTGCATAAAATTTTTAAAGTGATGATGTCAATTTTTGTGAGATGAATAATTTAATTTTTTACATTTTTTTATTGTTCACGTTTAAGTAAATGTATTTATTTTCTTGTAGAAAAAAATGAGCTCGTAAATTTTTTTGGCAACAATTAAATAACAAATAAAACTTAAATGGCTAATTTTAAAGCTATTATGAGGTTATCATTTTCACATTTTATTGATTAATTAAAAGAAAACATTTATTAATTGAATAAAAGTATTAAAAGAATACATTGTCATCGTGTTCTGAGCTATTCTAAGTTTCAAATGTCTAGCTAGGGAAGTAGTTAAAAATCGATTGCAAAATTTGTACTGATAAACAAATAAACAAGAAATTGAGTTAATAAAAACATGGTAATAAAACACAATATATGAATAAATTGGATAATAATGAATGATTTTTCATAAATTACTCTAAAAACTTTATGCCTATCCGTTTAATGTAATGAAAAAAAAATTTCTTTTAATTCTAAAGCGAATTTAAAGTTATTATTAAATGAAAATAGGAAATGACAAATAACTTACGTCATTATACATATACTTTAGAGACATATTAACTGACTCAGCCAAAATAGCTTTAAGAAAATGGCGCACACCGAGTGCATCGCCATTCAATGATTTATCTTCCATACCACTTTCTTCTTCTGTAGATGTGATATTCCTGCACCATAAAACAGAACTATCATCTGTTTTAAATCCAATAATGTCACCAGGAGCAACACTATATTTTTCAGGTTCTTTAACTTCATAATAATTATAACCAACAGTATCAACTGATACATCAAAAGAATATTTTACTTCATAATCAAATGAAGAACTAGATTTTAGCCTGCATTCGGGTACATCATCAGGAATCACACAGTGATTGATGTACGAACAAAGTGCTTGATCATCACTACAAGCCCTTACATTATAATCGGAACATGTTGAACTACATCCAAGTGTTTCTTCGCAGAATCTGCCAGAAGAGCATTGAGGTGTTAATACCTAGAAATGAAAAATTTCAACAAACTATTACTCTACATTTGAATAATGTATTTATTAAAATATTTTTTGGACAAAGAATATTATACTACTAAATAAATGCTTTTATTTTGACGAAGAAAGAATAAAAATTATCCTTTAGTTAAGAGAATAATTTTATTTTTTAACACAATCACTGAAATAATATATTAGCCCTTACCTAGTCATATCTTTCCAATCACAGATAGGCCTTACATTTTACAAAAATAAGATGAAAATTCACTTGTCTATATTAATTATTGAGATTGTTAAGATTTTAATTAAATAGCTTAATTTAGTAAATATAAAAATCATTAAGAAAAATAAAATAAAAAATCAAACCAAACTACTAAAAGTTTTTAATATAAAAATCACTTAAATACCTATATATATATAAAAAACGATAAATCTACCAGGGAATCGTCTGGATTCCTTAGTTCATTGTGCAAAGCTACACTGTTCAACCTATTGCCGCAAAAATTGGTACACTTATTAATCAAGACAAAATCTAATTAATGTTATATTTTTCAGTTCAGTCGTCTAAATCAGTAACAGAATTAGATAAAATGAACATCTTTCTGCAAACAAAACATATACACTAAGCGACAAAAAAAAAGCCGCACTTGGATGTTTTCCTTTTCGCCTTCTACAACTGCCAATTTTATCGTTTAAAAAGCAAATTTTCGAACAGATTTTATTATGTTGTCCTCCACATACACTTTAGCTTTGAGTTTAGTGTTAAAAACAAAATGCAATTGTCAGGAAAATTGTAATTTTAGAATTTATTTCAAAAATGGTAAGAATAAGGCAGTTAACCATGCCACAAAAAGTATTAATTTTTAAATGAAAATCAAAAAATATTTTAATACGTGAGATGGCAAAATAATTAAATGCTAACGAAATATTGGTAAAATGAATTTTAGCAAAATATAAATTTTTTTGGTCGTTTAAACTGGGAATTTGGCTTTAGGCGGCCATGTTGCTCATCCAGGCTAAATAACGGCAAGTTAAAATGCGAATGTTTAAAAAATCGATTTGTATCATGTTCAGAACTTAAAAAAGATTTTAAAAAAGTGTATAGTAAATTACTTTCTTCAAAAACAATGCGGGAACAATTAAACAAAGCGGGTTAAAGAATGGAAGATCTGCGAAAAAAGCTATTATTAAGGAAAAGAATTAGAAAAAACAATACTTTAGTTGACCAAAATTTAAAAACATTATCAGTTAATTATTAGGCTGAACTGGTTTTCTCTGATGAATCAAGTTTTCTTTATTTCGTGCAGTTGAAAAAAGTTAGAATGAAGACGAAAATGTGACCGACTTAATGAAAATCGCACTTTTAAAACAGTGACACATTCTCCGTACATTATGGTACGGAGGTGCATAACTTTTCAAACAGTCGGGGAAATTTGTATGCTCAAGGAATTAATTAACTCGAAATAAAACACAATCTGCATAAAAGTGGTGCCTGACCGACTATTTTGGAGGTATCTTAGACATTTCCGTAAACAGCATTTGAAGATAATAAGGCACCTTACTACACGGCGTCTGTGGTAAGTTTATTCACTTCAAATTGTCAAAATTTCTTATGCATTCCCATGAGAACCTATAATTCTGTAAGTAATCATACTTTTTTTTCACTTTAAGTTAAATACCACAAGGGATATAGTAGAATTTCTTCTTTACCAGACATGGAAATGGTCAAAATCGTGATCCGCTCGAAAATGTTTCGTCTATAAAAAGGCGGGGGAGAGGGGAGAGGATTCGAAATTTGTAGCCTATAACTCTGCCAGAACTAGAAAAATTTATTTGTGATATTTGGCACATTGAAATTTCTGAGATTTATATTAAAACACTGTATAAAACTATGCCATTGCGCATTAATGCAGTAATTCCATATAAAGGTGGAATTAACCCAATGCAGAATACATATTTTTAACAAAAAATTGCTTAGATCTAACAAATAAATAGTTTTATTTCATATATTAAAATATAACTTGTTTATTTCATATAATAAATCATAATAGAATGCAAAGTGTATAGTTATTGTATTATGTTCAAAAAGAAAGTTTTATGCAGATTTTTAAAAAGTACTTCGTAAAGTGCAATAAAGCGAATTATTAAATCGAAAATATACATAGGTATCATTTCATACCTTTGGTATTATGCAAACAAGACAGTTTTATTTGTTTCAAACATTAATTTTAAAGTTATTACAAATAAAAAAGGTATAAGTCATTTTTTCTGCAGTGCGGCTTTTTTTTTTTTGTCGCTTAGTGTATATTACATGAATTTTTGTGAAAAAGGCATAACAAGTAAAAGATAAAATCACTTCAAAAAGAGTAATTATATAAATTAAGCATAAAATAACTGAAAATTAAGACATATATGTTGATATTTCTATGAAATGATTTTTTAACCAATAGTATACCGTCAGTTTAAAAAAAAGATCTTAACTAGTTTTATTTTCTTTATAAGTAATACTAAAAATTTTCTGCAAAAAAGAAAAACTTTCTACAGACAATGTCTAGCGTTTGTGTATATTATGCATGTTTGTGATAACAAATTTTAAGTTTTCCGCTGTGCCATGCAGTTTCAATATATTTTTGAGGATTAAATAAAAATAAGATTTATTATGTTTGGAGGCTACTCACTTATGGTCAGAAAAGTATTAAATAAGTTTATTTTTGAAGAGAGTAAACACAGGGCCGGCTCGACCATATAGGCAAACTAGGCGATGGCCTAGGGCGCTCAGATCTAGAGGGCGGCACAATCCAGACAACAAGACATATTTTATTTATTACTATCTAACAGCACTTTAGAATAGATAAAATGTAGTCTTGGAAACATAGCACTCATGTTGTGGGAAAATTTTAAACACTTACAATCTTTGTCTAGAAAGGACTAAAAGGTACAAGTCTGCTGCTATGACTTGGAAACATTTACTGAGTTTTTCTTGGCGTGTTTTCAATTGGACATGTAAAAATGAAGTAAATGGATAATCCTCGAATTGACTTTTCAGGGCATCAATCTAATTTATCTGATGAGAAACGCTAGAGAAAGAATCACAAACAACTGGCTTGATTTTACCATAATAACGATCTATTTATTTAAAAAAACTTACAACGTCGAATTGAGTTTTGGAAACAGTCCGCCATTAAATCTGTCCATCTATTTGTTAACAGCTTTACACGATATCTAAAAGTCACCGAGTCATTATTTAATGGGGCTGTACTTTATTGAAACTATACAGTTTTGACTTTCCATTCAAGGGTCTAAATTGTACATCATGTTTCATCTCATGAATCATCCCGTGCACATCTTTTATGTTTCGGTCTTTCCTTTGTACATATTTTCTTATTTTTAAATACTTTCCCTTTCTTTTATTTCTGGTAGGAAAGTGAGTTTTATGTCGCACTAGTGCTACATATGGGCAGTTGGAACCTTTAATTTCTAGAAACTTTGCTTGAATTGTCTTTTCAACTTTAATTTTCGTAAATTTTATTTTTTCCTCAAAAATTTCTCTCGCTCTTGCATTTTCTCTTGAATTACTTCAACGAATCTTTTCTTACATGGCTTCTATTTTATCCTTAACTCCTCTTGTCAGGGTTTCAGCTATTCTCTAAATTCATGTTACCTAGCTTTCATCTTCTTTTATCCATCCTTTATCTCTTCATGTCCGATTTTCATCTCATGTTGTGCTGCTACCATATGATTTTGTCCAGCTTTCAATTATTTTAACTAGACAGTCTAAGCTTCAAGTTCTTTCATGTCTTTTGCAATACTTCTAGTCAAAATCATTAAGTGTATCTGCCTTACATCAGGTGCCAAATCAAATGTTACGAAACAGCGACTTTCTTATTCAAGAAAAGAACATCGTAAATGCACACATAGGTTCAAATTGATTAATGAGCTTTATTTAACTCATATTCTCGAAACAGTCCAGCAAAACTGTCAATTCAGTGAATATTCTCGAAACAAACAAATAAAACTAGGATTTTTATGAGTATTTTCGAAATAGTTCTATTGGACTGTTTCGATTGTTTCGAATCCTGAGGCAAGCAGTCACTTGTATCACGAAAGTAAAGTAAAGAGCATTAATTACATTACACTATAGAGCAGGAATTTCATTTATTCAGGATCAGGAATGATAACCAAATGATTGAAGCGCAATCTCTATGAGACGATTGCTCAGAACAATTTACTGAATACAATCGACTTCTCGGGAGTTGAATCAGCCTCTTTTTAAATTCTTGACTACAAATGGTAAAATATCGGGTTAATTCTGTGCTAAAATGTAGCTCGAAATTCCAGAACTCGGCTTCTATTGAAATTAGAACTTCGAAACTTTGGCAACTCGAAACTACCATTTTTTACTGAATACTCATCAATTTGTTAAGGTCGACCTTAATAGAAATATATAGACTGTCATTTTTGTTTCCAGTTTAACTGTAAATTTGCTTTTGCTGCAAGAGCACATTTTATGAAACGAAGAGGTTTAATGTATTGGCACAATGTTGAGTTTAATGATTATAAAAAACTGACAAAAAAAAATGAAACTTCAGCCCTTTTTTTTTTTTTTTTTTTAACTGGGTGTGTTTTGCACACAAAAGATATTTTTTGATTCTAATTTTCTCAGTTGCTCAGCTCGTAGAAACGCGATTTTACCAGGGTATAGCAATCGAAAGAAAAAAGGATTACTTCAGATTACCTTTGTGTACACGTCTAACGCAGATGATTGATTGAAAAAGATTATAAAAGTAAGAATGTGTATAAGTATTACATTATTATTTATCTTATTACTTTTTGTTTTATATTTACTTTATATACAAAAAGTTATAAATATTTTAATTTTATAATTTTGAACTGACATAAAAAGAAAAAATAATAATAATAATAAGATTTGAAGGAAGCTAGCTTTGACTAGAAAGAGACTAGGTGACTTTGTTGGGGCTATACGTGGGGGCTTTTTGGAATTTTACAAAGTGATTCTGTTATAGTTTCTTTTTCTAGTAGCTCAACTTAGTAATAAAATGTGAAATTTCGTTTTCAGTACAGTTGATACTTGAGAGCTTGAGACAAACTGTTAACAGATTTTTTTTTTTTTTTTGGAGTACAATTTTGTAAGAGAAAAATAGAGAAAAAGTATCATTAGCAAAGCAAATTAGGTTCATTTGAAAAGTTATTTTCTTCCGAATCCTAAAGAAACACTATCAGGATAATAATTTGAAAAAACAAAAGATTTTTCCACCTGAATCTGAATAAGCAAAAATCTTGCTTCATCTTCCAAAATAATTAGTAAATAAACAATATCTTGATATGAAAGAAATAAAGATTGAGGCTTTGATAAACAGAACATGAAAAATGCTTCCGGTTTCACTTTGAGTTTATGTATCCTTGCAATGTGAGAAAATTCTATGGGTAATCTGCAGCGAATAGACGACATGACTCTCTGACGTCATTCAAAGTCCTGACGATTTTCTTTTATTTAACCTGTAGGAGTCTTCTTTTAACCCACAAACAGTGGAATGTAGCCTATCTTAGCATAGCTTTTTCCCACAAACATTGAAAGCTCCGCCTCGTTCTAGTTGTCCATTCTCGACGAACACAAGCCAGATCATGTATAAAAAATGTTAATTTCGTATTAGAAAATAAGTGAAGAAAGTTTTCGTCAGTACATAACAAAAGACGACGCGCCAGTGATGAAAATGTGACCTAAACTCCACTACTAATGCACTACTAAAAACAAAATTTTTTTCTTGGAAACTGTAAAAGTGATTTCGGATTTGATAAACAGGAAGCATTTTCAGAAGAAATTAATATTGCGGTATCATTTCCATCAGAGTCAGAGCCAGCCCGATTACGAAAAATGAAAAAGAAGTTTAATTACGCAGTCAGCTGATAAATCAACAAGTGATGCTAAACATCATTTTAAGATTAATTTTTATATTTCTTTTCTTGATACAGCAAGAAATTCGAATGATGAGAAGTTCAAACAGACCAAAAAGATAAATCATGTTTTCTTATGCCTTTCTAACACATTGTGAGTCGTAAAAAAAAAGACTTTCAAAGTGATTTTGAAATTATGTAGAAGATTAGGAGATTACCTGACTCAAGGATACTCTAAGGATGAAATCTGTTGATGAAAGTACACTACAGGAAGTTTTGAATAATTTTTGTGAAAACGAACTAGTACATTGCGTATTGAATTTAGCAACAGCAATAAAATTGTTGCTGACACTTTCTGTGTCTGTGGCCAGTGGAGAACCCAGCTTCATATAATTGAAATTAATAAAAACTTACCAGCGTTCTATAGTGACATGAGAACGATTTGTAGGACTATCACTATTATCAACAGATCAAGATGAAGCTAAAACAATTCATTTGAAGTTCGTTTCACAATTCATTCATTTCTACTACCGCTAAAAGTAGCGCCGAAAAAACAATAATACACAATATGTAATAAAAATAAATAGTTAATTATTTATTACAGTATTTGTATGTGTATAATTGTCTGCATGTCTTCCATTTAAAGAAAATTTGTTTTAATGGGGCGCCACGAAAATTTTTCGCCTAGGGCGCCAAATTTGCTCGGGCCGGCACTGAGTAAACATTATATAATTTATTTAATTTAAAACACTTTTCATTAAAAAGCAATATGTACTCATACTAATTCTTAAGATACTTTAATTTTTCACCTATATTAAGGAAGTATCTTGCTTTAAATTTTCATCAATGTCTACCACTACTTATTTACAGTAGCAACTTGTTTACATTTAGAAACGATATTTTTCAGCTAATTCAAAGTAGGTCAACATGTTGATAGGAAATAAGATCAACGGTCTACCACTAGAGTCATTTTACATAATGTTTATTTTTATTCTCAAGGTAATGCCTCCAATATTTAACATAAAAATAACTAGTATGTTGTGGCCACCACAAGACTTTCTTCTATATTTTCCTATACAAATTCACTCAGTAACAATATTAAAAAAAAAAAAAAAAAAGAAAATTTACCCCACCCCGGGGCCCACATGCACAAAATTTTTTTCCTAATTAACTACTACTATTAGAAATAATTCATATTAATTTTACAATCACAGGTTAAGAATAACTCACATTATGTACATTCATACGAAATTTTGTCCTATACTACCATGTTAAAAATTTAGAAGAAATATGATCACAGCGCCTCCTGTAGTGTGATTGATCCCCAAATCTAATCAGCACCAGTTTATGTCAGGAGCCAACTAAATACCAAATTTCGTTAAAAAAAAAAAAAAAAAAAAAAGATTTTTTTTCTAAGTTTTTTTTCGTAAAAAGTAAAAAAAATCGATAACTTTGTTTTAAATTATCACAGATTTATAGTTCAACCATTCGTTTTAAAGGTATTGACGAGACCTTTTGAAAGATACCCATCTTGAAAATTTACTCCGTTCGAGGGGGGACTTCCCCCCCAGGGGGGTTCACGAGGCTCCTACACATGCAAAAATTTTTTCCCAGTTGACTATCTCTATTATAAATAATTCTTGTAAATTTCATAATGATTACTAAAAAATAATTCTTTTTATGCACATTTATACAAAATTTTGCCCTATATCACCATGTTAAAAATTTAGAAAAAGCGGGATGGCAACGCAAACTGTAAGACGATTTTTACCAAAAGTTGATAGGCACTAATTTATGTCAAGGTGCAACTACATACCAATTTGTATGAAATTCTGTGCAGTAGTTCCTAGGATACAGTTGCCACAAAATTTCGTCACACGCACACACACGCACAGACAGACAGATATTTTCTAAAAATGGTCAAATCGTGTTCTACAGCTCTCAAAACGTGTAAATCCATCAAAAACCCGAGGTCGAAAATTTTTACGAATCCAATACTTTCTTCTATTGAATATAGAAGAAAGTAATTATGAATCCGAAGTTTTAAACACATTAGTTTTTTATTGTGTGGCTTTAATTAATTAAATGTTTAAATAAAACAGTTATGATTCAATATTTATTCTTGTTATGTTTTATAATGTTATATGATAACCTTTCACAAATCTTGTTAAGTTTTCTGTTAATAACTGTTACGTTTGTTCTTTTAAAACTTAGTCTGTCTTTAATTAGATGTAACTCTAAACCTAATTACACATTTTATTAAGTTGAATTAAAACAGGCTTCTTCTGTACATTTACAAATCTCTGCTAAGATTTAAAGTGAAAATAAGTTTTCTAACTGTAACAGTTTGTGTATAACTGGTTAAAAATATATTAAATAAAATAATAAATTATAGAGAGAAAAAAAAAAAAAACACCTGACAAATAGCGTTATGATAGGTATAGTGCAGATGCTCTACAGACAACAGCTAGAGGAAAATAAGATTCAAATAGAAGAGCTAATGGAAGACAAAAAAAAAAAAAAAAAAAAAAAAACTAACAAATGGCAATATGATAGGGGCAGTTTTTAAAAGGTGAGCGCAGAACACACACCATAACTTTAAGCTTTAATCATAAATGTAAATGTAATTCTCATTGACTTGAATTTTTTTCACTGGAATTCTAATTCTTTCAAAGACAAGAATTGATACAATTTATTGTAAAAGATTTCTATAAGTATCTTAAAATTTCATTATTTTGGACTAAAACGGGTGAATTTTGGACATCCAAAATGTTAACTGATTCAAAATGTAGCACCAGAAAAAGTTATAATTCATTTTCAGATGATTTTAATGGAAAATAATGAGTAGGCATAGGAAAGTGATGATTGTTTGATAATTTCTTCATCAGAAAATAATACTGGTTTAATGATTTTTAAAAATAAACTGGACTTTTACAGAAGAAAATATTTTGCATTTTGTTATGTCCAAAAGTAACGATCTAAACAATGCCATTTTAACACAAACTCTATTAAGTAATCTAAACACTCTTACCTTCTTTTAAAATGATTTCTTAAACGTTTCTAAATATTCGTGTTTTTATAAAAATCTCTTTTCAATAAATACACTTTTTTGAAATAAGAAACTGCAATGTCCAAAAACACATGATTGAAACAGCGATAATCTTTTTTGGTAAATATATTAAATAAGAAACTAATAATTAAATCTGATATCTGATGATCTGATATCTTAAAACGTATAAAGACTTTTAGAGTAATTTTTTTCTAAATGATTAGTTGTTTTTTATAAATAAAGCATATTTAATAAATTGCTTGTAGTTAACATTTAATGTTCCCACATTTTCAATCACCCATAAGTATAGTACAGATGCTCAAAAGACAGCAGCTAGAAGAAGATGATCCAAATGTATATGCTGAAAAGGAAGCTGCTAGAAAATGAGAAGAAGCTGACTAACGGAAACAAAGAAAGTATTGTGTAAATGTTTAATGATGAAAGTCAAGAAGAAATGAAAGAGCTAAGTCATGTTGACGTACTTCTCGCAATCAATTATATGTTGGATGCTTCCATATATTAACTTCTAAAAACTTTATGCTTCTTCAGGAAAAATTAAAAATATATTTTTAACATGGAAGTTCTATAGCCTTGTCAACATGTTTCATCAACCTTTTGGGTTGAATTTAGAATCCACATATTAACTTCCAGTTGCAATATCATAAAGCTGAAAGATTTTTTAATTTAATTTTATCACATCTCACACATTTCTTTTTTTAATTTAGAATCATGTTTTTCTTTATTTCTTTCTTTGATTTGGAAATTCTATAAGCATTGTTCTAACTCCCACAGTGTTTAGTAGACTGCAGGATTTTTAATATAAAAACCATACACTTCTAAATTAGATGTACAAATTTGTTTACCCTGTTTTTCTATAGATGGCTTTCGTAGCCAATGGTAGTTGAAATAAATGGATATAGAGGTCATACAATATACTTGACTATTTGCCAACATAATTCCATTGAAACAGTAGTCAATTTGTGTCAGTTCACATCATAAATTTATTTTCAATTGAAAATGTCAGTTTATAAGCCAAATTCTCATCACTTGCAAGAGTTTTTAATTTTCTGCTTCAATATCTAAGAAATATGCAGCTAAGGCTCATCAGAAGCTCTCAAATACTTATAGTGAGACTGCTATTAGTGAAAGAATGTGTTATAAGTGGTTTCAGCGCTTTGAGAATGGTGATTTGACATTGAAGATTGACATGGTGGTAGATGAGAAGTGGTTTTCAAAGATGTGGAATTCGAGGCAATACTACATATCATGTAGAATCATGTCAAATGAAAGAATTACCAGGATCATTAAAAACGATTCAAGTCATTTCCCAACACCTCAAAGAAATGGAAATGATTTAAAAATAGGGAAATTGGCTGTCGTATGAGTTGAAGCTGAAAGATGGTAAACTGTGTTTGCCTGTGAACAGCTGCATGAAAGGCAAAGATGGAAGGGATTTCTGCATTGCATAGTTACTGGGGATGAAAAATGGGTTCATTGCAATAACTCCAAGTAAGGAAAATATGGGAATTTTGCAACTAGGCTTTCATGTTGACAGCCAAACTAAATATTCACAGCTAAGAGCTCATGCTCTGTATTTGTAGGAAAACTTGACATAGTGTATTATGAGCTGCTAAAACCAACTGAAACAATCACAAGTGATCAGTATCAAAAGCAATTATAGCATTTAAATCAAGCTTTGAAAGACAAATGGCTGCAATATAACAAGATATATGATAAAGTGATTCTGCAACGTAACAATGCCACACCGCATGTGGCAAAGTCGATTAAAACGTACTTGGAAATTTTGAAATGGGAAGTCCTACCCTACCTGCTGTATTTTCCAAACATTGCTCCCTCTGACTATCACTTGTTTCAATGAATGGCACATGTCCTATCTGACCAGTACTTATATTCTTATGAAGAAGGCAAAAATTCGATGGCCTCAAAATATTAACAGTTTTTTAATGTGGAATTCGAACACTTCACAAAAGGTAGAAGAAAGTTGTCGTCAGCGATGGACAATATTTCAAATTGTAAATATACGACAAGTTTTTAAAATAGAGCCTCGAATGTTGAAAAAGAAACAGCAAATGCAAAGTTGTACATCTAATACAATTTAATCATTTTTTTTTCTTTTTTTTAATAAATTAATAGCTTATTTCAATGAATTTTTGTATAAACTAAGTAGAAATTTGTTAATTGTAACATACTAAAACTTTTCTTACAAAATATAAAAAGAAAATTTTGTTTTTGAAAACCTTGTCTTTAAATGTATTATAAAAAAAAAAAAAAAAATGAAAAGTTAACAGCTAATATAAATGATATTACATTTTGTATGTACATATATTTTAATTAAATATGTCTGAAAATAAAAAAGAAAATATACCATAAGTTTCAAAGATCCAGTTTCTTTTACCAAAAACTCGAATCCAAGTAAATATGTTTTAAACTGCAAGCTGGTATAAGATAGATAAACTTCCGTTTCAGCTACAGAAAAATGTTCATCATTTGGTACTGGAGGAATTGGAGGACCCAATGATACATAAAATGGCTCTAGAATGATAACATGATAAAATAAAAGTAAATTGGAAAATAAACCTTTTAATCAAATTTTAGTACAGATTAGAAATGGTATTAGGGTCATTCCATGTCAAATCAACACAACTAAAAATCCTGACCCTCCTCCCCTAGATTTTTATGAAACTGGGCTCATTTATTTGTTCTATAGAGAAATGAATGTATATCAGTTAATTAGTCCCTATATCATTTAGTTTTTGATATCCATGGTAGAGGTCTGCCCGGGCCATACGAAAGCTTTGTTTACTCGGCCCGGCCTGGTATGAAATCGAAAAAATCAGCCCGGGCCCAGCCCGATTAAAAAACATGCAAAATAACAACAACAACAAAAAAATGCCTTTCTATGAAAAATATTTTTAGTATGTGTTTTGGAGCGGTTTTACATAGACAAGAAATAGAATGTTCTTTAACAAAACTGCTGAACTTTTACAAGATAATTATATATGAAGAGAAATTCATTATTACAGATCAGGCACAAAAACAGACAGACAGTCAAATCGAAAATATAAGCATTCATCAAACAATATAAAAAAGCATACCACAAAAAATGCACTTTCAAACATTTCCTCTTATATACCGTAATGTATCCGAATCTTTCATGTGATCTGGCAAACACAACTTTAATGCTGATCTAACCATATTCAATAGAAAAGATGCTTTTGCACATGCTAAAAATGATTCTACTTTCATCCAGTGCACTGGAGAAAAGAAAAAGAAGCCTTAGAGGAAAAGTAATAGAGGAAGAATTTTTATAGCCTTCGTACCACCTAAACACTACAGACCATAGAAAACAAAGCCTTATATACAGTAATGCATCTAATTTCTTTTGTTTGTTACATGTACCCAAACTGGTAGTAGCATGCATATTATTTTGAATTGGAAATCATCTAATATTATTTTAAATAAAATATATTAATTTCGAGACATGCTAAAAATATTAGTTACAGACATTTTTTAACAAAATAAAATTTTATGTGACATACCAGCCTGTAAAATTATGTAAAATAAATGACTGAAGAAATATTTCATCATTTTCCTTTTCACGTTGATTAACGAAGAAAATAGAAAGAAATTCATTCAGGCCCAAGTATACAAAAAAAAAAAAAAAAAAAAAAATGAGCCCAGCCCGGCCCGAGCCTGCAATAAAATTTTAAGCCCGAGCCTGGCCTGGCCCAAGGGCAAATTGAAAATTTTGGTCCGAATCCAGCCCATGCAGTCCTCTAATAGAGAGCTGCAAAAATGGGCAAAAAATGCAAATTTTCAAAATTCTTGTATTACAAATATGACCATAGTTTGTTACCTAACTGATTTAAGGCATAAATCTGGTATCATTAGAAAGCATTTAATATGGGTTTTAAGATGATATATCACATGCACATATTTAAAAAATTCATTTCAAGGTCAAACATTTTGACTTTTGACCTACAATATCTCAAAATATACATATTTAATTCTCTTTTAAAAATTATATATTATTCTTCTATTTATTGTCTATAATAATTGTGAGTTTCAACATGAGACAGCCATAAGATGCTGAGTTATAAATTAAAATGCAACTCTCCATCAGTATTTTTATACTGGAATATTTTAGGGCTTAATTTGGATGGGTCAAATTAGCATGTACAAAAATTCTCTAAAGGGAAAATAGTAATATATATAATATTTTGTTAATCTGCTGGTTGGGGATTTCTTTTAAATGTGCTAAGTGCAACAATTTAAAGCTTAAACAATGTAGATAAGCTAATACTTGTGTGTGTGTGTGTAGTGGTGGTGGGAAGGAGGTCCTTAACCTCTGGTTTTTAATAGATTGAAAATATAAATAACCTACAATCATATTAAAGTCTAAATTTAAAATGATTAAATATTAATAAAACACCCCTTTTTCTCATTTTGTCTACTTTTCCAGTGTCTTTTCATAATTTATCAAAATATGAAAGGCATATATATTAATAAAATAAATTTAATTTTTATTATAGTTTTGTCAGTACTATTTGCTGAATATATAAATTTTGTGATAGTAAGGAATCATGTATGATTCAAAAGTATATTAAATAGATGTGTATATATTATATATATAACTTTATATATACAGTGCCAGCAAAAAAAAAAAAAAAAATCTTTACACTTGAAAGGCCAAAGAAAAAAAAAACTTTATATGTCAATTGTTGTTTCTGCCATAAAAGTGTGTCGCACCCCAGTGATGACACGTGGTGCTAGTTGAACACAGACGACCTTTCCCTATCCTCTCAACACTCAGTTCACATCGTGGCCTTTTAGAGAAAAGCTGTAGTATGCCCTTTACTTTTTGCCAGCCTGTACTTCGTTCATTTGTTAAAACTTTGAGAACCTACATTGGTATTCCCACTCCACACAATGGGTCGGAATAAGCTTAAAATGGAACAGAAATACCCGCTTTTACTCTTTTAGAGAAAGGGACTCTGTGCTTGATGTAGCCAGAGGTTTGACAGATCATTATAGATGTAGCCAGATGTAGAAAATCATTACAAGGTCAATGAAATATAAACATTTAAGTCTAGATCTTAATATTCAAGCAGTTTATTGTGAATATTACATTGCATTCAGTATTTTGTCACATCATTTTCACATTTTATTATCATCTGCAGCCGTTTAGGCATGGATCTTTGGCTACATTTTACAGATGGCTACGAAACAGGTTGTTACATTGACGTCACTAAAAGAAAAATATCTACTAGAATAAAGAAGCATAATAATGATATTATATATGGAAAAATAACCACAGCCTTCACTAAAGTTAATCAAGAAAACAATATTAATATAAATTTTTATGAAACTCGAAAAATCACTATCTATAATAACCCGGATTATGCCTTTTACCGTGAAACTATAGAAATAATAAAAGACCAATCAGCTTGCAATGGACACAAGTCGCGTGCAGATTTGGATCTATGATGGCGCCACCTTCTAAAAGAACAACAAGGAATAAAGAAAGCTTTAGTTTCAACTGTGGCAAACCACATTATGGTCGCCGAGGAAAGGGCGGATCCGCCCAGAAAGCTGCTATGACCAAGTAAAAACAGAGCTTTGTATGGTATTTTAGTAAACTATAATTAAATATGCTCCAGTTAAAAAAAAAAAAAAAAAAATTAAATGGAATTATAGATGTTTATTTTATTATTATTTTTTTTTAAGTATTGTCTTATAAAATTTGATTACATATGCATTAAAATATAACAATATGAAGCATATTAAAATTTATGGAAAATTGTTTTAAATTTAATAAAACAAAATTCAAAATTTCAAATTTCTTGAAAATTTTTAAAATGCTCCTTCTTAATTTTTTTATTTTTCTCACCTGATGTTACATTATTATACTTAAACAATATATTCTAAACATATTTTGGTATTATTTTCTGGACTCACTGGAAAATCCAGATATTCATCCTTGAATTGCTTAAAAGCTTCCTCTAAATAACACATTACTAAAATTTTTTGCATGTGTCTTCAGTGTATTAACTTTCATTGATGCATAATAATAATAAATCTACCAAAAATTGCACTAATTGTTATAAGCCATTATTTATTTTATTTATTTTTTCTTTTTCTGGAAACTAAACAGCACCCAAGCCCCAATCATCACTAATCCCTAATAGATAGGGTACAAATATTGAATATGAGCAATTTAAAATTGCAGTCAAGTTCCTTACATAGTGTATTTTATTATACAGTAGAACTTGGATAATTCGAAGTTGAAGGGACCAGAGAAAAAATCGAAATATCCAAAAATTCGAATTACATGTACTATTTTGTCAAAAAAAAAAAGCGATAAATTAAAAAAAAAAAAAAAAAAACTCTACGATCAAAGATTTAGCACAAACTTTATATCTAAGAATACTGCTACATTCACCTCTCTCCCCCCCCCACCCAATTAAATGAATATTTTTTTATTGCTTCTTAATGTACAATTGCTTCTTAAAGTACAATCTTTGTGTCATAGCATATGACTTCAACATACCAATTGATACAAAAACAAAATCTTCTACATTAGACATGACTTTCAATTAAAAAAAAAAAAAAAAACCTCGAAGTTCATGTATATGGACCAGATCTTCTAATGCCATAGGTACGAAATACTCTTGTATTCCCTTACCATTATTTTGAAAGACTTAAAAAAAAGTAATGCACTTTAGCTGAGAAAAATCTCGGGAACAAATTTTACTGTAATATTTTAAAGGAAATCGTATGAAAAATTCGAATTATCCAAAATAGAATTCGAATTATCCATGATTTTTTAACATTATTTTAGTACAAAATTCAAGGGACCGAGTAAAAAATTCGAATTATCCAGAATTTCGAATTAAACAAGTTCGAATTATTCAAGTTTCACTGTACTTTCAAAAATAGTTTTACATAAGTTTTACAAAAATTTCAGTTTTTGTAAAACTTATGTTATATTAGTACGAAAATACTGAGGAAGGGTTGCAATTTAATTTATAACTCAGCATCTCGTGTCCGTTCCATGTTGAAACTTAAAATAATTATAAACAATAAATGTAAGAATAACATAATTTGTAAAAGAAAATTAAATATATACTTTTTGAGATAATGAAGTCAAAGGTCAAAATATTTGATCTTGAAATGAAAAAAAATTAAAGTATGTGCATGTGATATATCATTTTAAAGCCTCTATTAAATGCTTTCTAATGATACCAAATTGATGCCTCTATGTCAGTTAGGTAACAAACTATGGGCACATTTGTAATACAAGAATTTTAAAAATTTGCATTTTTACCCATTTATATCAAAAACAAAAAGAGGTAGGGACTAATAAATTGGCATACATTTATTTCTCTATAGAACAAATAAATGAGCCCGATTTGATACAAATTTGAGGGGGGGGGGTCAGATTAAAATGCAGCTTTTTTGATTTAACATGGAATGACCCATTTGAAAGAAATTTTTTTAAACATTATTAGAATGGATATAAAATTAAAAAATTGTTAATTTTCATTTATAGTTTACATTTTCAAATTCTCTGTTATTATTAATAACCGAAAAATACATAATTACTATAAACTACTTCAACTTCCCTTCAATAACTTTAATTATCCTTATATAGTTCTCATACCTAAGTTTCACAAATCTCCAATTAAATTTCGCACTGTCACTGTTGGGTGTAACACTTATAACAACAATGCTAATAAAGCTCTACTGGATATTCTAAAACAAATTTACAAATGTACTTGCAAAGTTGATAATTTGCACTGTCTTAAAAATAGCTTTCAATTAATTCAATACATCAAATCGCTCGATTCAATAGACAATATTATGACTTTTGACTTTCAAGATCTTTTCAATAATATTGAGTTATCAGATCTTAGTAATATCATTTACAGTCTTTTTCAAGAATATAAAGCTCAAATTAATCTTCCTTACAATTTTAAAGAAGAAAAATTTAAAACACTTCTTAACTTTGTTATCCATAATAATTATATCTTCCACAACAACGATATCTATTTGCAACAATTAGGCATTCCACAAGGAGGTTGTAGCTCCAGTATTTTGGCAGATCTCTATCTTTATTATTATGAAAAGCAAATTTGCAATGATGATGTTCGATTTTATCGTTACATCGATGATATTATTGTATTTTATCTCAACAAGAACTCACAAAATAGCTTTTCCTTCAATTATCCACCTAATTTAAAGCTAACTCAAAATACTCTGACTAATCAATCTATTAACTTTTTAGATCTCAAAATAATCATCGATGGTAATAAACTTTACACAGATATCTATGACAAACGGCAAGATTTTTGTTTTAATGTAAACTTATTTACACATTTTAATTCATGTCTGCATCTTTCGGTATTTAGAAACATCATCATTAACCATTTATTTCGAATTAATAATTTATGCTCTGCAAAGTTTAAAAACAAGAATATTAATAAACTGATCACAGCCACTGCTAAAATGGGTTTTCCTAAAAACTTTGTATTTTCTATTTTATATCCTTAACCATGTCTCTGTCAGTACAAAAAAAAAAAAAAAAAAAAAAAAAAGCTGTGTACACTCTTGTGTATATCAACAAAAAAATTATAAAATAATAAAAGACAATAAAAAAGGTGGCGGTTGGGTGGGAAGATGTTTGATTACGGAGGTGGGGTGGTGTTGTTAGGCTGGATGGTTGGGTGGGTTTGTGAAATTAAATTTAATAAAAAAAAAAAAAAAAAAAAAAAAAGTAGAAGGCTTGTTGCATTTGCTTTGTATTACTATGCAAACTTTCATTTTCCATTAAAATTTCAGTTTTTTCCTTTTTGAGTTGTCAACTATATTTAATGTTCTAATTATACTGTTAAACACAATGTGATCAATCGGTGAATTTCATTGTGGCTTCGTGGTTTCATTGTTGTTCATCTGCTTTGTAATTTGCATTTTTAAATCCATATGGTTCCTGTTCTGGTTGTGGCAGGCTGGGGGAGTGTTGCCGGCATAAAACTAGTGTAACCCCACAGGCAAGTCACAAGTCTTGCCGCCTGCCTCCTTCTTCCTACCTTGTGTTTCTTAGGTTGTTTTTTTCAGTAATTTTGATAAGTTTATGGTTTTAAGTTAAGATTTGTTGTTTTACTTTATTGATTCGTTTGTTTTGCAGGCTGTTAATTAATAGATCTGGTTTCTTTACATTAGTGTATTTCATCCACTGATGATTTTTTTTTTTTTTTTTTTTTCTTTATCTTATTGGTCATTGGTGTTTCAGTGATCTTGTATCTGTTGCTTGGCTTCTACTATGCTTAATAGATCATCTTTATTATATATATATATATATATATATATATATATATTTACTTTCTACCAATACAAGAAATCAACTATATATTAATAAAAAATGAAACTGATTATTATTAATACCAATTTGTTTGTTTTTGTAATCTAACTATTTTATCATAGAAAATCACATCTCATAAAGAGATACTTAAAACCATGTGTCATTGTATAAATTAGTTAAAAATAACACTTTAAACACATAAATATTTTCATTAAAAAACTATACTTTAATTTAAAAACTTTATAAAAATTTTACAAATATATTTAGTCGAAGCTTTTTGTCCAGCTTGTCTGAGCATCATCAGGACAGATTAAACATAATGATAATACTAATGATTTTTACTCTAAAGCTTAGGAAGCTATTAACGATTTGGCTTGTGTTGTCATTAATTCTAATCCTACTGAAAACTTTACTTATAAAATTCAAAAATTTATCAATTCATTTCATCCACTTAATTTCCCCAAATTGCATAAAAATGCCTTTATATCCTGCTATTCCTAAATTATTTTTCAAAATTAAAACACATAAACTTAATCACCCCTTTCGACCCATAGTTTCAAAATGTAATAGCCCATCCTATTTTCTAGAAAAATTTCTCGCCAATTTGCTTAAACCTCTGATTCTGAATAACCCTCATATAGTTAAATCTGGTTTAGAAGTGAAAAATAAAATCCTCAATACTACTTTCACCCCCACAGATACATTTTACAGTTTAGACCTTATCTCACTTTTCCCTAATATTCCTTTAGATAATGTGTTATACATTATTTTAAGACTAGTTGGCATAGGTGGACTCTGCTCAGTTCCCCACCATATTTATGTTCTCATAAATTTGGAGATAAATAAAGGGGGTGGAGGGGCAAAAAATAATTACATCAGCAGGAAATATTTAACAATTCTATTTCTTTACATGTTCTAGAATATCATAAAGCAAGTTTGAAATGAATACTGACATTTATGTTATGGATGGAGAAAGATTGGGAATCAGGAGTTTTCGTAGAACATTTGGGGTTTCTTTTTAAAACGAACGATATCCGCGACTTTTTTAAAAACGGAAGATTTCATCATCTGTCCGGAAGACCGGAAGATACGTTAAAAAACCGGAAGTCTTCCGGGAAAACCAGAAAAGTTGGCAAGTATGAATGAAGAATCATCCAACTTCATGAATTAATACGACTCCTTTAGAAAAATAGAATTTTATTTACAACATAACGAAAGCATCCACGGTAAATGGCGATATATAAACATCGCTCTCTCAGGCGAAGAGCTCTAGGATGCGCGCAGCCGATGCGCGTGCGCACATCCGATGGGACGGAGAAAGAGAGAAGCGCGCCGTTTACAAAACGAACGCTCTCCGCCACACTACTATTTCCAATGCAATAATCCTCAAAATTCATATTCATATGAAAAATTTACAATTTCGCTATGTTGATAAAATCATAAATTACGAATAACTTACGAAAATTTCCTATTAGAATATTTGTATTCAATCATGTTCAAACAAATATCATAAATGTAATTTTGAAGTTGTCTAATGTATTTATGATCCTCAAAATGGAAGTTTATGCTCAATTTTGCCTTATTCTGACATGTTAAGAAATTCGTAAATTTCTAATAACTTACGAAATTTTTATATTGGAAAATTCATAGTCATTAATATTCATGCCAGTGTCCTAAATAATATTTCAAAAGTAGCCTGACATCTTTACGATGAAAATATCTCTCAAAATTGACGTTTATGTGAAATTTTGCCCTATACTGCCATGTTAAGAAATTCGTAAATTTCCAATAACTTGCGAAATTTTCAAAGTAGCATATTTATAGTTACTGATGTTCATTCCGGCATCAAAAGTGATATTTTAAAACTGGTCTGACATTTTTACAGTAAAAAGTTTCCATTTAATGCACGTTTAAGTGAATTTTTCTCCTATTCTCCCACGTTGAGAAAATCGTAAATTTCGAATAACTGCTGAAGTTTTTAAATTCGAATGTTGCAAATGAATAGGGTTCTTGCCAGTGTCGAAAGTAATATTTTAAAACTGGTCTGACCTCTCTGTGACAATTTGTTTTTGAGATATCGTGTACACAGATTAACAAACTAATGGACTAACACACTAACCCACTAACAGACACCATACAAATTTTGTCATTTTTGGATTACTCACACCTGAAAACATGTAAAAAAGTAAAAAAACCAAGGTCGAAAATTTTCACGATTACCTAAGTTCCCCGTACCTATAGTATGATGGGGAACTAAAAATGTAACAATACTCCTACTCTTGTCACTGTTTTGAATTTTATTTCTGAAGCATTTGATCTTAACAACAATAATTACTTGTGTTATATTAAAAGAAGAAATTGAGTTTTAATTTTTTTGAATTTAGAATAGATAAAATAAATAAATAAATTTATCGTTAATAATAATAATAATAATTAACTACGTTAATAAATGGCCGGAAAAGAGTATTATAGTGGGTACATTGATAATAAAGTGCCGCGGCTCATTAAACTCTTTCAAATTACCGAAACTTTAAAATTGAATTAAATCAAAATAAAATTTAATAGAGAAAAATGAAGTACATTTAAAAGATAACTTACCCCATGAAGAAAACAAATAGCTGAAATAAAATAAATTAATAATCCAAATGTGCACATTATAAAACAATAAAAACACTGATTCTTTTCTTGAACACAAATTTTTATTTATTGTAAGCCTTTTTTATATAAAATACTTCTTGTGCCGGCACTTATTCTACACACAATCAGAATATAACACTTAGAGGAAAACAGCCTCTCAACATGTTTTTGTTATCTTAGAAGGTATGCATTCGATCCGGTGACATCAATTTTTTGAAATCATATTTTTCATATATTACACTCATTACATTATCGATCTTTTAGTTTGTCAAATGATGTTAACCGTTCCTTTCGTTGTGAATATCACCATAATTCGTGTGCATTTTATTTATTTATTGTATCAGCATGTTTCAGAATTCATAAAATTCTATGCAGATTTCTTGCAGTAATTCATTTCGCATTAAAAATTCATCACTGTATGGATCACAGGATCACGGCATGGAAGTGCGGGTTCACATTCGTTGAGTAAATTAATGCGATGATCTTGACGTACACCACTGTAGAGAAAATCACAGTTGACTACTAAGGAATCGTAGTGAGCCATTATATGCACATTCGAAATTATATTATTAACCACGAAATGAAGCACTTCACTCATGACTTCATATCTTGGGAAAGGCCAGTATCTGATCATCTTTATCAAGCCTCGATATAGGCCTAGTAGCGGGCCAGTAACACTGTTGAGTTGTGAAAATATATCGGCTACTAATAGCATCCTTCACGAATTCGCATTCCAGGGAGATATCATCAGGTGTTTATTTCATGAAGTATTAAACTTTTACTACAAGAGAGAGAGTTTTTTCTTGCAAAGTTGATAGTCGGCCAGCGGCCGAAGCCGCCGACGCGTGGCGTGAATTCGTTTTTCAACCGTTCCAAGCAAACTTACCAGAGAGAGAGACAAGATTCTCCATCCAATTTCTCGCGCCCCCCGAGTTAGCCAATGATCTTCCGCGAAAGAGACGCTGACTGACGTCAGATGACGCCCGCGATGCTCTCCTATATTCTAGAACATTCTAAATGCGCGGGAAGGTACGAATCAATTTAGCAATCATGGCTGACCGCTGAATTTAAGAATACAGTCAAATAAAAAAGGTATTTCTGGACTTATGATTTTTTTGAAGAGAAAACAATTAAATTTTAAACTATTTCTATGAGCGATGGCTCAAATTAAAGGAAATAAAATAAGCTATCTAATGAAATTAGTGTTACATATAAATAAAGCTTAGAAAAATAATTTTAAATGCAAAATCAGGACACTGATTGCTGACAAGATAATTTAGGGTTTTTCTGATTTTGTACATTTTAATTTTAAATTTGCACTTTTAGTAATTTCTCTACTATTATTTTCTTAGTGATTTTTGCACAGAATATCGATTACGATATTATATTAATACGGAATTTCTGTATTTGTTTTTATTTTATTTTATTTTTGAAAAAAGCAGATTTTCAAGTAAAAACGGAAATCTTTTAAATAAAAAGATCGCGATCGATTTTGATAGAAATTTTCGCAGAGTATAAAATAAATTTTGAAGGAGAAAGCTTTTTAAATTTTAAATGGGGAAAATAAATGAAATGAATGAGAGCCAAAGTTTTTTCTGGAGGATTTGATAAAAAATAATAAATTTGAAGTGTTAAAATTTTCAATTTTAACATTCCTCCCAGTAACAACAAAAAAAAAAGAGCAAAAAAAAAAAAAAAGAATTTGGCTACGGGAAATTGGATGGGCACCTTAACATAAAATATAAAAACAAAATAGCTACTATAAAACCTGATTATATATATATATAGACATAAACAACACTAAGCACATAAATGAATGAGGGTAAGTTTAAAAAAAAAAAATTCATATGCATGCTACCTTTTAAAACACACAAAATAGTACAATGGAGATTTGCACATTTGACGAATTCGAAAGAGATTTTTTTTTTTTTTTTTTTTTTTTTTTTTTTTTTTTAAATTTTATTTTATGAATACCAAAACATCTCAGCAATTATGTTTTTTAACAGGATCTCTAAAGTTAAATTTATGCACCTCCCAACAAATAATTAAAGGTAAAAAAAAATTATTGGACTCAATTAAAGATATCCTAAGGCAACTACCATGAAGCAGTTCCAACACGAGTTAAGTTGCAGATGACAGCGGGTAAATATATTCCCATTAAAAGCTGCTAGTGATCCCCACAAAATAACCGTCTTTACCATGAGTGAGTTGCAATATCTACAATTGACAGGATTAAGAGCTGTGACAATTTTATATAAAATCAGTGTAAAATAATGTGAGTATGGAAGACAGCCAATAGACACTCAAGGAGGCTTGGCTATATGAGGTCCCCAAAAATACTCGAGAAAATCACCTACATTTTTTAAAAGTATGTCACATGCAAAAGGAATTGGTAAATAAAAACTTTTTGTAAATTTAATTTGTTATTTTTGCATACACACTCCTGCACAACCACAAAAGATCTAAAGCAGGCAGGTGCAATTGATTTATCATTTTTCATTTTTTTCATAAATAAACTTCAATAATGTGAAAAAGGTGCATGTTTGTCTTTTTTTTTTTTTTTTTTAACAGGTAAGTAAATGTGTTGTTTAGGTTAACAAATATTGTATAAATTTGAAGATCTGCAAAGATTCAAGATTTACAGTGTCAATGCAAAAGTGGAATATCTCGGACCAGCCTGACAGATACTATTGACAGAATTAGGCGGCCTATAACCCAGCCTACCATCCACATGTACCAACACTGAATTTTAAGGTAAGTAAATTTTGTTATTTACGTATTCACTTATTGCAGCAGTTTCAACGATTGTTGAAAAGGAAAAATTTTTTTTTTTTTTTGCTGAGAAGCTTTAGCTATGAGTGAACTTTAATTTTTGCCTATGATGGCTTGAATTGTAATAGGGATGAAAAGTGGATAATAAATCAATAAATGAACATTTTAGAGTAAATTTTATACTAATTGAAATTTGTTGGCAGGAAAACAGGCAATTATGCTACAATCATATGATTTCTTATGTCATTATTCTTCTTCGATTTTATTTTAAATTGAAGAAAATGGAAATATTTTATTTCACATAAATATAAGTAATGCACCATGAGACTGCTGATAACACTAAAATTAGGCTCAGCTTATATTGGTCTCTGCATATACTATAAATGATTTCATAAATATTTTTTCATATATAAAATTTTGAATATAGAGCATGCATGCGAGCAAAAGCCAGTAAGGGTTGCCAAATCGGTTTACAACCACGTGGACATTTTAATTAACTGCTAATGCAATGCTCTATCATCAATAATTTATTAGAAAATATTTTTACTGTGCACAGCATCATAACATTTCATAAACTTTTTATTTTCAAATATGAAAAGGTATGTATGCTTTTCTTTTTTTTTTTTTTTGATCTATTATGAGTAAAATGCATAGTCAAATGGGGCTAAAGGTAAAGTTTTCGGATCCAGGGCAAAATCTTTGCTGTGGCCACAACTTGGATTACCATCATTGCAGAAAAGTCTACCGCCTCAATATTAAATCTAAATCGTTTTACCCAAAACAATCTATCACCTTTGAACTTTGTATTAAAAAAATTTCTTAAGTACTAATATTCTGCACTTTTGATTAAATGATTCATACCTTCATAAAGAAACTTTATTCTAAATTCTTTCTATAAATTTTATCTTTTTATTTTTTCCATTGAAGTAAATTCCCTACTCTATCTAGGAGTAGTTGTAAAAATAAATCATATTTCATAATTAAGGCATGTCATAAACAATAAAATAACTAATCATCCCCTACTACTTTTTATCTAAGTTAAATATTTTGGTTTCATATAAATATCCCTTTTCTTAAAAACAAGCATTAAAAAGTTTTTTTTTTTTTTTTTTTTTTTAAATCTCTTCATTTTAAACTGGCATTCATATGCAATAACAAAATATAAATAATATTCGTCTTATTAGTGAAAATTGTGAGATATCTCTTTCAATTTTAAGCAAATCCATGAATCATATGAAAAATACAAGATTGCAAAAAAAAAAAAAAAAAAAGAAAAGAAAAGAAAAGAAATGTTTGTATCAGTGGCAAATTTCAAAAAATTTTTTTTTTTTTTTTTTTAATGGTTTTTAAAAGCAAATCCCCATAACAACATAACAAATAGAATATCAAATTTGAGACTAATGTCCACTAGTGAAAATTCCACTATAACTCATATATAATAGAGAAGATTGCAAATATTATATGAAAATAAATTCTTATATCAGCGGCAAATTTCAATTTTTTTTTTTTTTTTTTTTTTTTTTTTATATATATATATATAAGTAGTTATAGTTTGTTTTATAGTTACATATAAGTAGTTATACTATATTTGAGCCACAAAATTTCAAAATTTTAAATAGCTTATTTTCTGTGTATTTCATTTATTAAATTTTTGAGAATACACAAAACTGAAATTTGCCCATATAAAATAAAGATAAGAATACACAACACAAGTAAATAAAATAAAGAATAATAATTTTACCAGATTATTAAACAACAGAATAGCATAGCAGCATGCATAGGAACTAAAATTTAGAAATAAAAAAAATTCGTGATTTTTTTTTTTTTTTTTTTTAATCGCGATCGTTAAAATTAATTAATTTTGAAAAAAGAAATTAATGAGCACATAACCCTAGGTTTTCAACCTAAATAGATTGTTTGTTTTTGATGGCACCATAATGTTATATTAAAAGAAGAAATTGAGTTTTAATTTTTTTGAATTTAGAATAGATAAAATAAATAAAGTATATAAATAAATTTATCGTTAATAATAATAATTAACTACGTTAATAAATGGCCGGAAAAGAGTATTATAGTGGGTACATTGCTAATAAAGTGCCGCGGCTCATTAAACTCTTTCAAATTACCGAAACTTTAAAATTGAATTAAATCAAAATAAAATTTAATAGAGAAAAATGAAGTACATTTAAAAGATAACTTACCCCATGAAGAAAACAAATAGCTGAAATAAAATAAATTAATAATCCAAATGTGCACATTATAAAACAATAAAAACACTGATTCTTTTCTTGAACACAAATTTTTATTTATTGTAAGCCTTTTTTTATATAAAATACTTCTTGTGCCGGCACTTATTCTACACACAATCAGAATATAACACTTAGAGGAAAACAGCCTCTCAACATGTTTTTGTTATCTTAGAAGGTATGCATTCGATCCGGTGACATCAATTTTTTGAAATCATATTTTTCATATATTACACTCATTACGTTATCGATCTTTTAGTTTGTCAAATGATGTTAACCGTTCCTTTCGTTGTGAATATCACCATAATTCGTGCGCATTTTATTTATTTATTGTATCAGCACGTTTAAGAATTCATAAAATTCTATGCAGATTTCTTGCAGTAATTCATTTCGCATTAAAAATTCATCACTGTATGGATCACAGGATCACGGCGTGGAAGTGCGGGTTCACATTCGTTGAGTAAATTAATGTGATGATCTTGACGTACGCCACTGTAGAGAAAATCACAGTTGACTACTAAGGAATCGTAGTGAGCAATTATATGCACATTCGAAATTATATTATTAACCACGAAATGCAGCACTTCACTGATGATTTCATATCTTGGGAAAGGCCAGTATCTGATCATCTTTATCAAGCCTCGATATAGGCCTAGTAGCGGGCCAGTAACACTGTTGAGTTGTGAAAATATATCGGCTACTAATAGCATCCTTCACGAATTCGCATTCCAGGGAGATATCATCAGGTGTTTATTTCATGAAGTATTAAACTTTTACTACAAGAGAGAGAGAGTTTTTTTTTTGCAAAGTTGATAGTCGGGGAGCGGCCGAAGCCGCCGACGCACGGCGTGAATTCGTTTTTCAACCGTTCCAAGCAAACTTACCAGAGAGAGAGACAAGATTCTCCATCCAATTTCTCGCGCCCCCCGAGTTAGCCAATGATCTTCCGCGAAAGAGACGCTGACTGACGTCAGATGACGCCCGCGATGCTCTCCTATATTCTAGAACATTCTAAATGCGCGGGAAGGTACGAAACAATTTAGCAATCATGGCTGACCGCTGAATTTAAGAATACAGTCAAATAAAAAAGGTATTTCTGGACTTATGATTTTTTTGAAGAGAAAACAATTAAATTTTAAGCTATTTCTATGAGCGATGGCTCAAATTAAAGGAAATAAAATAAGCTATCTAATGAAATTAGTGTTACATATAAATAAAGCTTAGAAAAATAATTTTAAATGCAAAATCAGGACACTGATTGCTGACAAGATAATTTAGGGTTTTTCTGATTTTATACATTTTAATTTTAATTTTGCACTTTTAGTAATTTCTCTACTATTATTTTCTTAGTGATTTTTGCACAGAATATCGATTACGATATTATATTAATACGGAATTTCTGTATTTGTTTTTATTTTATTTTATTTTTGAAAAAAGCAGATTTTCAAGTAAAAACGGAAATCTTTTAAATAAAAAGATCGCGATCGATTTTGATAGAAATTTTCGCAGAGTATAAAATAAATTTTGAAGGAGAAAGCTTTTTAAATTTTAAATGGGGAAAATAAATGAAATATGAGAGCCAAAGTTTTTTCTGGAGGATTTGATAAAAAATAATAAATTTCAAGTGTTAAAATTTTCAATTTTAACAACTTGCTTTTTGATAGTGGTTATATACAAACAAATGTTCGGAGCCCCAATGGGTTCCCCCCTTAGTCCTGTTTTAGCTGATATTTTATTTATTAAACTTGAGGACTATGCTTTTGCAGCTTCAGTTCTTAAACCAACAGTCTATTTACATTATGTCGACGATATTTTCATTTCTTGGCCATTTTCTAAAAACTCCCTCTTAAACTTTATTGATATCTTTAATAAACAGTTCCCTTCTATAAAGTTTACTTACGGATGTGAAATATACCAAACATTACCTTTTTTAGATCTCTCTATTCATCGCAATAAAAATAATTCTGTTATTTGGTTTGATGTATACTACAAAAACTCTTTTGTACCCCTCCCGATTCCTGCTTCTTCAACCTAACCAATTAATTTTAAATATGCGTTTTTCAACTCCTACATATCTCGAGCCCTTCAATATACTTCTTTGCAATTCAGTGAAAATAAACAATTAAACAAAATTCTGCAAAATGCTGGCTATAAAAAAACCACTATAATTAAAATTATCAATAAAATTAGAAATAATCTTAATTCCTCTCCAAAAAGTAGTACTTCTATTAACCTCTGAAGTTAAATTTACTAACAGCCTTCCTTTCTGCATTGAATTCAAGGACTTTCTTAATCTTTCGTAAATTCAATACAGTTATCCCTTTCTGTTCTCCTTTAACCATTTAAGTCTTAACGATCGCGATCAAACTAGATCCACTGGGGGAGTTTACAAAATTCCAACTGAACTAAATAATGAAATCTTTTACTATATTGGGCAAGCAAAAAGAAACTTAAATAAAAGAATTCAAGAACATATCCGCAATGTCAAGGAAGGTAGAAGCTCTGCCTTGGTTAATTTTCTTTACGATAACTCAGCTACACCTTTTTTGGATCAAGCAACTATCATCTCTTCTCCGCCAAGTATTTCAGAATTAATGGTTTCAGAAGCTGTCAATATTATAAAATACAATAATTCAATTAATACTAAAGATGTTGCTTTCTTACCAAAAATATGGAATTTCCCAATTCAACCACATATTTAATCTAATTCTCTTTTCAGTGGACTGTATTTCTCCATAGCTATCAACCACTCTGGACCTCTGGATAATGTTTCTGTTAGTCCTGCCTCTCCAAAAAGTTTTCAGTTATTCAAGTTCTGAAGGTGGCTCCAATGTTACCCGAATAAGCACCAACCTACTTCAGTATTGCAGCTTCAGATTGTCTTTTGGTTCTCTCCATTATGTATCTTGTTGCTACTATGCCTCTCCAGATTCTTCCCAATGAAGTTCCATGCAAGTTCCTCAGTAACTATGATTCTCCATGGTATCCCTGTGAAACCTCAACCATATGCAAGTTTTTTCCATACATCAAGTTGTTCTATAGTGACCCTAAAAAGCTTCAACTAAAAAATTCTTTTGTAACTTAAGGACTGACTGATCGAAATTAACTGTACTGTGACTTTTTATTATATAATGAATGTGTTGTGCTGCATTTGTCAAACTTTTGTTTTTAATCTGTCCTGATGATTCCCAGACAAGCTGGGCGAAAAGCTTCGACTAAATATATTTGTAAAATTTTATAATTTTTTTAATTAAAGTATAGTTTTTTAATGAAAATATTTAAATGTTTAAAGAGTTATTTTTAATTAATTTAACTATTTTATCAATTAAAGTACTATTACTAATAATAAAAATACAAAGTTTTAAATCCAAATCAATACCTTATTTTTATATATCCTTATTCATGAGAAGGGAGAAAAAAAAAAATTATAATAAAGGAATGATAGATGTTTATTTATTGTCTTATTAAAATTTGCTTACATATGCATTAAAATATAATAACATGAAGCATATTAAAATTCATGGAAAATTGTTTTACATTTAATAAAACAAAATTTCAAATTTCTTGAAAATTTTTGAAATGTTACTAATTAATTAAATATATTAAACCTTAAACATACTCATGCTTGGTCGTGAATATTTTAGGCTGGGCGCCCAGCTCTTTTCAAACGACTTCATCTGTGTTGGAGTTCCCAGAGTGGTGGTCTTTTATAGTTGCTGTCATAAGTTGACGCCAAATTCAATCAGGTGCCATTGCAAGCTGTCGTTAAACACATCCGGGGTAGTCGTTATTTCGATGGCCTCTCTATACATTGCATAATTGTAATTATTATAGTGCATACATTGCATAATTGTAATTACTATAATAATTACAATTATGCAATGTATAGAGAGGCCATCGAAATAGCGACTACCCTGGATGTGTGCAACGACAGCAACATAATGGTACCTGACTGAATGTTGCAGCAACTTATGACAGCAACTATAAAAGACCACCGCTCTGGGAACTCCAGCACAGATGAAGTCGTTTGAAAAGAGCTGAGCGCCCAGCCAAAAATATTCACGACCAAGCATGAAGTATGTTTAAGGTTTAACATATTTATTTAATTATGTATAAAGTACTACGTTATAATTTAACTTTATTAAATGCTCCTAATTTTTTATTTTTCTCACTTGATTTTACATTATTATACTTAAACAATATATTCTAAACATATTTTGGTATTATTTTCTGGATTCATTGGAAAATTAAATTTTTAAAAATATTTTCCCCTTCAAAAACTAAAATTTTGCCTTAAATATCATCATTCAAACAGAAAAATAGTTTTAAAAAATCAACTTGCCAATGAATCCACAAAATAATACCTAAATTAAGTTTGTTTAGATTATATTGTTAAACTATATTAATGTAAAACAGTAAGGGGTGGTTTTAAAATTAATTAACAAGAACCATTAAAAATTTTTTAAATAATTAAATTCAAATTTTATTTAAGTAAATTTAAAGAGTTGCCAGAAAATTTAATATATTTAATATTTTAATGCATATGAATGCAAAATTTTACAATTTTAAAACAATAATTTAGAAAAAAAAAAGATTTAAAATGTCCAACATTCTTTTAAATGGTTTATATTAATGAAAAAATAAATAAAAATTAGTTACAAGACTTAAGAATTATAAATTAAAAATATTGAAATTTTTACCAGGAACTTCCAAATAATCCGATTCATCTGCATTTTCTTCCATTTTAAATGACATGGAAATGAATGAGCCCAGAATAAAAGTTACATTACATTGGCTTTCAGATTTAGGTTCAACCACATAAGGGCAATAAATCTCAAAATTCAAATTTTTATCTTCCACTTCAATAGTTTTTGTTTCAAATATTGGCTAAAAATATAGAGCAGGAGAAAAAAAAAATTAACAATAAAAGAATAAAGAAAAAAACTTTGTAGCATAAATTTAAAAGCTAACATTCAGTATTCAAATCCAATCATAAAATAAAATAAGCCGATGGGGAATTAAAAACATGCTTATTCATTAACTAATACACTTAAAAAATAAAATAAAATAAATATTTAGTTTATACCCAATGTATCATTCTTTCAAAAAATGTTTTCTTATTATTAACATATTTTTTAAAAGTAATAAGACGTAAAGATTTTTAACTAAGCAAATAATTTAAAAATCAATTCTCTCTTAAAAGTTTGGAAAAATATTTTTTGAAAATGCAATGCACACATAACACTTCCTGATGATTAGTAAATTTAGTAAATAGAATATTATTGATTATTTTCTGTAAAACTGCCCCAAAATTAATATGGAATTTTACAAATTATGAGAGAGCTTGACATTTGGCTAGATGCTAATATATATATATATATATTTCTTTCATCAACAGTTGCTGAAATAGTACATTTAATCTCTAATAGACAAATTTCATGCTTTTTTCAAAACTGATAGATTAAATATGTGATATTCTTCAAGTCAATTTTGTGTGTGTGTGTGTGTGCATGCACACTGCATTGCCACTTTGTTTGCAGCACTACTGCCATCTTTATTTGCCTGGCAAAGGGTCATGTTTTCTTTCAACCAAAAACAATTGTTGTGAGTTCTTGCATTTTATGGTGTTTATTCAAAGTTTTTTACTTATTACATATACTCAGATGTTAAATTAAAAACTCCTTAAATTTTCCAGAACATTTTTAAGAAAATATTAGCAACATATGTAATTAGAGCAGTAGTTGCTGTTCTCACAGCATAGTATTAGTTTAGCCTGATCCTGATATTAACTTTCTATCCATTGTTACTTTTCAAACAACACATGATGAGTTAATTATTTCTACATTTTATATCATACTTTTCAGAAAATTGTAAGAAGTTGCATTTTGTTGCTATTCCTCATAATTATGCAAATTTTTGCATATCTCTGCAATATTTTTTTATCATTTGAATCGAGCTAAACAGAAAAAATGCAATAATGAGTAGGAAAAATTGTTTTTCTCCTATTTTACAATAATTTTTTCCAGAAATTTTAAGAAATCTTCATTTATCATAAGATTTTCCTGAGATTTAGAACCGAAATCCTAATTCCCTACATGTTCCAGATTTTTCAGCTTTTCTCTGGGAAGTATTAATCTTGACATTGCAAGGGTTTTTGCTGAGATAAAAGATCAAACTGTTAAAGACTATGCTGTGCATATTGGATTTAGTTCACCTTTAGCCAGATTTATCATTATCAGAAAAGAAAGAAAGAAAAAAAAAAAAAGTAATAGCTGCTTGAAATTTAATTACCAATTTGGAAATTTTAGATGCAATGGTAACTTAGTGACTGGTATTTTTCAAATGCGTAAAGTTACATAATAAGGATACAATATATTTACATAGTTACTTATAAAAATTACCTTTGATTATGCTCTATTAAAAACTATAGACCTTTCAGGGCGAGATCCGCCCCCCTCTTCAGTAGCTATTACATGGTCTGCTTTGGTTGAAACTGATTCTATCTTCCTTTGTTTGTGCTGATCTTCTATGATGTGGCGCCACGCTCGATCTAAATCAGTGCACGGCTCGTGCCCGTTACATGCCAATTGGTTTTTTAATATTTCTATGGTTTCACGGTATTGTTTTCATTATTGACTTTAGTGAGGGCTGATTTCGCCCTGAAAGGTCTATAGTTTTTAACAGAGCATAATCAAAGGTAATTTTTATAAGTAATTAAGTTAAATGGTCTGTTCAAAAGTTTTAAATTTTTAATATTTACATAGTGTTACTATTTTTTAAAAGAATATTTAAGAATTAAAGATTGCAATAAATATATTCTTTACACATGTCATAAAAGAAATAATTTAAATAAAAAAAAAATTCACATTAAATTGGAATGAATACTTTTTTTTGGTAGCTATTCATTTTAACATATACATTTTGCTCAAAAGCTAAATAATTATAATCAGATATAATTATAATCATAATTATATCTACAAGAATTTGAAAAAAAACTGACTGCCAGTAAAAAGAAAAAAAAAAAAAAAAAATACTCTCCACCCCACCATTATTTTTTCCAATTTTGAAATTTACTTGAATATAGAAATTAAAATTCTATGCATAAAAAACAAATATTTATTATGACTGGATGATAAATCAGGAAACACCTATTTAAATCTAACATCATCAAATTGGTTTTATTATTTTCTCTAAACTAATACATCCTCACACCAGCCCAATTCAGCACCAGGTCATAAAGAGTGCTCAAATGGAAGCGGTGTAAACCAATACCCTAAAATGGTGCATCGATTCAATACCAGGTTGTGAAACATAGTGAAAGAAGTGAGAGTGGAATCTGAGCACAATTCTGGGACCAATTTTTTTTTTTTTTTTCAAAATATTAAAATAAAATAATAAAATAAAATAAAATGTTGAGTTTCCGTAAAAATTGAAAACATAGCTGCCAATTAAAATATATTGGTTGTTAATGATGAGAAGGTGACCATATTTCACGAGCCCTGATTGTAATAATTATAACTTCCTTTTGTGATTAAGTTATCATATTGAATAATAATTATTATTTCAAACTTTTCAAATTCAGTTTTATTAAATTTATTGTTTTAGGTGTTTTTCCTACCACTTATTCTCTAAAATGACATAGCACACATATATATTTTTTATTTAAAATTGTTTGCTAATTTTATAAAATTAGACACTATGATGAAACTAAATGCATTTAATGATAAATTTGCTTTTAATGGTAATAAAATAAATAAATAACTTTAATAACTATTAATAAAGCAAATACATTTAAAGAAATAACGAAAACCTTACTTCAGCTTTATTGACATAACTTAACGGTGGAGTGTTTTCTTTTAGCTCCCCCCCCTCATCTTTAGCACCAGTTACTCTGTGATGTGTTGAGTCCGTGAAATTTTTCTTTGGACTACTGCATTCTCTTTCCTCCTCCAGGAGGTGGTGCCACGTTGGATCAATACCTGTTGTTGATTCGTCCAGGTTGCATGCACGGGATTGGTCAATTATTTCAATGGTTTTGCGAAAGAGAGCATAATTGTAATTGTTATAATTAACAATTTTTTCTACATTTTCAAAATCTATTTTAATATTTTCATTTTTATAGGTTTGCTTTTCTACATTTTAATATTTTCATTTTATAGGTCTGCTTTTCTACATTTTGAAAATGTAGAAAAAATTGCTAATTATAACAATCACAGTTATGCTCTCTTTCATGAAACCATTGAAATAATTGACCAATCCCGTGCATGCAACCTGGACGAATCAATAACAGATATTAATCCAACCTGGCACCACCTCCTAGAGGAGGGAAGAGAATCCAGTAGTCCAAAGAAAAATTTCACACACTCAACACTGCACAGAGTAACTGGTGCTGAAGATGAGGGAGGGGGGGGGGGGGCTAAAAGAAAGTACTCCACCGTTAAGTAACGTCAATAAAGCTGAAGTAAGGTTTTCGTTTTTTCTTTAAATAAATAAATAAATTTAGAAATGCATATACTAAATACTTAAAAAGAATACATGTATATATAAATATTTATTATAAATCTAGACAAATACTTTCAGAATTCATATTTTCATTTACAAAAAATAACATACAAATAATTTTAATATCAATATTTACTAACAGGATTCAGTTGTGCAATATCTACTGCCATAACATGAATCTCATATTCACCAGGAATCTTGTAAAATTTTTCAATTTCATACGGATCTGAAGTAAATTTGTGTGATGTACCATCGCCAAACTCTATGATCACAAAAAAATCTGTGCTAGCTTCAATATCTAAGCTTATTTTTACTGGTTTATCTAAAAGGAAGAAATAACACAATGAATTACAAACACAAACTTAGAAGTATTAAAGAAAAGATTTTTGTTGTTACTAACATAACAATTAACCTAGTGTTTATTATACTTTTAGGGGGCTACAAAGTTTTCAAAGGCTTAAAAATATATATACATTCTCTCAAAAATAAATAAATAAAATTTCTTAATTCAAATTTTAAACATATAAACAGGCATGAAAGTGCAGAAAATTAAAAAATGAGGAAACATGCATGTTCATAAAATTAATTTCAAATGAAAAAAAAAAAAAAAAAAACATGTGTGGGGAAAACTATACAAATATGTTCATAAAATTTATTTCAAATGAAAAATAATGCGCACAGGGAAAATTATACAAAAGAATAATGCACATCAACAAAATAAAATGTGTGTAAAAAGAAAAAAAAAAAGCTAACAATCAACGTTTAATCATTGATTGGTGTTGGAAAATGGGAAAAAGGGGGGGGGGGGGGGAAGTACTTTATGAGTGAGAAATATTAAACACAATTTTACTTCTTTATGGGTTCTAGAATATCATAAAGTAAGTTTAAAATTAATATTGACATTTTTGTTGTAGAAATAAAAGGCTTCCCGCAGAAATGTTTGATCCACGATGGTTAAAGATGAAAAAAAAAAAAAAAAATTACATGAGTGAGAAATATTGAATAATTCTGTTTTTATTTGTTATAGAATCTAATAAAGCAGGTTTAAAATGAATAATGACATTTATATTTTGGATGGAGAAAGATTGAGAATCTAAAGTATTTCACGGAGCGTTTGAACACTGATTGTTTTTGGAGTTTGATTTAAACAAACAAACAACACACCAAAAAAAAAAAAAAAAAAAAAGCGGAATTAACGAAATTCACACAAAAGCAGAAAACCGCGGAAGAATATTATGCCTGTATAAAACAGCAACATTCAAACAATACTTTATGAAAATTTCGGGAAATTTAGCTGATGAGTCCTGGTTTCTGTAGACCTTTTAAAAACAGCAGTGGGCAATATTTCTCAAAAACTAATGCACTAATCTTATTGAAATTTTGTACAGTTCTTCAAAAAAGAATTGACTAGTGCTTGGAGGATTTTTTTTTTTTTTTTTTTTTATGATATTTGAATTTTTGGAGAGTTTACACAATAACAGTACATTTTTTGTTACATTTTACCTATGTATAGCCTTGCAAAATTAGTTATAATTGAAAAAAGAAAAATCTTTTGTTCAAGCCCTAATTAATTCTAGTTTGAAGAAGAGTGCAAAATTTCAATAAAGATCGGTGCATTAGTTTTTGAGAACCCTTTTCTGATGGATTTTATAAAACCAGGATCCAATGGCTGAATTTTCCAAAATTTTTAATGAAAATTTTATAAAACACTGTTTAAATGTTGTTTTTTCATATGCTCAAATTTTTTAATTAAAATTTTTATTTATTATATTTAAAAAAAAAATAAAGAAAATATGCTTAAAAAAAAAAAAAAAAACTTTGAAATTTGAAACCCTTATAACCCTTTAAGTAAAAGACAGAAATCAAATATCATCTCCAATTTGAAGCTATCAAAAATTTCATTTAACAAAACAGTTTTTTTTTTTTTTTTTTTTTTTTTTTTATAAACAAAAAATCACTTATTAACATTATAAAACTGAGAGCAACAGAAGCTTACTGGCAAATAAAATTTATAGAATAACAACAACATCACAAATGACATACATACTTCTAATAAAAATAAAATATAAGCCTTTGGAAAAAAGAAAAGTAAAATTTTAATGTTTAAAATTTTTGAAAGTTTCTGATAAAATCTTGAAATTATGAAGAAAGCAGAAGAGATGAAAATGAATTTATCCATCGCATATTACACAATACTAATCAAAACTTTCATCCAGTGATTCAAGGGTCTATAAGAAATTATCCTGAAATTAAAAAAAAGTTATTGTCAGTAGAATGAACAACCTCATCCCCTCCCCAACCACAAAGAAAAATAAAATAAATGAATAAATAAAGCTAAATTTTACCAAAATTTGTAAATAAAAATAATACCCCCCCCTCCCCCAATTATCATTTTCCATTTACTTATTTTGAGAGAGGAAGAAATTGAAATTTAGTTCATTCTATCAACAATATTTTTTTTATTTTTTATTTTCACAATATTTGTTTGAGGTTTTCAAAAAAGTAGCTTAGTATATTTGGCTAATAAATATGTAAATGAAATTTTGTTAATGCTTGCACATATAGAGTTAAAAATTATTCAGTAAAAGTGCTCACATCTCATTAGATATTTAATATTTTTATATTCTGATTGCAATATGATATATCTAACGTAGTGTACGTCAAATTTCCTAAAAAGATTGGCTTCAGATTGGATTGGATATGATATAATGTATATGAACATATCACATTATATAAACTAAGCAAATAAAAATAAATTTCACAATAGGCACAGAAGGCCTAAAACAGTGTTAAGTACGTTTTTTCCTGCATTTCCTTTACCTGTAAATACACTGTCTTCTTCATCTTTTATATTAATACTGATAATACTATCAACTGATCCCATTAATTCAGCTTCAAGTACATAAATTATATTGGTATTTTCAGAGCCACAAATGCCATCATCATTTGCAGAACAAGTTTTATTACAGAGATCAAAATCTACTTCTTCAAGGTCTGAAAAATAAATCAAGATAAAAAGCACATTAATGTAAGTACTAATAATACAAATGAACATAGAGAATATGGATTATGTGAATAATTTATAAAACAATAAAGAAATCTTAAATCCTTAAAGAATCAAATTATGATTTATAGTATATAAGGAATCCTTAAAATTCTTATTAGCATAAAAACTGAAAAATAATTTTATAAAATTTCTTTTTTAGATTCTTATAAAGTACGCTGATTAAATCATACAGGTCTGCAACAAGATATTTTTCTTAAAGATTATGTGTTTTTCTGGTGTATGGTAAAATGTTCTGATTAATAAAAAAAATATTGAAAAATTTCCACCACAGACAGTTTTGACAAAAAATGGGATTTTTTGAGCTTAAATCGCCACTTTTTCAACTCTCATCTAATTATTTCTAGGGAAAACTAGGTGATGTGAGTGAAGAACAAGGAGAGCTATTTCGTGAAAACATCAAAGAAATGTAGAAAAGATTTCAGGACGATGGAATGTTAACATGTTATTGTTGCTGCATAAAGATTGCTTTCTTTAACACTAGGTTTACAGAGATTTCTTATATACCTATCTCTACGGCACGCATCAGTTTGGCGCATTTAACAAAAAAATAAACACTTTGTACAAGAAGTAATTTATTTTTAAAGGAATACTGTTATACAGGTGTATTGATATCAAAATATCTTTATATAAAAATGGTACGAAATTTTATAGGTTCTTTGGTGAGGAGTAAAACATTTTAAATTCTTTTTTTTTTTTTTTTTTTTTTTTTAAGTGTGTTTATACAAAATTAAAAATGTGTCAAAAGGACACGCTTCGTTTCGTAAACCTAGTGTTAAAACACAAGATATTTAATGTAAAATAAAATCAGAGTTCAGCCTATTTACTTATTTTATTTATTTATTTATTTATTTTTTTTGACATTGATTCAGTTGGAAACGAATTATTCTTCTTGTATGCACACAATGTTCATGTGGCAAAAAGTACATAAAGTAATATTTTCCAAGTAAATTGAAAAATCCTGGGGAAATTAAAAAAATAAATAAATACAGTATTAAATGTTTGATATAATATTAAAAAAAAAAAAAAAAAAAAAACAGTGCACTATGGAACAAAAATAAACACATAAAAAAGCAACTCTCAATAAATATTAAAATTAAAGAATATTTATCATTAAAAAAAAAAAGCCCATTTTGATAGAGCAAAATTTTTAAACATAAGTATGATAAAAATAAAATCTAATTTATGTAAATAAACTTTTCAATTAAAAAAATATTTTGCAATTTACAGATTGAAAACAGTAACATAAGAGCTCAAATTTTTACCATTGGTGTGATTTGAACATAAGCAATATTCTCCATGAACTAATCCAACAAATGGAAATTTGAAATCAGAGCAGAGTTGTTTGCAGACATCCTCAGTTAAAAAGTCAGTGAAATAACCTCCTGGAGAATATCGAAATGCTGAAGAAGAATAATTTTGCTTCATACATAATGGAAAACCTGAAACTAGAATTTAAAAAATAAATAACAAAAATTTTAAGTTTAAATTGCATAAATAAATAGTTTTATTTCATGACTCAAACTTTATTAGAATTTAAAATATAAAAATAACTTTCTATCTATAATTTAAACATATACTTAAATCTATACATATGCATCTAAACATATACTCAATACTATTATTATTATATTTGGAAATATAATATTATTAGAATGAAAGAAGAAACAAAAGGTATTGTTACATACATTTTACATAAAATAACCAATAAATTGCAAGGCTAGCAAAAGGGAGAGAATATAAGAAAGAACACAATTTCTCTCACTGTATATTGCTGGACATAATACTTCATTCAAGCTGGTCCACAGCAAAAAAAAAAAATTAAAAAAAGTGCTTATTTATTTATTTATTTTTTCCTTTTTCTTAGTCTGAAAGAAATAGTTCTCTCGTCCTAAACAACTAACCATTATTTTCTAATATTGTAAGCATAACATAAAATGGAATAAATATTGATTATCTATAACCCCAAAAGGAATGATCATTAATATTCTTTACATAATCGAGAACTAGAGAGCATAATTCTTTGCTTTTCAATCCATGGATACTTCAGACAACTTTAAAATGTACGAAGTTTGGAACTTTAATAGTACCAGTGGCGTATCCAGAGGAAGGGGGGATGATAGGCTGCAGCCCCTCAAAAAATTTAACAGACAGTTTTTAAAAATAAAGATTAAAAGTAATATGCATGATTTCTGTACACTATGAAGCATTATCGAACTTAACTCTGCCCTCCCCGAAATAAAATCCTGAGTACGCCACTGAATAGTACCAACTATATATTTATACCTGATACAAAACAGATAGAAGTTTCAAAATTTAATGGTTGTATCACATGAGACTTTTATTCAATATTTTCCTCAATACAACACAGTAACATATAGGGATAGTTCAAGGTCAGCATGTTTTAAACCTTTTCAAACACCACTCAGAAAAAGTTCCTCATGTTGTGTTGTATAAAATTCTCTCATATGATATGGCTATTAAAGGCTTCAATGTAATTACTAACATTGTTTATAACCCATTGCTATCGATATAGAAGTTGTAGGATACCTATAGCTGTGCCTGTTCTGTTAATATTTTAAACGGAGCTCAGTCTGTTGTTACATTTGAAAAGTTCTAAAGCAAATGTTCCTGAGTAGTTCTTTAATCATATAGATTAAGTTTTGGTACTAAGGGCTTAAATCCAGAGTATATGGTGGATGGTAAAGCCATTCCCATTGAACGAACAGCCACAATGATTTGCTTTAGAATTGTTTCAGATATTCTTCAAGCAGTAGACAGCTTCATCCAAACTATCAAATATAACAGGCACTATTAAAGATATCTATGACTTCTACATCGCTAATAATGGGTATATATAATGAGGTAAAATATAGCATTATTTGAAGATTCATTTTGAATAACCCTGTATAATAAAATTAAAGCGCATATAATTAAAATGAGCATGTACATTTTAATTAAAATGTGTGTATTTTATTGTAAGGTACATACATATACTAAAATTTCTGTGAGTGTATATAAGTTAAAATATGTTTTTGTCGACTGTTTGACAATCAGCTGTTGCAACAATCACTTGTGATTTATTCTACAAGACTTCTGTTATATTATACTTCCTTTCCACATATTCTCCCATATTTTTCTAAGTTGCTTTCTTTTATTTTTAACTAGCCGCCTTTGACGACCAGCTGGTTCGCGATCCTTGAAAAATCCGACTTTATGAAACTCCCGCTTGGTGGCACCATTTTCCCGTTTCAGATCTTACAACAGCTTATTGACATATAGTGAAAATAGCTTTATCGAAAAATTTAATCACAGTAAATTCCCGCTCAGTAGCGCCCTCTTCCAGTTTCAATTTCTGAAACAGCCTGTTCGCTCACCATGTTATGATCTTTCAAATTTCTAACTTTAGCAAAGTCCCGCTCGGTGGCGCCTTATCCCTGTTTTAGAACATACAACACCTTCCTCACTCGTTAGAATTTAAAATATTACAGCACCATCTGGTGGTAGAAATTTCTGTAATCTACTGTTCAATTCTAAATCAACAAACCTTCCAAATGATGTATTACGCATGAAAATATTTTAATTAGTAGCTGAGATACAAAAGAAAACCTAAACAGGAGACCTTAACACTTGTAAATCGGGTAAAATCTCGAATTCCACTTTCGATAATATAAAAGAACTTTAAAATATCTTGAATAATGTATTAAAAATAATTTAATCAGAATCAGAATTTGAAATATTACAGCGCCATCTGGCGGTAGAAATTTCTGTAATCTACCGTTCAATTCCAAATCAACAAAGCTTTCAAATGATGTATTACTTATGAAATTATTTTAATTAGTAGCTGAGATACTAAAGAAAACCGATTCAGGACACCTCAAAACGTGTAAATAGGGTGAAATCTCGAATCCCACTTTTGATAATATAAAAGTATTTCAAAATGTCTTTCGAATGAGGTATTAAAAATAACTTAATCATAATTAGAATTTGAAATATGCGTATTAGAATATTACAATAAAATTTAATTTGCAATTAAATGTAAATTAAAATGTAATTTTTTGTTTTATTCTCTGAAATTTCTCTCAGTAAAAGATTCTTTTCTTTCGCCCCACTTTCCAGATATCGTTTTCCAATTCTTCTATCTCTGTGAATGGAAGTTGTCATGGTAACAAAAATACCGACTGTTAGAAAGGGAAATGCAAGAATTTCAGAAACGTGGATTCAGAATGTCGTCAAAAACTTCAAGGATGCAGAAAATTAAAAAATTTATAACTCATTCAGTTTTTGAAAAAATCTTTCAATCTTTTCAGATGTGAATCGTCTGACCGAGATCTATATGCAAAAAAAAAAAAAAAAAAAAAAATCTCTAAAAGATTTTGAGTTATAAAATGTTTTGTGAAGAAATCGATGTTTCATAAAATAAAAAAATATGGATTGCTAATCCGTATTTTGTAATAATCTTTATATGGTTCAAAAGAGGATTAAATGACCTTTCAAAATATACCAGTTATTAAGAAAGGGGTCAATTAGTCTTTCGTGCAGGGCGATTCAAAAATGATGATCGAGAAAGAGAAATTTTGGACCCTTTTTAAAAATATAAAAAATCTGTATTTTTTAAAAAAATTTGTACCATAAGAATTGGGAATAAATGCTCTTTTTTGTGGTACAGGTGTATTTTCAATATCTGCAACCACTAAGCTTTGATGGCTTTACAAAAACACGCAAAATTTTCTCTCCGTGTTTCTACTTGGAGGGCGGAAATTCAATCCGCTCGCTGTTTAATTAGACATTGGTCGACATTTTAATTAATATCTCCAGAACTAAGTAAAAATTTTTAATTCTTTTTGCCCTATGCACTCGGGCAGGCTTCTGAGCACCCGTATGTCAAATTTTGTAGTTCTGTGTTCAATAGGGGCTGAACGTATAGATGCTCAGACAGACAAACATCTTCTTTTATTATTATAGATAATGTTTAATTTTGCAATACAGACAGCAGTCTCAAGATATATAACCATTTATATTGTATTATAGTTAAATTAAATGAATAAAATGTTATTTTTTAATTTCTTGGAGCCGTTTACACTTTAAGACACTATGCGTCATTTTTGAAAATGACACTGTTAAATGATTTAAAATTAGTAAGGATTAATAAATTTGAATATGTATTTATTTAGAAACATCAATCTATAATAATAAAAGAAGATGTCTGTCTGTCTGTCTGTCTGAGCATCTATACGTTCAGCCCCTACTGAACGCAGAACTACAAAATTTGACATACGGGTGCTCAGAAGCCTGCCCGAGGGGATAGTCAAAACAGAATTTAAAAATTTTAATTAGTTGCGGAGATATTAATTAAAATGTAGACCTATGTCTTAATCAAAAAGCGATCTCAATGACTCAGAATTCACCGAGATTGCATAAAAGTAGATATTTTAACGGAGTTAAAAGCAGAAAAAATGGAAAATAAATTAGAAATATTAGTCCGATCATTACGAATTTGGTACCAAATGAAAGGGGAATTTTTTCCGAATCTAAGAGTGCAAGCGGCTTATCGATACGTCAATTAGATTTTTTAAAATTAACTAAACTATGAAATTTAGTTGGCAACAGGCAGACGATTTTCTAAGCGGTCTCGATCGGAAACAAAACACATACGAGACAACTGTCTGTGATGTCTGTGATGAAAACGGAAATGGTTGTAATCAATTAAGATATCATGTGTTTTATACTGGGGGGAAAAATTGCAATTTTCAATTTTTTTCAAATTTTCATTCACGTTACATTTGAATTAATATTCGGCCTAGACAGCATATTATAAAGCTACTGTTCAATTTTCATGAAAATATATGAATAATTAAAAAAATGACATATTTATTGGAAAAAGGATTGTCTTCTTTTATTTTTTTGCAGTATTTGCAGTAGTCGAAATTTCGTAGTATGTAGTTTTAATGCCCGATAATTCGATTGTGAATATTTTTGAAAGAGTACGATTATTAGAGAGGGCTTGAGGAACAGGGAAAAAAGGCAAAAAAAAACAAAAAGAGTTGCAGCGTTTGAAATTGATTGGCATATTAAGATTTTAAGGCAAGGTATTTGGTTTTCTTTTTTATCCCAGCTTCTAATTAAAATAATTTCATAAGTAATACATCATTTGAAAGCTTTGTTGATTTGGAATTGAACAGTAGATTACAGAAATTTCTACCGCCAGATGGCGCTGAAATATTTTAAAATTTCAATATTTCAAATTCTAATTATGATTATATAATTTTTAATACATCATTCGAAAGATATTTTAAAGTTCTTTTATATTATCGAAAGTATTATTCGAGATTTTACCCGATTTACACGTTTCAAGGTTTCCTTTTTAGGTTTTCTTTTGTATCTCAGCTACTAATTAAAATATTTTCATAAGTAATACATCATTTGAAAGCTTTGTTGATTTGGAATTGAACAATATATTACAGAAATTTCTACCGCCAGATGGCGCTGCTATATTTTAAAATTTCAATATTTCAAATTCCAATGAGCGAGGAAGGTTTTGTAAGTTCTAAAACGGGGATAAGGCGCCGCAGGCGCCACCGAGCGGGACTTAGCTAAAGTTAGAAATTTGAAATATCAGCGCCGAAGGCACTACCGCACGGGAGTTTACTGCGTTTTAGATAAGCTATTTTCACGATATATCAATAAGCTGTTATTAGACCTGATACGGGAAAAAGGCGCCGCAGGCGCCACCGAGCGGGAGTTTCGTAAAGTCGGATTTTTCAGGGATCGCGAACCAGCTGGTCGCCGAAGGCGGCTAGTTAATAAATAAGAAAAGGCCAATCAGTAAATAAATAGATACACTTAACATACATACAGAATCATATCATTAGTTCACATTACTAAAAACTTGTATCCTAATGATAAAAATTACAAATTATATTTTCTAAATTGAAAATAAGAAAAAAAAAAATGTATATATTTCAGATGAATTTCACTATAAGGAGAGAGAAAAAAAAAGTTATATAAAAAGAAGTTTCTTTATATATAAGTTAGAAGAATATTATTAGTTCACATTGCTAAAAACTTGTATCCTAATGATAAAAATTACAAATTATACTTTCTAAATTGAAAATAAGAATTTAAAAAAAAAAAAAAAAAAAAAATGTATATATTTTAGATGAATTTCACTATAAGGAGAAAAAAAAAAAGTTACATATAAAAGAAGTTTCCTATCTACTAAGATATTAAAATTTTAGATCTAGGGAAAAAAAAAAAAAAAAAAAAAAACTAGTATGTTGTGGCCACCACAAGACTTTTTTCTGTATTTTCCTGTACAAATTCTCTAAGTGAAAATATTTTTTTTAAACTATGATTCAGGGATGCAGAAAATGTTCAAACCTCGGAAATTTCCCCCAAACACAGTATAAATTTCCCTCAATAATGCAAAAATCTACTTTGCTATACAAAGTCATTTGTTCTATGTAATAAATCTTTAAGAGAATAAATATACAGTGTAACATAAAAATATCGCTGTTAGTGTATAAGCACTTCAAAGTAGCAAATTGTTATTTTTGATTTACATTTTTATTTTCTCTTAAAAAAAATATTCAAAATTTCCCCCGAACCTCGTTCGGGCATATTCTGCACCCCTGCTATGATTTATTAAAATTACCTAACATGATGAATGCAAATGATTTTCATCTTAGAGAAAACTAACACTAAATATCCAAACAAAAGACAGTTTTATTCTCTATAAATAACATCTTAAAAAATGTGTTTTTATAATGGTTATCTCATGCATCAAGTTTCGTACAGTTATATGCCATAGATGTTGATATAGCCTTCCAGTTATCCAGAAATTTTGCAGTATAGAAGTGCCACCTATGGGCCAACAAGCTTCCAAATTGAATGAGCATAATGTCTCCTAACAGTCTTCTCACATATCGTTTTGTTTGATGATACACAATAGAACCTGAGATATAGCCTTCCCTTAAATTGCAGAAAAATCGCTGTGTAGCAGCGCCACTTGTTCAGTGGTTGACACCAAAAGTTGACATACACTAATTTATGTCAAAGTGCATCTACATATAAATTTATATGCAATTCTGTGCAGTAGTTCCTAAGATATAGCCTTCCCTTAAACTGTGAAAATCGCTGCGCCACCTGTTTGCCTATAAGCATTCAAATTGAATCAGCATAATGTCTCATAATAGCTTTCTCACATATCAAGTTTTGTTTTATTATACGATATAGAACCTGAGATATAGCCTCTCCTGAAATTGTGGAAATCGCTGTATAGCAGCACCACCTGTTGAGCAGTTGACACCAAAAGTTGATAGGCGCTAATTTAGGTCAAGGTGCATCTGCATATAAATTTATATACAATTCTGAGCAGTAGCTCCAGAGATACAGCTGCCACAAAATTTTTGTCTCTCACACACACAGAGACAGACATTTTTTTAAATTGGTCAAATCGTGTTTTAGACCTCTCAAAATGTGTAAATCCGTCGAAAACCAAAGTTGAAAATTTTTACGAATACAATACTTTCTTCTATTGAATATAGAATAAAGTGAAAACTTCACAAATATGGATGTTTTAGCACAATTAATGTTTCCGATGAAACATAGCAGTTAAAAGTTATTTTAGATGAGAAGTAAATAAGTTAACAAACTTTTCCTGATTAACTAGCAGGATATTAACAGCCATTTTTAAAGAAAGTACAACATTTTTTCAATTTATAAACATTACTATTCCAAATTTGCATGTGAAATCTAATGTTTCAAATAAAACAGAAAAATTCAACAGTTTATTTTATTTGTTCAACACAAAAATATATTAGTAATTTGTACAAAAGGGCAATTTTGTTTGCACATACATAAATAAGTATATAAATTGCAGCTTACCGTTTCAAAGATTGATTATGGTTCTGGGTGAAATAATAGAAGTAGTTAGCAAAGAGCAAAAGATGTTCTTTGTCATATCAAATTATCTTCTGAATAAGCAAAAACTACAAATTTCTTGGATATTTTTAGCTATTAATTTATAACCTTTCTATAATAAGCTTCAATTAAAACTGATCAAAGAAACTATTTATATATTTCAATATGACAACATTATCAAATAATGAAAATTTCATATATAGTAATTATTAGTTTTAATGCTTTTACACAACTCTTCTTTTTATTGAACAACTATTTTTTGTAATCAACTAGGAGACTATTGTTTCAAGATAACTCATTAAGAGTGGACAATACCTAATCTCGAAGACAGCTAAGAGGAAATTTGTTCCCAAAATTGCTCATTGCCTAATGTATTTTTTAAAATTCCATTTTCACATTAAAAAAATTCACAACCGTTAAATTAGTACTTTTTCTTTTAAGTTAAAATAATTAAGTATATTTTTCACATTTTTTAGCTAGAAAATAAACATTAAAGATGTGAAAAATCAATTTTTTGAAAACAAGAAATAATTTAATGAGTGTGAATTTTCAGAATGTGAAAATGGAATTAAAAAAATACATTAGGTAATGAATAATTGTGGAAACAAAAATTTTCCCATATAACAGAGTCTTAGTTCTTGGGAAGATTAGGTATTATCCACTCTTAATACTTGTTGGTGTTTTAAAACTACATTAATTTGCTCTGTCTCAAGGAGACAGGAGAGGTCAATAAGATTACATAATACCCAAAAACTTTATATTTAAAGTTAATAAGAACATGAAAATTTAAAAAAGAAATCTTGACAATAGTGTATTTAATACTTAAACTTTTAACAATTAAGACAGAAAATATTCACTCAGCTGTTTTGTTTATCTCTTGCAGCACATTTATCTTTCAAAATTACATATCTATGAATTTTTAGTTTGTTTCTTAAATGGGAAAAAAATGTATAGTAGTCAGAAAGTTTTCTTCTAATGAATTATATTTTAAATCTCTTTATAAAATATTTATTTTATTATAATGAAAATAAAAGCAATGGTGTAATTTTGCCTTTTTTTAAGCAGGGTGGCTAGCATTTTTATCTTTTTGATTTTCCCGGATAGATAAATGACTCTCTTAGGTCAATTTCTTTCATTTTAGCATTCATTTTAAAATCGATTTTAAATATTATGATGTTTTATAAATCAACATTTTTCATTTGAATTTTGAGGTAAGTTTTGCAGATTTCAATCAAATTCCTTGACTTTTTCTTGATTTCCAGGTTGCTAACCACCTTGTCTAAGATGGTCAAATGTGAGAACCATAATAATAATAAAAACAGTTATTAGTGCTAAACATTAGTAACTAAAATACACCAATTACCTGTAGATCTAGCAATAGAAGATTCTTCATTTAAAAAATAATTATTGAATTTAAATTAAAAGTTATTTATTTTTTATGGAAATCATATTTTATAAGTGTTTTAATAATTTACTATTTCATTCTTTTAATTTTTGCTTATAAAACATGAATAAATTGATTTTAACAGTCAAAACATACTTGGCATTGCAATACAATATATATTGTTAAAATTACCCTTATCCCCTCTCCCTACAAAAAAACTAATAAATAAATAAAATTGCTGGGGTAAAACAAGATGTAATAAGATGAGCAAAACTATTTCAGTTTAAACACTGCCCAATTTGGTCCTCTCTACCTCTAACTTTGAATCAATTAATCATTCAATGACTAAGGTATGACAGACATTACATTCATCATCTTTACCTGAATTTATTAATATGTACGGTCATATTATCACATGGACATATTGGGCATTGTCCCCAGGCCCCTGAATTTGAGAGGCCCTTAAATCACTCTCTATATATTTAAAAAATATTTTTACTTTTATATAATTTAAGAAATTTTCGAGCAATGTTGAAATCACATGATGTCACATAACCCTTTGTATCACTATCTTGCATTTCTGCAACATAGCAAAAAAGTCAGTTTTTTCTATAGCAAGCTTTGAAAGCTAATTTGATTGATTGCTGTTGTCTTGGAACATCAGAATTAACACAAAATGTATAAAAAATTCCCAACAAATGGCAATATTATGTAAAATTTTCACATCACAAGTTTAATTTATGAAAAAATAATAATAATGGAAACTGTCTAGCGTAAACAGCTTACACAGACACAATTTGTGAGAAATAGAACAATTTATGAGTCAGCTTTCGTTATAACAAAATTAAGAGATTCTTAAAATTTCCAACTAAATCGAAAACTTGATATTTTGCACGATGTTTTAAACATCCAACAAACACTTTTTCGTCAATAAATGTTTAATTTTTTGTACATATAATATTTTAAAACTATTTTTTATATGATTCAGAAATATATTCACACATACGAGTAAATAACTCTGAAATTTGAGATCTCAAGATATAAAGGGTTAAAGATGGCATTTAATTGAAGCAATTCTAAAATAAATAATTTGGATCTCATTTATTTTAGAAGTTTAATGGAAGAAAATATGAATATCTTGATACAAAGTATTAAATATAGATTTAGATATATGGAATGTTCTAATTGTGAATTTATATTTTGGATGAAAAATCTGCTTTTGAAAATATCTAGCCTAATGCGATAACCGAATATTATTATGATGGATATTATTTATACATGTAAAGATACAATATATAAGTGTTGTGCTGATTGCTTATCATGCATTACTTTATTTTCAGAATAAGAAGTGCACTATTTTTTGTCATATTCTATAAACAAAACTTACCAGGTGTAAATAATTTGAGTAAAAGTGTACTTTTATGGAACTAATGCTAGAGTTTAATTTTAGTGCTCAAAATATTGGTAAAGTATTAATTAACATACAATGAGTGACAGAAATGCCCCCAAAATTTCTTATGTCCCAGGGTCCCATATTGTGATGATTGGAGCATTTTAACATTTCAATAAATTATAAAATAACTAAATATTTAATATAGCAACAAAAAAAAAAAAAGTTTTCTAAATTTTTAAAATAAAATAAAACTTGTTTAATTTCAAACTGTCTAACAGAAGCTGGAGTCCGCATGTTTTTAGTGACTCTGGTTCCAACTCCTTTTATTCTAAAACCTACAGCCCTGAAACATAAACGTTTCATGAAAATAGCATTATTAAAAAAATTGATCTAATTAAAAGCATATGTAAGAAACAATATAATATAATATATAAATAAAATATCAAACTCATACCTGCCAACATTGAAAGATCAAAATAACGGAAATTCCATATTCATTTTCAGCCCTGCACAACATTGATGGTTTTTTAACAGATGACAGTATTTTATAATTTAATCCATGGCTTAAATTGTCAAAAATCTATATGTACAAATTAAATTTAACTGTTGAGTAAAAATCCAGTAATTATTACTGTATTTTCCTGAATATAATCTGCAGGTCAGCTAAATCAGTTTCACACCAGAAATTTTAATTAACAGACAAATTATTTTTAAATGAGGTTTTGTCTTGTACAAATATACCCTTGTTGGAAAAGTAAACTTTGATATAAAATGGATTTATCTTACCTGCAGATTATATGCAGGAAAATACTGCTATCTATTGAGATGCATGGGAATTTTTTCAGCAAAAATTTTGCTTAAAAAATTGAAAATTTGTTGAAGTTTCGAATAAATTATGGGTATATCTTTAAAATGTTCAAAATTAAGAAGAGTGGAAGGCAGTCCCAAAGTAAGGGAGTCTTCCTTGAAATAAGGAAGAGTTGGCAAGTATGCGAAACTAAGAGGGTTGCCTAAAAGTTACAGGGGTCTGTCCAGAAGAAAATCTGGGTACGTTAAAGTACCCTTTACAAAATAGTTTATCTTAAAAAAAGACCCTTCACAAAATTGTTTATCTTAAAAAAAGACCCTTCACAAAATTGTTTATTCTAAAAAAGGATCCTTCACAAAATTTTTCTCCTTTGATAAAATTTGTTTATTTTCGAAAACTAATCTTCCATAGAACTAACAGGCCATCTGAACTGAATAATATGACATGCTTTGCTGTATATCTCTGAAAAGCTGATATTCAGTTTCTAATTTGTAAAAGCTTTTTATGCATATGTGTGAGCTTAGCTTTATAAAAGTGAATCATCATTTAAAAAATGAAATCTTAATTCTATTTTACAAAATTACATTTTTCACAATTTCACCAAAAGAGAACCCTAGCCGAAAAGTTTGGAAGAATTTATTTTTACACTAAATTCAGTCTCACAAAATTATGTACAGATTTTTCGCAATTTCACAAAAACAGGACCCTGTCTGAAAAGTCTGGACAGACCCCTGCATTATCACTCATTAGTGGTGCCAAAAAAAGGAACAGTTACAAATGGTGGGCTAATACTGAAGCTATACATAAACTACAATATAAATATTAAATTATACAAATGCTAAATGCAGTGGTTAAATATGAAATCAAACAGGGATGAAATTACTTAAAATGCAAAACCTCTGAAAATTGCTACATGCATGCAGAATAAATGGCAGGGAGAGACTTGTTACTAAGATGCATGACTATTATTGAAAGTATTTTATTCATACACATAAAAAAAATGATATTCGAAGAGTTCCAAATTTATTATAACAAAAAAAATTCAGATATTCAAAATAAGATTTTTTTTTTTTTTTAAATAAAATATCAGAAACCAGTAGCCCCCCATAAGGTACCTATTTTTATAATTTATTTCATCAGAAAGCTAAAACAATAGTAATGATTCTTTTTTTTTTTTTCAGTTTAAACCAGCATGGTTAAGCTCATAGTATAACAAATGAAGCTGACTTAAAAGGAAGAACACACATAATTTAAGTTTAACACACCTTTATCAAAAGAACATAAAATATCTACATATAAAAATACTATGTATCAAAATAACATTTATACAAAATAAATTTCATTTATATTTTTATTTGTGGATTCATTTTTAAGACCCAAGCAACAATTTCTTTCAGTTTCTTCATCTGAAAATGATCGGCAATGTTTTGAAATGTTTTCAGAGTCTGAGATAGATCATTGATAGGCAACAATGTATCAAATCTTCCAGCACAAGAACAATACCTTGTCATGTTTTTGTCTTTAATCATTCGACACTTCATGCATTGTAAATCTTGCAAAACATGAGCCATGGACTTATGATGTACACATTCTATCATCATAGATTCAATTTCTTTAGTATCATAGGGTGACTTACAAAAACTGCACACCCACAAAGGAAAACCAGTAGCTTCGTTTATCACATACTCTTCTCGACATAAGTCTAAATTACTACATGTGTTACATACTTTGCATATAACTTCAGTAAGAAGAAAAGACAGACAAGGGTCTTTCCACTCAGCTTCGTCACTGAATTCTTTTACACCGACAATTCTCAGTAGGTCTCGACGCAATTTCATAATTGTATCCCCTAAGTGACTATCTAATGACAACACTTTACAGACAGCTTTTGTAAATTCTAAAGCTGGATTAGTCAGTTTTAAGTGGGAGCCAGGATGAGAAGGAAATATATCTTGTCCATTTGGACCAATGTTGGAAGGTAACTTTTTCTTAATCTTTTCAACTAATATATACAATTTATGGGATAAATCACTTCTTATATATTTCATTAGAACGGAATTAGTTTCTTCGTAGACTCCATCCATATTATCATTATCCTCAGTTGCAGGAGCCTGACTAGAATCATTTGTATCTGTAATAGGATTTTCTTTTTGATAATAAGTATAGGCTTCGTTAATGTAATCTGCAATAACATTATAAAAGTTATCTTCAATAGCTGCAACTTGCGGAAGAAATTTGGCAATATGAAAACATAAAGTCAAAGTTTGTTTATCATCCTCATCATTTTGATCGTCTTCTGATTGATTTTCACTATTGGTATCAACTTCAGCTTCACCATTTATAGATTGTGTTTGATTATTTTTACCATTAACAACAGTAACATCTGAATTCTCAAGATCCATTGATTCTCCGTTACTGATATGAGTATCTTCATCTTCATCTTCAGAATTTTCATTTGTTTCAGAAGAATTTTTGTTTACTTTGATTCCACCATAATTTGCAGTGTCTAACCATAATAAATATTCCCAGATTGATTCTGGTTCTATTTTTAACGAATGAAAAATTTCTTTTCCTTTAATACATTCATTTACATACTCTGTATATGCCAAGGCATCTTCAACAGTCTTTCGCTTTGTACAAATTATAAATCGATTGTAAGACGCATATACAACAATAGCACCCAATCTCTGATATTCATAAATCAATTGGGTAAACATTTTCTTCATTAAGTTATTCAACATTTGTTTGATAGCTGGTTCATATAATAACGACTGAGGGCATCTTAACCATCTGTAAAAATTAATTATCTGATTATCAGCAAAAACATTTCTATACTGTATAACATCACGAACCCAACCACTAACCATGATTTTTAAAATCCTAAAAGCACCAGCACAAAGAGCACTTTCATCATAAACTCCCATAGAAGCAATGTTACCAGATACCATGTCAACTACTGATGTATATGAGCCCGCATCAAACGCTATGCTAGATGATGTACCTTCCATTTCCATTAAATTAAAAGCCTGGAGAACAGTTGTAACAGACATACCTTCAACTAGCAACTCTACACAAATACTGGAATATGCATCACTCTTATTGATTTCTGCTAAAGTATTTTCAGATTCAGCTAACAACCTATTGTCATCAGCTTCTTTACCACCGAGATCAGGTCTTTCAGTTGAGGAACACCAGAGAATAAAATTTTGCTTCTGTAAATGCCGAGCAAAAAATACATCACAGCCAAAAAGGGAAGCATCCTGTGGCAAATTTCCAACAGGGACATGAAAATAACGACACTGTTCCAAAAGTACCGAAATAGACGAATCAACATTCATGAAATGCCGAAGCATAGTTTTAGAACCAACACGTTGCCAATCCATAACCTGATACAAGCTATCACTATCATGGAGATGTATAGATATAATAGGGAATTCAGAAAAGCTAGGCATTAAAACACAAATATCTTGAGAAGATATAGGAGATTGGATGACAACAGCAGTTGGACCTCTTTTTTCATCTTTATAAGTCATTAGATGTTTTTGTAATCCTTTATAAACTAACTTAATATCTTTTTCAGCATGAACTTCAAATGTATAATCAGTTTCTGGTAAAAGAGACACATCAACGTCATTTGCAATTTTAGCATTTCGCTCAGAATTGAATATAGATCCTAAATTTGGCATCTGATTGGTTCTAACTGTATCTAATACATATACAAATGCTTTTTTTGAAGGAGGAAAGAAAAATCCAAACATAGCTTTCTGACCACATGAATGATGATACAAATAAAGCAATTTCAAAGAACCAGGTTCCAAGTAATTGTGTTGAGCCAGAGTACGAAATTCTAAGTGACGAAGGTCATAAGAATCGTTATCTGAAGAAGCATAATGTTTTACAAATTTTCGACTAACAGTGCAAACACATCCAATTTCAACAAGGGCTCGAAAAACTAATGGAACCTGTGTTTCATACACACCCTCAACATGAGGAAGAGATAATTCAGCTAAAAGGTCATTACAATGTTGCTGATAAACTTCTTCATCAACAGTATATTCATATAAATGATATACAGGATGTGAACGGGGTAAAACTCTGGTTACTTTCTTCCATAATGTGCTTTCTCCTTCTTTAGGAATATGTTGGTTGACATAAAATATTCGAGGAATAGTCAGTTTTATACAATGCAATTCATTTTCTACAAGAACCCACAGTTTATATTTCCCTAAATGACCAGTTTCAGCAATTTGTATTATTTGCCATGGGCTGTCTAAAAGAGTTTTCTTAGCTTTGCGTAAAAATTGTCCAATACCAGTAGCACTTCTACCAAAGTTAGAAGGCTTTGTAGATATTGCCTGCTTACCAAATTTATCAGTTTCTATAGCTTTTCTTTTTTTAATCTGAAAAGCCCATTTCTTTTTTTGATACTTTAACCATGTCACAACTTCTTCTCTACTTTTACCAAGAGGTGGAGGTGGTCCTAGGTATTCAAGCCAAGTTTTTGTTAAATCTGAATCAGTCAAACCATTTTTTTTCTTTGTTGATCGATCATCAATATTACTTGATGCTTTTCGCTTGTTGCATACAGGAACATGAGTAGCTGAGGTACCAGGTATCTGATCTTCCATATCAACCAGATTTTCTTCATTAATAGTTTCTGGTACAGCACTTCTGTCTCTTACAGAGAAAATTTCTGTTATCTTTTTTTGTTTCAAAGTATCATTCTTTTCTAAAAGCTTTTTATGCAACCAATCAGGATGAGCAACTCTTGGAACAGGATTAGAAATTTGTTGCAATGCAGCAGGTATTGTAATAATTTTCTGAACAGTGCTTCCAAATCTCTCTATGTAATAATCCCAATCTAATATAGAGCGAATATCAAAGTCACAGAGACCTGGAGATTTCAACCATTTTCGTAAATAGTGCTTACGCACACTAGGTTCTGCCTGAAATATTGCAAGAGGAATAGCCCGTTCAGTTACTGGAGATCCTTCAGGTTTCTTTGAAATGATAAAACGACAGCTAAGTCCAGCATCTTTTACCATTTGATCGCCAAGAAACTCTGCTAATCTTTTAGCAGTACTGATAGATGTTGATTTTTGAGCGCCATAATCTTCAAGTTTTCGTGACATACTACGATTTTCAGATATTAGGTCAAACAGTTCTTTATCAGGCATATTTACAGCTTTAGTATGCAAAACATCAAGCCAATAATCAGCAACTTTAGCTACAGCTGCATAGCATTCTTCAAGTGTGTTGCCTTTTAAAAATGCTTCAAAAACAGACGACTGGAAAATTTTAATCAGCTGTAGTTCTCCTCTTCTCTTAACTTCGAAGCCTTTAAGTTCAGCTAATGATCCATCAAAATTAAAAACTGCATACCTTTTTTTCAATTTTTTACCTTCTTCTTTGGATGCAGGCAATACCATAGCTAAATATGGACCATCAACTTCAAAAAAGATGGAATTTTCATTTCTAATTTCATATATTTTTTTTTCTGGATCAACAAGTTCATGATATTGATCATTAGTATTATTATCTTTTACCATTAGATTTAACATAGCACCAGGATAAGATATATGTAATTTGGATTTTTTGGGGTCTTTGGTCTTTATAGTAAAATTTTCAGGAAAGGAAGATGGTAAAATACACCAAATACCATCAGTATCTAATTCTAATGGTCTACCAATCTGTTCTACAATTTCTCGAGCTTTGGTAATTATACCAGCACCAGTATGACACACAATACCAGCCATTTCCATACTGTACCAACGAGCACCTCTTCTCATTACATAACCATAAAAGGAATTCAAAATACATTTATGAGCTAATTGCAATGAATCATACAATACTTCAAGAGTTTTAGAAGATTTAATAGCAGAAGCATCTCCTTTTGCAACAGCTTCAGCTACTTTCTTTTTGGCAACTTTAAGTAAACCTTTAAACTCATATCTACGATCTCTAAATGCACGAACTGTATCAACATAAAAAGAATTTTCTCTTTGACACACAGTTGAATGACGAACTTCAATACGTGTAACATGTGTTTTCTTATATGCTTTCCTACAATATTCTGCTAATCTTTTCTTTTCTATAGTACACTGGTCTTCCTTAGAAAGTTCATGAAATGCAACAGGTTTATCTCCAGGTTTTGATGATGGAAACTTTTCTATTTCAAGTTGCTGTTGAATACGTTGAAACTCTCCACGGGAAGCTGGCATTATTTCTCCTCTCCAAGTCCAAGGCATGCTTCTTCGGCAACGAGCTCCAGGCTTATTAAAATCACAAGCTGCACATGTTGCTTCATCTACCATTGCTGAAGGCTGAAGCCTGTTAGTTAAAATTATATTAGGATACATTGCACCAACATCTAAATGATAAATAATTGGATTTTCTAATCTTGAAGGGCAATCACGTAATCTTCTCAATTTTTCTATAATTTCATTTTTTACCTCTTCCAAATTTAGAACTTGGTCAATTGGTACACCTTCTTCAACTTCTATAGCATGTTTTAATGTCCTTTCAACATCTCCCATGAGTTTTTGTAAAGCTTCAGGTACCAGCCTGAATCTGCAAGGTAAATTTGCTCGAAAAACTCCTGCTTCTAGAGATTCAACATGTCCACCAACATAAGTTTCTTGATCTAAGACATGACCATCTTCTGTGAGTTTATTCATGACACTTTCTTGTTTATTTGGGAAAATAATATTTGCATGATATGCCTGAACCATAAGCAATGATTCACACAAAGTCCCAGAACCTTTTCGTAAAACTTCATCTGGCTCCATTGGAATGATAGTACATAAGGCAAATATAAAAGGATGGACATATTTCATGTATAAATAATATGTTGCCACTGCATCAGATACTGAGTAACTTGCTAATATTTGGGGCTGTTCGGAAGCCATTTTACACATTTCTTCAGGATCCAACTCTACTGGATCATACCTCAATTTAGCTTTTGCTACGGCTTTTAGATTATGACTACCAACAGGTAAATAGCTGTCTCGCTTTACCCAATGCAAACAATCCAAGTGCACACAAGGTCTGCATAAATAAAATCCATCTCTACTTGTAGAAAAACCAATTTCTTTTAACATACTCAGCTGATACACAGCAGCTCTAGCTTCAACAAATTTGAAATCAAAATTGTCACCGTTATATGTAACAAAAACAAGTGGTTTTACTCGTAAAATGTGGTCAAAAAATTTCAAAATTAACTGTTCTTCATTAGCTTCATTGAAAATGGTGAAATTTCCTTCAAATTCTGGCTTAGGAGTGTACTCAAAATCATCAACATCTGCTGAGACAATTTCTCTGTTAGTTATAAGAAATCCCTGACCATCAATCATATATGATATCATCATAATTTGATCAGTGGCACTATCAGGAAATTTTAAAGGTAATTTAGTAGTTTCTATATCATAAGCCAGAACTGTTATATCAGCAGGTTGCAATAATTCATCACATTTTCTGATTTCAGGTGGATTATTTCCTCTACCTTTGACATAATACCAATGTCCAATAAAGATTTTTAAATCAATAGACACTCGAACATGAAAAGGAACATCATATTCCCGAATATCAATGATACTATCAGCTTGATCACGAAATTTTTTAGAAGCAGTATCATCATCATCTTTTTTTAAAATTTCATTGAATGATACATAATTATGTTGCTTATCCTTATTTTTCCTTACAAAAGGCATAATATCTTTCCTAACTTTCATAAGATCAGAAACAGTTACAAAAGATAATTTAATGAATTTACCTTTTAAACCAGATAAATGATTAGGTAAGTCTAAATCTTCTTTTTGAACTATTTCAACCTGACTGATATTTTCACCAAATTTTCTACTTAAATAAGAAGCTACTTCTTGTTCAGCTCCTCTAATAGTACACACATAAAAATAAGGTTTGTAAGGTAAAGTTGCTTTAAACCTACCTCCATCATCTTCAATAAAATAATAATCAACAGCGCTAATAAGGCGTTTGTCATCATCTAAAATCTCTGTTGAATGCATATTAAAAAGCCATGCTTTTCTTTCTGCACTTTCTTTATATCGAACGAAACCAAATTTAACATCGATTTCGTCATTGAAAAGGCTCTGTTGCAAACGTCTTTCACTAGTATCTTCTGATTTTGAAGATCCTTCCACAGATTTCAAAGGATCTGGTTTGTATCTACCGGAATTCATAAGAACCATGTTGTTTTCAGTGTAAATAGATCAACAAGACAATTTAAATGAAAATTGATGCTAAATTATCGTTTTCATGAATCAATTTTGAAAAAAAAAAAAGCCTCGGTTATAATTTCTAGATTAAATTGAAGATAAAATAATAAATTCAAAAATAAATTAAATTTAAAACATTAACGTAGGAAAACAAAAGCGATTGATTACATTGTTTTTCGCGGTTTTGGTCTTAAGTTACGGTTACGGTGAAAGTTAAAGAAAGGATCAGCTGTGAGTGCGAATTGCGCACTGAGCTGAAGAACAACTGGAGGAAATGCTAGACCGGATTCTGCGTGCCGTTTTTGGAAGGTTTGTCTTCCGAGCGTTGCACGGCAGGGAGCATTTGATATCTTTATATTTCAAAGTAAAATTGTGTAAAGGTTATCTGTTCGAATAACCATATGCTAAACATGATATTACAATTTAAAATTTTTATTCCTTAAAGAGTATAATAGTAATAGATCCAGGCCCGGATCTAGGGGGGGGGGAAATGGGGCGGGAGGGGCACTTGCCCCGGGGCGAATTTGGAAAATGCCAACTCCTCAGAACCTTGGCGAAAAAACATAATCGGGCTTTGGCGAGCGCGAGTCATGATACATGATGATAGACGGTAGGGTTGCTCGCATGTCTGATGACAAGCGGACGTCAGAATTCGTATTAGCAATAACAATTGAAATTTGTTCAATAATTTTAAATAAATTTTAGGTGCTTTTGTCTCCTGAATTAGATACTTTGAAGTATAATTCAAAACATTCATTTTGTAATTGAATAGCTATTTTTATTTTCTAAATAAGTTTCTAAACGTTCATAGCTAATTGGAAACATCCTACATGTAAACAAATTATCGTGTTTATATTATGTCTAGATAAACTTGAAAAGAGATTGACGTATATTTATTTTATATTTTGCCTATGTATGAGTTATTATTTCACATATGCATTTAAGTGAATTAGTAATCAATAATGCTGGAATCCAAATGCTTATTTTGTGTGTGTGTGTGTGAAGAACTTATTGCAAGGTATGTTCACAACATTCAATGGTTTTATAATTATTAGTTTAATGTCTGTAAGTTGTATAAATGCCTAGAATTAACATTTCTTTTATTTTTTTAATTAAAAGATAATATTTTGCACATTATTGCTATAACATATTGAAATATTAGTATCTGATATTATATCCTGATGACTCATCTTATATCAGGTAATTTGTTTAGACATTTGAAAACAAATTTGACTTAAAATTATGATATAATTGTGATCATTCTCCTTTTAATTAGTATATTAGTTAGATGTTTATTTTGTTAAATGTCACCGTTTGAAATGAAATTGGTCGAACTGATGATAACATGTAATTATCAGTTCAATCATTTTTATAATGATAATATTGATGAATATATTTATTACACACTACATTTTGAATATTATAGTGAGATATATTTACATAGAATAGATTGCATTATGTAGACTGCTGTTTAAGTAGTACACATACATTCTGAGTGAAGTTAATTTGAATTTATAAAAATAAGAATTAATTTTTGTTAATTGTGAATAATAATGCAGTTTATGGTATGACTTAGCATGTTTTTAATAAATCAATAATTTGGCACAATTTTGCTATTATCCTTGGAATTTACAAACCTTTAGGAAAGGAAAGTTTATCAAAGAATGCCATAGGGGAGAGGGGGGCACATTTGGACAGGGGCACATATGGACAACTTAAATTTCCCTAACTTAAATAAATGTGAAAATTATGAAATAATTATATTTTGTTGGCAACACTATGATGCATTTCCCAGGAAAATTTAAAGCAATTGGCTGTGAAAGTTTTCCAGTTATGTCAACCAAGCAGTTTTGAAGCTTAAAAGTAAAGTTATGCTTTATTTGTATCAATCCTAATTATACATATTTATATTGCATCATGAAAATTAATTATATAAAACTAGATAGCTTGTTTGATGAACATAATGATTTATTAATCATATTTGTCAAAAACAATTTCTGCTAAGCTAGGCTTAACAAAATTCTAAACATGTGACTGTGGGGCACATTTGGACATTGTTTTGGGGGCACATGTGGACTGTCCAAATGTGCCCCTAATGTGTTATATTTAGAATTTATAACACAAAATTAAAGCAATAAGGTGATTAAAATGATTTTTTAAATAACAAATACTGTAGCTTTTAATCTTTGCTATTATAGTTAAGCGTAATTGTATACACTGCAAAAAAATAACTATTACCAGCTGCAAGAAACTCTCTGTGATTGGAGAAAATAATTATTTTCTCCAATCACAGAGAGTTTCTTGCAGCTGGTAATAGTTATTTTTTTACAGTGTAGTTTTATTCACAACTTATCAGGATTTAATCTAAAGCTAAATAATAAAAAAAAATCTGATGTGGGCTAAAAATATAATGTTTAATTTAACCCAATACTCTTACTGCTGGACAACCATGATACCCACGCATCAATAGAAGCTATTATGTATGCAAGAGAAAATTGAATTGTTTTATCATTTCCCTCTCCCTGTTCCCATCGCATGCAGCCACTAGATGTTGGCGTTTATTCTTTCAAAGATAAAGTAAAAATAGCTTTTAATGATTGGATGGCTTCTAATCCAGGAAAGACCATCACTATATATGAAATAGCAGAACTGTCATCAAATGCATATCTTAAATCTTAATTCTTTCACTCCAAGAAATATCAGCAGTTCGTTCAAGAATGCTGGAATATGGGCTGTTAACAGACTAGTTTCCAGTGATGAAGTCTTTCTTCCAGCATTTGTCACCGATCGACCAAACCCTGTCGAAATATCTGAAAATGCAGAAATTGAACATTCATATTCTCCTTCTAATGAGCCTAAGCCTTCAATTTCATCTACTTTCGACTATGAAATATTAATTGAACCTGGACCTTCAACTCAAGTTTTAACTCCAGAAGTCATAAGACCTTTTCCTAAAGCCCCACCAAGAAAAAGCAATCTACACGAAAAGGAAAGCCTAGAATTTACACAGATACTCCTGAAAAGGAAAGAATTGAACAATTCACTATAGCAAAAATGGAGAAAGTTAGAGTTAACTAAAAAAGAAAAGAAGCATTTGGAAGAAAAAGAAAGTTTGATTTAGAAGAATAAAAAAAAAAAAAAGAATTAAGATTGGTATGATGGAACGGCTACATGATCAATCAAATATCCAATCACATTCTGAATCAGATGATGGAGTGGAATCTAAATCAGATGATGATCTTGAAGAATTGAAGCTGCTATTAGATGATGATTCAATTGGTGTAAATGACTTTGTTCTAGTAAGATTCAATACAAAGTCAAAAACAGTTTACTACATTGGACGAATCGAAAAAACTTTAGATTCTCATAAGTATGAAGTCAAATACTTATGAAAGAAAGTTGGAAAGCAAAACGTTTTCAATTTTCCAGATAAGACAGACGAGTCAACCATTGAGAAAACAGACATAGTAACTAAACTTCCACCTCCAATTATAATAGGAAGAACTGAACATGCAGCAGCAAACTTAAGATTTATGGTCAATTTAGAGTCTTATAAAGTGGAATAGGAATAAAGTTTTTTTTTTCTTCCATATTAATGTGTATTTGATTATTTTCAATTTATTTGCTTTAGTTATTAAAATGTTCACCGTAATTTAAAGCAAATTTATTTTTGATTAGGTAAAAAACTGCGACTCAAATCGTGAAGATCATAGAACATCACTAGAATATATATATTTTCTTTATAAGTCCTTTTTTTAAGATTATAAATATAATTAAAATATTTTATTGCCCTTATTTATAGCAACAGAAGTGGATATTTCCAGTATATATGTATTCAAGTCATTTGTTTTTGTTATTTTAAACAGTTGATAATGCTATATTTACTTGTCCAAATGTGCCCCCAAGCATGTCCAAATGTACCCCTTGTAGGGGCAGATGTGGACAAATTTTGCATGTTTTAAAATATTTTTTTAAAAATAATTTTGTCACATTTCCTAATATTTAAGTACATGTATTTGAAGAGATTAGATGTAAGATTATGGTTAGTAAAAAAAAATGAAAGAAAAAAGATGAAAAAGGTTAGATTTTTTAATAAAACAAAAAACGTCCATATGTGCCCCCCTCTCCCCTACTCAAAATGGCAGAAAATGAAATTGCATCAAAATACATTTAAAAAAAAAAATTAAATGTAAAAAATGTATAAAGTACAATTAAAAAAAAACAGTTGAAAATGTCAAAATTATAAATAATCACAGTTTAAAGAAGATCGAAGAGAAATGAAGGAACAGTGTTTCTTGGAAAGTTCTCTAGTTATGAAGTTTATCCTATGCCAGCTGGACCATAGCTTCAGTGCACGAAATTGATTTTGTGCCTGTAGACGTGGACTTGCTAGCGATTTTTATTAATATCGACATCAGATAGAGGAAGAAAGAGGAGGATAAGCTTATTGAAGACACGGTTCCTTGTGACATGCTGTAAATAAATCTAAAAATAGATCAACATTGAAATTTGACATTTGATTTTCTTGTATCCTTTTCAGTTGTTTGCCATTCGAACTTTTGTATGTTTTTTAATTTTATGGTGTTTGTTTATAAAAATTTTGTTATAGTTCATTTATTTTATTTATCTATTATTATTATTTTTTTTAATTTGTAGATAGAGTAAGTGCACCAGTGATTGACACTTTTAGAGCAATCTCTGATGTTTTTAATGTTCTAGTCATCAGAAAATATTTTCAGAAATCTTAAGTTAGTACATATGGCATGAAAGACATTCAGAACCACATATATGTTAAAATATATACATTTTATAACAATTATTTTTTTTATGAATTTTTATTTGACACCCACTCAATGTTCCAGTAATTGACACTGCCAGTTTTTCATTTTATCAGTAATTGGACCCAGTGGCGGATTTAAGGGGGGAGGGGGGCTAACACTGACATTCACAATTGAATATTGCAATTGTAAATTTTTTATTGGTCTGGAATAACACTTCGAAAAATCTTAGCCCCCCCCCCCCCCAAAAAAAAAAAAAAAAAAAAAAAAAAAAAAAAAAAAGTCAAGTTTTGGATCCGCCACTGATTGGACCCCTATGTTTCATTGTTTGACACTGCTAGTTATTCATTTTATCATTTATTAGCTCCAGTGTTTGACAAAAAATGTTAAAATTCTTATACGTAAAATATGATTTTATTATTTTTCTTATTTATTAATTATTTCGGGATAGATGTCAATTAGTTTAGCATGCCAATCACTGGAGCACCCAGTAGCAGAAATTTTTCTGCCAATCTGCGACAACTATTTGAGCATTAGAAAATAATCTGCAGCATAATTTCACAATAAGTTACAGAAAAAAAAAATTACTAGATTCAGTATATTTTTATCACAAGTTTGCATTTATCTAATGCTATTAACCTGTTAGATATGTCAAAGCATTGTAGTTATAAAATTTCGATTACATAGAGCTAGGTAAAGAATTGGCATTTACCACATTATCCTTCATTTTGTATAAAAACTATCTTTGTTTATGACTTTGTCGTACTGACTCTAGTAAAATACTTGTAGTAAGAGACTCTAAACATTGAAATTAATTCAGCTTTCTAAAATTTTCTGGTTCCTGTGTAACCAGATGAGCGGATATTAAGACGTATAAACTTTCTTTTAACAATTACAGCTTGTTTGTCATTGCCATCTCTACATCTTAATTGCATTTTGCTCACCATCTAAATGTCTGAGCTCCAACTTTTACAGAAATCTTTCGATACTGGAATTGAAACTGCAATTTTAAGTAACTTAATAAGCAAACAGGTATTTTCTTTGACAGCTTACTAAAAGACTTTTCATAAAAAACCTGTGATCCTTTCACTTTCAGATCCACTTTCTTCTTCCATAGTGCTAGCGATTCATTTACAAATTGACAATTATGCTGTGGATGCAAAAAGATTGAAAATCGCTATCTTTCGTGCCAAAATCGAAAGGTTTAGGAATTTCTGCATAATGCTGATTTGGAAATAATCTGCAGACTTAAAAAAAAATCTGCAACGCACGTCGCGCGTCTCGCATTTTCTGCTATGGGGCTGGAGCACCTACCCTATAGCTTTATCTGACGAATTTGAAATAAGCAGTTTCAGTGTATAAATCTATAGTTCCAAAAAATTGCACATTATCCTTAAATATTAAAATATGTATTTATATAGTTACTGTTTAAAAAAGACTGAAAAAGAAAAGAAAGAGCAGTTTTCCTCAGAAAGTTCTCCATTTGTGAAGTCCTTGCATCCTACGCCAGCTGGAACATATCTATAGTGCACAAAATTGTTTTCGTGCCTGTAGATGTGGGCTTGCTAGCTCATTTCATTAACACTGATGCCAGATGGAGGAAAAGCTTATTGAAGAAAGAAAGTTCATCATGACATGCGGTAAATAAATCTTTTCTTAAAATAGATAAACATTTATCATTTAATATTTTTGCATTCTTTTGAATTGTTCACCATTTGAACTTTTGTATGTTTTTTAATTTTATGGTGTTATTTATTTTGCTATTACTTAATTTTTATGGTAATATTCAGTTGTTTCATTCAAATCGAACATAGTTTGATCAATTAGCAACAATTCAGCTTTAGTCCAAAGAAAAAACACATTTTTCATTAATTGGCAACTTTTCGCTTACACTCCCTGACTCAGAATTTTACATATTACATATAAATTTAATAAGATAAAATTTTTAAAAATGCTCCATGCAAAATAATTTTTAATTCTTCTGCTGAGATCTTAATCATGAGAGACTTGGAGATTTAATCACCACACACCCAAAATTTTACAAATTTCATGAAAATTTTTAAGTTATACTTCATTTTTAACAAATTGTTTTTGAAGACTTAGCCTCATCTAGTAAATTTAAAAATTACAATTTAAGTATAAGTTTATTATTACCGCCAAGAGAGAAAGAAAAAAAAGCATAGCATCCTAAAATGTTTAAAAAGTGAAATATTTGTGGCTGCAGCTATGGGTCTGCTAGCATATTTCACAAATATCATGAAACGGAAGAAAACAGAAGAGAAAATAAGAAAGAACTGGCATTTTAAAGTAATAAGTACACAACTTTGAATAAACACCATAAAATGCTATAAATTCACAATAATTGTTTTGGATCGAAAGGATACATGACCCTTCATCAGGAGAACAAAGGAAGCACGAGTGCTGCAAGCAAAGTGGCAACACACGCTGCCGCTTTGATATCAGCATTTGTGCTTACCGACAGTGACACGATCTAATTAAAGAGAAAGCAAGAGACAGAAGAAAACATCCACTACCGATGGCATGGACCACGAGGAAGTAAGCTGATGATGATGAAGGAGGAAACCCCTCACAAAAGCAGCTATTCAGACTTCCATAAAGCTGTAATGTAAGGTTTTATTCTTTACAAAAATTTTCAGCAAATTGCTAAAATTGATGCCAAGATCAACATTTGCGTCGGCTACAAACTTGGCAGCCTGACAAGATTAGTAATCAAATTTGGTGACAAATATTGCTTCAGGAGAGCCAGAATTTGTAAAGCTTTTCTCAATTTTTAACAGAATTATTTGTTTTGGTAAAATGTATCATTTCTCACCACTAATTTTTGCCTACAAGAATAAAAGTTGGCAATTTATACTGAAATGATTTTCATTGAACACTAAGCTGTGTTTAATATTTAAACTTAAAAACTTGTTCACATACCATAAAATTAATAAAACCACTACCAGTTTCAAAAGGACATGGTCTTTCTTCTTCAGGTGCAAAGCACTTGCTATTACCTTGGAGAAAAAAGCAAGACTGGTGGTTTTTGTACCTGAAGAAGAAAGGCCATGTCTTTTCGAAGCTGGTAATGCTTTCATAATGTTATGGTGTATGAAAAAGTTTTTTAAATTTAAATATTCATTGTACAGCAGTTTTTTTTATTTTTGTACTGTCTAAGCTGAGTATTTGCTAATGGTATTTTCTGTAATAAGCTATAGAAAATTCCTGAAAAATTTACAATTGGTGGTATATATAATCTTATCATCAAGACTGTTGATGTTGGAGTAGCTTTTTTTTTTTTTTTTTTTTTTTTTGCTTGTTTTCAGGAATGCTCATGGACTAGAACCTGCCTGTTTATTTACAAATCAATTACCTCACACAAAAATATCAATGTTTCCATAACCATATGTATATTCCAATAGATGTATAAGGAAGTCGTGGTGTCCACGTCAGATTCTTTTTTTTTTTTTTTAATGCTAGCTAAGCAAGCATACATGTATGGTACCGTGACCACTGCTATACAGATTTTCATGCAAACTGTGTAAGTTGTATCCAGTGATGTTTTTTCTCTTTTGGTTTTAATGGTTCAAAGTGAGTTCACATGCATGGAAGTGATCGCTACTATACAGATTTCTATGCATAGTGAAATAGCTCAATTTTAAATATTTGTTTTATTAATCTTAAAAATAGGCTTCCATATTAAGGAAGTATTAATAAAAAAATATGTACAACTGTATTAAAATATAGCTATAATTTATTAAAATGTATGTACGTGTAACATCATTAAGGGAATTAATTCATCATTTAATAAAGATTTTTTTTTTCAAGTTTAAATTATTAAAATAAATATGGCTGCAATATTGACAAGTAAGTTATACTAGAGTGCCTTGATAGAAAGAATGACAACATACGAAGGACTGTCATTTTCCAAAATTTCTATTTTACCAAATCTATGGAAAAAAAAAAATTATCAGGTGTACTTTGAAAATTAAGTGAATGACAGTAAATTTTACTCTTTAATTGATTTTTTTTTTTAAATAGGAAAATGTATTATTTATTACTAAGTACAAAACTTTGAATAAACACCATAGAAGCAAACACTCGCAACAATTGTTTCAGGTAAAAAAAAAAAAACCATCAGGCAAAAAAAGTACACACGAGTGCTGTAAAAGAAGCGACAACACACTGTTGTAGGTTGCACTGTGTTGCCGCTTTGTTACAGCATTCGTGCCCACTTGATGAAGGGCTAGGTTTTCTTTTGACCCGAAACAACTGTTGGAAGTTCTTGATTTTATGGTGTTTATTCAAAGTTTTGTAATTATTACTTTTAAACGCCAGTTCTTTGATGCTCTTTTATAATGTACTAGCAGGCTTTGCCTGCTTCGGTGGTCATTATATTGAAATGAATTTTCAAAACGCTATACAATTAATAATTTTAAAAAATCATTGAAATCAGTCAAAATCTAAGTTAAAGTTCTCGCTACCTTCGGTAAAGCTTTTTCCACTTGCCACACTTCACAAAATCCCTTTATAGTACATGTTGCATACACATACCTAACCAACACATTAAAAATCAGGATCCTGAGATTATTTGAAGCAGCACTATATTTTAAAACGTGTTTTTACCCCCTCCCCGCTCTTAAATGGAAGAAGGAGGAGGGAATTTTGCTAAATAATTTTATATTATGAGTTTGATATAAATAACTGACCCACAAATCGAAAATAAGATAATTTACTGCAGAGTTACGCATGAAGAGTTACTGCAGAGTTTACCCCCACCCCTAAGGGGCGGTGGTGTGGAATTTCACAAAATCACTTTGTAGTGTGTGTGGAATATGCATAAGCAGTCCACACATCAAAAATTGCCATTCTAAGATTATTTGGAACAGAGTTACACATGCAAACATGTTTTTTAATCTCCCCCCCCCCAACCCTCAAGAGGGGAGATGGCACGGAATTTCAAATAATCTCTTTGTAGTTTGTGTGTGTTGAATACACATAACCAATCGACATATCAAAAAATCACTTTCATGCGATAATTTCATAGCTGCTGTTTTTAATCTTTTAAATCAAAATTCACATTGGTATTTTTAAATGGGATATGTTATATATATTTTTGACGATTAGTATTACTAAAATCAGCTATAAAATTTTTCCAGTCTGAAGTCCCCGCCAAAAACAGTAGACTTGGTATCTATGTAATTTGGAGCAGTTACACTTTAAAAGATGCTTTTGCTCCTTACTCAACACCCTTAAAGGGAGGAAAGGGGAAATTTCACAAAATACCTTCATAGTGTGTGTTGGAAACTCATAACCAGCCCGCACATAAAAAATCACCTAAGATAGTTCGGAGCAGATTTGCACTTGGAAATATGTTTTCTCCTCTCCAACCCCTAAGAGGGATAATGTGGAATTTTACAAAATCTCTTTGTAGTATATGTCTTGAGAACGCATAATCAATCAACATGTTAAAAAATCACTAACCTGAGATAATTTGGAGCGGAGTTACTCTTATAAACATATTTTTGCCTCCCTATCCACCTGCAAAGGAGGGAGGAAGAAATTGTGTAAAAATTCCTTTACAGTGCGTGTTGGGAAGGCATAAACAACCGACACATAAAATTAATCTTGCTGAGATAATTTGAAGCAGAGTTATGCTTGGAAACAGGTTTATTGCCCCCACCCCCCCCCAGCTGGGAACTTTCGCAAAATCCCATTACAATAGGTGTCAGGCACACATAAATAAGCCACACACTAAAATTTGTAATTCTATATATTTCCCCAGACAAATTTAGTGCTAAAAGGGGGACTTGAATTTGCCTCCTCGTAACTCCTCCCCAAAATCGAAAATTGCAGAAAACCAATAATGATTTTTTGGAAATATCCTCAAGTTGACTCTTAGTGGTTCTCTATATCTTTGTGCTATTATTGGTAGAGTTTAACCCTCGCTTTCCCAAGATGGAATCACTTTGACCTCATTTTGAAGTGAAATTTAGTTAATCCCGCCTAATTCAAGAAGTGCACTAATTCATCAGAGATAGCAAACATAACCAGTGGAATGTTGCAACTTCTAAATTGTACAAAAAGATGCTGTGCTGGGGATTTTCGCCAAACATGCCAAGCGGCACCTGAAAGCGATTTTTCTGCAGTAACGCCTTGATGTTGGGAAAGCGAGGATTAATTAAAAAATGCGTATTTTCTAAATTTGCCTCCAAAAATCATTTTTACCCCCTTAAAAATCTAGAATTCCAAAATTGCAGAAAATATTTTTTTTTTTTTTTGTACTCAAGTCTAGTCTCTCCCTCTGAAATTTTTTCACCGTGAAGCAATTTGGAGCAGAGTTATGTTTATAAAAATGTTTTTGCTCTCTGATTTTGCAAAATCCCGTCCCAGTGGTCATCAAGGTCCTAAAACCGACGTGCTCACCAAAATTTGCACCTGTATCTCCCATAGAATCGCCACGACTGTGTTGAGTCAGTAATCAGTGAGTTTACTCTTTTATATATATAGATTATTTATTGTTAGAATAAGTTATTTTGGTGGATACATCTCAAATACTTATATCAACATTTTTATTAGAGTATATCAGGTATACTTCGAAAATTAAGTGGATATCCTTAATTACTGTAAATTTTACTTTTTAATTTCATGTTTTCAGATAGCAAAATGTAGCTTTTAGAAGTTATTTTGAGGAATCCATCTAAATTATCACAGATATCAATGTTTTTCTTACAGTGAATTATGATTAAGCTTTTAATGAATAACATATATTTCTAAATTAAATATATTTTTATATTTCTTTTATTTTGTAACATTTTCATTAAAAATATTCATTTCATCATTATCATGCGATTATTAGGGGGAAAATAATATGCACATAAAATGATGAGCAACTAGTGAGTAATGCCAACTTCTAGTGCCAATCTTTGTAATGACAACACCATATGTGCTGAGAAAATGGCTGTGATACTATTTAATCACTTGTATATTAACTATATCAAAGTATCCTAAATTATATGACTAGTTGGCACAACCTACTGCATCAACATAACTAAAAATTTCTCAATAATAAAAATATCATTTTCAAATATCATTTTTTTTTTTTTTTTTTTTTTTTTTTGTCCCCATTCAAGTTGTAACAATATAAAAGGCTACAAAAAAGGCCTCTGAATGGAGAATTGTTTGCATGAAATTTTAAAAATGAAAGGTTATATATATATATATTAAGATTATATAAATACTTTTAAATGTTTGGACATAGTTCATTTTTACTAAAGCAAGATTATTACTGAAATAAATTGAGTTAAAAATCATTTACATAAAAATAATTAGAAATTTCATTCAAAGGAAGAGATTATAATACATGCAATTAATCATATTATCAATGTAATCAATCTATACCTGCACAAACATTTGAATTAGTTCAATTTTTAGAAAGTGAGCCTTATTTATTTATTAATCTAAATAAGTAAATAGAAGAAAATCAATGTGTTGCTATTTTAAAAATTAATAGAGCTTAATAAATAAAACTGTGCATGCTATACTTAATTTCAGAGTTAGGCAAAGAAAAAAAAATCTGCATTAATCAAAATTAACATTACAAGGATTACAATTTTTTTTTCCCTTAACGAAAATGAGACAGAAAGAATTAATACTTCAGAAGAAATATGTAAAAGTATAAATTAATTTATTTGAATAAAAATAATTTATATTGAATGATAAAGTTAATAAATTAGTGGAGAAATTTATTATGATACGTTTACATATTGGTAAAAAAAGTTATTTGTAATAAATTTGTATTTTTATTTAGAACATTTTAAACACAAAAGAAAAAAAAAATGTCTTCTGTAAAATAATCGCTTTTCATTCAATTAAATGTGAAGAAAATTATTTTTTTTTATTAAACAAAATGTTTTATTTTTATACTATGATACGAATGAAAGTACGGTGGATGTGAATCGATGAGTCATTCATTCTTGATTCATTCTGACAGGTTTGATTCAATCAAACCTGTTCCACATTTTCATATTTTCCCCTTAAAATATGTTGCGCGCCAAGAAGTTTCTCGCCAAGGTTCTGAGGAGTAGGCATTTTCCAAATTCGCTGCCCCGGGCGGCGAAGACTGAGGGGCGGCAGACACCAGGTGCAGCTAGTCTCGCTATTTGTACTATGCTAGACCCGATTTCCAGACCATTTTTCATCGTACATTACGACGCGCGCGAGTGAGTGAACATTAAAATCTGAACGAGGACGATATACGTATCTTTGTGGGTGCGGTGGGGGAGAGGTGGCATGGCAGCAGCAGTTGACTTATCCATGTAAAATGAAAAGTATAGGTGGAAAGCGATTCCTCGTATTGTAACTGATGTCATTCTATATTTGGCCACTAATTATTTCTTTCTCCGAGTCTCTACTAAAAATACTAGTTTATTATTAGCTAGCCGCCTTCAGCAACAAGCTGGTTCGCTATCCTTGAAAAATCCGACTGTATGAAACCCGCATTAGGTGGAGCCTGCGCCGCCTTTTCTCCGTTTCTGGACCTACAACAGCTTATTGACATATAGTGCAAATAGCTTTATTGAAAATTTTAATTTAGTAAATTTCCGCCCGGTAGCGCCTGAGGCGACCCCTTCCCGTTTCAGTATCTGAAACAGTCTGTTCGCTTACCACGTGAAAATCTCCATCTTTGAAAATTCTAACTGTAGCAAAGTCCCGCTCGGTGGGAACTGTGGCACCTTATCCCCGTTTTAGAACTTACAACAGCCCAGACAGCACATCGCTTCCACAGGATATCTTCAAGATGTCTTCTGGATGAAAAGACATCCCAGAAACGTCCTTAAGATGTACTGTGGATAAGTTAAGCCTAACTGTGCTGTTAGGGAGCTTGCTCGCTCATTGTGCAAATATCTTTGAAAACTTTACCTATAGCAAATTTCTGCTCTGTTACGACTAAGGCACCCCTTTACGTTTATGATTTGGAACAGTCTATTCGCTCACCATGTAAAGGAACATTGAAAATTCTGATCTCGCAAATCTCAACCCGGTGGGGCTTACGATGTCCTAATCTACTCACAAATAATTTAATCATAATTGATGATATTGAATTATTAAAATATCAAAGCGCCATCTGGCGACAGAGATTTGCAACATGTACTCTTCAAGTCCAATTCAAATAACTTTTAAAATGATATATTACTTATGGAATTGCGTTAATTAGAATCTGGAATAGAATAATAATATAAACATTGTTACAAAAAAAATTGTCTGACTTTTCCGTGGTTTTCTCCGAAACTTGCGTAACTGAGGGCAAAATAATGTTAAAAATCCTTAATAAGAAATGTGAGCAGAGTATTGGAATTCGAAAGTCTGCAAAATAATAAAATTATAAATGTGTTCCGGGATTTCTGCGGTTTTCCCTGAAACTCCCGTACTGAATTTAATAGCTTATATCAGTTGAAAAGGTCACAATAAAATTACTGCAAAATATATTTTGAATGATGCATTATAAGTATTTTAATCATAATTAGAATTGGATATATTGGAATAAAGGTGTTCTACGTTTTCTAGGGTTTGCGCTGAAACTCCAGCACGGAATTTAATGTCTTACTAGCGAGCTTCGCCCGCTAGCGGGTCAGTATTTTCAAATGAATCACTAAAATTAATGAATCACTAACAGAAACTTTTAGTGTTAAGAAAAGAAATTAAAAAAAAAATCATTTCTGATTGGGTAAAAAGTCGGGCCGGGTTCCCACTGCCTTCGGCAGTGCAGTCGCGTGCGCGCTGCGCGCGCACAACTTATAGGATACACGCGCTGCGCGCGCGTATTCCTTCCCTGACCCTACGTGCCCCCTAAAAAAAATCATTTCTGATCGGGTAAAAACTCGCACCGGGTTCCCACTGACTTCGGCAGCGCAGTACAGTGCGCTCTGCGCACGTACAACTTAAGGGATACACGCGCTGCGCGCGCGTATTCCTTCCCTGACCCTTCGTGCCCCCTAAAAAAAATCATTTCTGATCGGGTAAAAACTCACACCGGGTCCCCACTGCCTTCGGCAGCGCAGTCCCGTGCGCGCTGCGCGCGCACAACTTCAAGGATACACGCGCTGCGCGCGCGTATTCCTTCCCTGAGCATTCGAGCCCCCTAAAAAAAATCATTTCTGATTGGGAAAAGACTCGCACTGGGTCCCCACTGCCTTCGGCAGCGCAGTCCCGTGCGCGCTGCGCGCGCACAACTTCAAGGATACACGCGCTGCGCGCGCGTATTCCTTCCCTGAGCCTTCGAGCCCCCTAAAAAAAATCATTTCTGATTGGGAAAAGACTCGCACTGGGTACCCACTGCCTTGTGCGCGCTGCGCGCGCACAGCTTAAGGGATACACGCGCTGCGCGCGCGTATTCCTTCCCTGACCCTCCGTGCCCCCTAAAAAAAATCATTTCTCATCGGGTAAAAACTCGCACCGGGTCCCCACTGCCTTCGGCAGCGCAGCCCCGTGCGCTCTGCGCATATTACAGCGCCATAAAAGAAAACTGATTCAGGACACCTCAAAACGTGTAAAACAGGTGGAAACCTTCGATAATTTAAAAGAACTTTAAAATATCTTTCGAATGATCTATTAAAAATAATTTAATCATAATTAGAAATTGAAATATTGAAATTTCAAAATATTACAGAGCCATCTGGAGGTACAAATTTCTGTATTTCACTGTACGATTCCAATTCAAAAAAGCTTTCCAATGATGTATTACTTATGAAATTATTTTAATTAGTAGCTGAGATACAAAAGAAAACGAATTCAGGACACCTCAAAACGTGTACATCTGTTGAAAACTTTGAATAATATAAAAGAACTTTAAAATATCTTTCGAATCATGTATTAAAAATAATTTAATCATAATTAGAAATTGAAATATTGAAATTTGAAAATATTACAGCGCCATAAAAGAAAATTGAATCAGGACACCTCAAAACGTATAAATCTGGTGAAAATTTTCGATAATTTAAAAGAACTTTAAAATATCTTTCGAATGATGTATTAAAAATAATTTAATCATAATTAGAAACTGAAATATTGAAATTTGAAAATATTACAGCGCCATCTGACGGTACAAATTTCTGTATTCCACTGTTCGATTCCAATTCAAAAAAGCTTTCTAATGATGTATTACTTATGAAATTATTTTAATTAGTAGCTGAGATACAAAAGAAAATTAACTCAAGAAACCTCAAAACGTGTAAATCTGTTGAAAACTTTAAATAAAAAAAAGAACTTTAAAATATCTTTCGAATGATGTATAAAAAATAAATTAATCCTAATATTAATACGCGTATTAGAATATTGCAAAGTGACCTCGTTAAATAGCAGATGTTTATCGTTGTTTTTTTTTTTTTTTTTCTTAGCTTCCGTCGAGAAATGAACCTCTTTGAACAGGTTGCCATGGTGATGAAACGGACGTCTACATTATTTGATTACGGTTTTCATTTTCGAATGAAGTAAAGCATTTTCAATGGTTTAGAGATTCAGAATTTCATCGTAAACTGCCGCGATACTGAAAATTAAAAAATTTATAACTCATTCAGTTTTTGAAATTTTCTCTCAATCTTTTGGGAATTTAAATGTTTAAGCGAGATCTATATACAAAAAAAAAAAAAAAAAAAAAAAAAGAAATGATTTATCTCTAAACGCTTTTGAGTTATAAAATGTTTTTTGAAAAAATCGATGTTTCGTAAAATCTAAAAATATGGATCGCTAATCCGTATTTTGTAAAAATGTTCATATGGTTCGAAAGAGGATTAAATGGCCTTTCTTTGTATACCCGTTTTTAAGAAATGGAAGAGTTACTCGGTCGTACAGGGCATTTCGAAAAAGACAATCGCGAAAAAGAAAAATTTTCGACCCTTTTTAAAACTTTTTTTTAAAATATAAAAAATCCGTATTTTTTTAAAAAAAATTGTACCGTAAGAATCGGTAATAAATGCTCTTTCTCGTGGTACAGGTGTATTTTCGATATCTCCAACAGATCGGCAGCGATGGATTTAGAAAATCCCACGAAATTTCCTCTTTCTGCTTCTTCTTTCAAGGTAAGCGGTAGCGGGCGAAAATGGCGGACGCCTCCGATTTCGAATCGTTTTTTCGTTAGACAATGGTCTACATTTTAATTAATATCTCCGCTAATTAGGGTCGCATCGTTTAGCAAATTAGATAACCCAGATCTGCGATAAATTCTCTGTCCATCGGTACCTGTTCGAAGTCCGTGCGACCGTTAGCGACGGAGTTTTTGCTGCGTCAAGCCGTTTCTCACAGACAGACACACTCACACACACGCGTACATATTTTAATTTGAAATTTGCAATTTTTAACCCCAGTTAAAGATCATGTGACATTAATGACTTGCACATGTTTTGTTTCCGTTAGAGACAGCCGGTAAAATCGTCTGCTGAATGCTGATAGAATGTCTCTTTTTAAACAATAAGGATTTTTGGTCATTTTTGCGATCGATATGGGTCAACATTTTAAATTAATATCTCCGAAACTAATTAAGATTTTTAAATTCTGTTTCGAGGAAAACATCGGAAAGGCTCCAGAGCATCCGTATGTCAATTCTTGTACTTCTGCGTTCAATAGGGGCTGAACGTATAAAAGAACAGACAGACAGACAGACAGACAAACCTTTCAATTTATTATTATAGATGAATTGGAGACATTGAAATTTTAAAATATTAAAGTGTCATCTGGCAGCAGAGATTTAAGATCTCTACTTTTTAATTCCAGTTCAAATAAGTTTTAAAATGATCAGGGCATTTAGCACAACTTCCTGAACAATTAAGGGACTTTAGGGACCAAAATGTAAAAAAAAGGGACTTTAGGGACCTATTTATTTTACGTGTTCTGGAACATATATACTAATTTTTATTTATTTATTTTTTTTTTTCCTATGATCCCCTACCATGTGTAACCCGAGTAATACCTGAAATCAAGTAATTTAAAAATATATACTGTCAATATCAAAATGTAAAAATATATAGAGATACCTTAAGATAAGATATACCATAACATGGGGCTTGGGCTCTTTTATCTCTAGTAATTTTAAAGAACTTTTACTATTTTTTGCGATGCAAAATGAAAAAATGTCAGATTTTATGTTTAAATGAATTTTTATCTGTCAATGAATTAACTGTCCTCAAAATTTGCCATTATAAGTGTGTTGTGCATGAATGTGTGTGCCCCTTTTCCCAGGGAGATCCGGCTGCCCTCAACGCTTGTGTGATAGTCTACGAAATAAAAAGAAACTAACAGAAGAAAATAAAAAGTTAATAATTTAGGAAAAATTAATGAACAATAAACCACCTAAAATTTAAAATCACATACCTAATACAGCCCGTATACTTAGCAAATTTAAAGATCCTAAGAATTACTCTAAATTTTACTAAACAGTAAATAAAAGAGAAAGTCCAACTTTCCTTCAGAATATATATGAAACACATTTACCGTGAAATCCTCCTCCCTTCAAATAGCTTAAGTTCCACTGGCAACTTTATAAGAAAACTAAGAGAAATTAAAATTAATGAAAATAGCACTATTGTGAATTTTGATGGCATTAAATTGTTCCCATCAACTAACATTAACAAAACTATAAATGAAATAACGAAAAAAGAAATATAGGTAAAACTAAATCAGCACAACACTAATAGCAGCAAACGACTTAATTCTCAATGAAAATTACTTTAGATTGAAAAACAAATTTTACAAATAAAATAAAATTAAAAAAAATTTAAATTAAAGATTTTTTCTACAAGCTTGATTCACACTAAAAGGTATGAAAAGATTAAAATGAAGTGTTTCCACCTAAATTTCATACTTTAGTTAATTTTTAAAAATGTAACTGTCGTGTCGAAAAACTGTTTGCACCCCTGGATTCAGAAAAATCGCCCCTTTCATTTGGTATCGAATTTGTAATGAGCCACGTACTTTTTAAAATGACTGAAATGAATCAAAATGAAGTGTTTCCACCTAAATTTCATACTTTAGTTAATTTTTAAAAATGTAACTGTTGTGTCGAAAAACTGTCTGCATCCCTGGATTCAGAAAAATCGCCCCTTTAATTTGGTACCGAATTTGAACGATAGGACTGATATTTCTAATTTATTTCCCCCTTTTTCTGTTTTTAACCTGGATTCAGCAGGTTTATGACAGAGAATGTAGGCTAAAAAATAATAACAAAAGAAAAATTAATCTTACATTGCCTATTGGTCACATGTGTTAGAAATTCCCAATAAAAAAATAACTTTTTTTTGTTGCCACCTAAATTTCATACTTTAGTTAATTTTAAAAAATTTAATTGTTGCGTCGAAAAACTGTTTGCACCCCTGGATTCAGAAAAATCACCCCTTTCATTTGGTACCGAATTTGTAACGATAGGTCTGATATTCTAATTCATTTTCCCCTTTTACCATTTTTAACCTGGATTTGGCAGAAGGTTTATGACACAGAAAGTAAGATAAAAAAAAAGTAACTTAAAAAAAAAAAAAAAAAAAAAAAAACGAAGAAAAAAGGGGGTTGGGGGGGGGGGAGTCCCAATGGGATCTCACTATTCAGGTTCATCACTGAATTAAAAATTAGTTTAACAGAAGAAGTAATTTTTGAAATTTTAAAGATGAAATTAAATGTTGGCTTAAATATGCCGATGATGTTTTTGCTGTCATCAACAAAAACGTAAAAATTAAACACTAAAACAATTAAATAAAATAAACCCTAAAATCTAAATAAAATATGAGAACTTATAAACGATCTAAATAAAATATGAGAAAAGCTGGTTATAAGAAAAACCTAGAGTGTAAACAATATAAAGAGAAAATTAAATAATTAACTCATATTGAAAATGAACAGAAACCAAATGAAAAATATTCTACAGCAATTTCATTTAATAAAGGTGCACCCAATAAGTTTAAAAATGAAGTTTCAAAACTAAACATAAATATCCCCACTAAACCTAACAGATGTTTTCCATTCATTGATTCACATATCAGTAATGATAAAACCCCCATAAACCCCTTAGAAACTGCAGGCATTTATGAAATAAAATATCAAACAGAGGAAAATACAAACAGGTATTACATAGCTATGAGCTATGATTAAGAGGAAAGTAAAAAAAAAAATAGGATAAAAGAACATGAAACTGACATTAAATATAATAGAGCTACTACAGCCCTAACCAAAAATAATACAGAATAAAATATAAAAGTAGACTTTAAAAATGTAAACCAACTAGCGACTTTCAAAAATCTTACATGTGCAAAAAAAAATCATGAAACAAAGAGATTTTAGCCAAAGTGCAGTTGCAAATGTATGGAGACCAATAGGAGTATTGACCAGAGATGGCTACTTACTCTGCTCGAGAAATCGAACAAGAGAAGAATCAGCCACTGCAATACTCGACCATCACACAAGCAGCAAAGACGGTGATGTGAATTGTTCATACATGCAATACTTACCAAATGTAATTCAGGGTTTATGAAAAATGGGATGATACAACAGAATTATAGAATCTCAGCATTGAGCTATAAAAGTGTCATGAATCAATGGAAATCAATGAAGTCTCAATATTAAATAAAATTGCACCCCATACCACAACTCCCAGTTGTCAGATCATGCAGCAGACAACAGTCGAGCACAACTGTCACATTTTTAATTTATACCATAACAATGTTAGTAATCCCTTTTTTATCCATCCCTCCCCACTCCTCTTTTTTTTTTTTTTTTTTTGAAAACTGATTTTCTTATTTAATTGTAACTACATATTGGAGAAAATTATTTTACAAAAAAAAAGCGGTGTAAAAAAAAAAAAAATTGGCAGGTACTAATAATGTTACAGAATAAATTAAAATTGTGGCAATTCTGAGTAAAGTGAATATCTAACTATTAACTCGGATGTCTACAGATATGTCTTTGGTAGTCATCAGGGTTGAATTTGTAACTGGGCTCATTACTGAAAACAGTTTGTTTCCTGATCAATTGCATCCAGTACAACTGTAATGGTTCTAGTACTATGCAACAGTGAGGGACAGTCAGCGAAACGGTCTTTTTAATTTTAGCCCCAAAAGCTCATTCGCTGAGTTATCTATGAATAATAGTGTTCTTGTTACACATTAGATCATTGGTCGTTAAAAGTTAATCATTTTAATATTATAAGTTATATGCCTACACGATTTTATCACATTTGAATAATTTTTTGGGCATAACTAAAACTCTTATATGACTTTTAGTGGAGGGAGAGAAAAAAAAAAGGGATTTAGGGACCATTTTGCCAAAAAAAGGGACTTTTAGGGACCTGAAAAGAGTTAAGGGACTTTTAAGGACTTTAGGGACCACACTAAATGCCCTGAATGATATATTACGTATGAAATTATGTTAATTAGGGGCTGAGATACAAACATTAACAAATATAAACATTTCTATATAAAAAATTTTGTCTGACTTATCCGTGGTTTTCTACAAAAATTGCCTTATCCCGGGCTGTATATCGTTAAAAATCCTTTGGTACGAAATGTGAGCAGAAATTGGAATTCGAAATTCTGTAAAATATAAAAGAATAAAAACGTTCTAGGTTTTCTATAGTTTTCTTCGAAAGTTTCGGAGAATGTAAAATTTTCGAGATTAATCGATTTCATTGAAGTTATGATAAAAGTGGCGAATGCATAGCAAACATAATTTCTAAAAAGTTAGAGGACGATAAGTTATTCAATGGGGGACTGTCATGGTCAGTCCGTCCTACGCTAATTCGAATACGTCAGGAGCGCACAGATGCGTTCAAGCCAGAATAATAATAATAAAAATACGCTGCTTTTCACCATGCATTGCCCATTTCCTTAAACTTGTTGGTGTACATGCCTTCTTTCTGCTCCGTGGCCTAACGTCTATGTGGAGTTAACTGTTCAAAGAATTTACAACTTTTTTGTTTCATCTAGTTTATGCTGTGATATTATGAAACAAGAACAAAAAATCACATGCGGTTCCCATAGATAACTTTCTAACTAAACGTACCTCCTGTTGCATCGTTTAACCATCAATGCACTATCGCTACTTGATCAGCGTTCAGACGAAATGGAAGAAAGATCAGCGTTCATACGACAGCGACACATAGACTAATTGAACTGATATTCACCCTTAAACATTGTTGTAAAGTGTTAAAAACGCTTAACACAAACGAAAAATGAAACACCAGCAGTATCCTGTTGTATAACGTATCTGGATATTTCCGTGTAGCTCTGTAAATCTTATCGCCAAACATTTCATATTCTGCCAAAAAAAACTCTTTTAGCATCTTAATAACGAATTTCGATTTAATTAAAATTTGCGCAGTAACAATCCCTCTCATAAAACGCAAGACATTGAAATTCTTTTGAGTGTTCCTGTACACAAACCAGCTGCGCTACTAATACCATTTTAAATGGGAAACAAGCCATAGTGAACTTGAAAAGATTTTTTTAAGAATTATCATTTTATAGAAATTCTGAAGATGTTTACGGACGCTGGAGGCGGTTAGAGGGACAGACAGATAGACTAATTCAAAACATAATCACTCTTAAGCGTTGATTAAAGTGCAAAACGCTTAAACAATGAGAAACTGCAATTGCAGCAAATTTCAATCATAATCCTTAATTTATCTGAATATTTTTTTGTGGTCTTTTTTTTTCTAATGTTAATCATACTATATTTTACAGAAAACAATTTTTGTGCATAGGAATAATAAATGTCTATTTCATTACGATTTGTGCAAAATAAAATACATTGAAATATGGTTTATAGAAATACCTCTCATAGAACACAATGCTTTGGAATTCTTTCGTGTGTCACTGCACACAAAAAAATGGTGGTATTTATTTCATTTTCAATGGAGAACATCCCATAGCAAACTTGAACAACATATATCAGTTTCAGAGAATTCCATGAATATTGACCGGAGATAGAGTGCAGACAGACAAATAGACAAATCTATGCCATAAACCATTTTCAATGTCGTTACAAAGTATTAAAAACACATAAAGAATAACGTCAAAGGGTCAGACATGATGGTCTGCGAAAGGAGAAACTGTTATCGGTTTGAAAATAACCTAAATACGTTTGTGATGCTTCGATAGAGCTAAAAGATGGGGACAAGTCACCAAGGCAAATTCAGAATAAAAACGTATCTATGAAATGAGGCCAGGAATTTTGAATTTATTTTATACTTAGTGATATAGAATCATGATCTGAAAGTGTTCAACTGTGTCAGTAAAGGAATACAAAAAACTTACAACTGATATTGTTTTAACGAGATCAAGTGCTTTTATGGAAGGGTTGGAAAATACATTAAAAGGTTTCGTATACTAGATTTGAAAAATATGGTTTAAAAAAGCTGCTGCCGTTGCTGAGTTGATGTCATACATACAACCATTAACCCTAACAAGGGTGCTGTTGGCATAATGAAAACGCAAATTTTAATTCTGAATTGCAAAAACTGGCCCTGGATATTTTTTCTTTGTAAAATAAAATTTTGCTTTTATAACTTAGTGAAAAAACTTCATTTATTTACTTTCTTCTAAAATTGTTGGTGAATTCTGGTGGCATTACATTTTAAAATGGAAAATTTTTCTTCCCCTAAAAGAGTTAAATAACGTAGAGTACCGAAAGGAAAAGATGCCTGGCGAATTAGTCGACGGCTAGTTGCAGACACTTGAAACAGAAACACTACAACCAACAAATGCTATATTAGATCGAGTTTTAGTCGAAATTAATCACAGACTTGACAGTGCGAGGAAAATAAATTATTATTTTGTATTTTTGACTGACGAAGCATTGATGAAAATGACTATAACATATTAAAAAAAAAATATATATATAGACTCAATTTGGCTCTTAAATATGTCAAGGGCTTGAATTCAGAAAAACACTTTTCCGAACATGAAGTTTTCAAAGAACAAAGACCACTTTTATCGACAAATATTTATGAATTACAACCTGTTATTCGAAGTTATGATTTGCTGAATGCATTTCCTAACATAGGCATAGTTTTCAGAATTTATGCCACTCTGCCTGCAACTTCTGTGTCATGTAATAAAAGCTTCAGAAAAATGAAACTCACTAAAGATTACGCTCCACAATGTCCCAAGAGTACTTGTCGGAATTGGCAATATTTTTGACTGAGAGTGAAATAGCCAACAATCTCAATTATGACATTTTAACTGAAATAAAGTCGAGGAAAATAAATCTTTAGAATTACGTATAATTTTATAACTAAAATAAATAATTTTGTAAAAGTCTCAGTATTTCATTTGTTAAAAAATTGTGCTTAGAGGGCGGCAAATTGGAAGTCTACACCCCCTTTTTAAAAATGTAGATCCGGTACTGGGTTTCAGTTGGGTAAGTATCGAACCCTTCATCGGCCCACTGTTTTACCAATGATGAATCGTTGCTGATCCATTTTCTCATTACCATTCCGGCTTCCTTCATGATCTTCTTTGCAGAGCGGGAAATTTCTAGTGCCCCTTCTGAAGTATCTTGACCAGTTATTCAATCGTCCACATACATAAATGAATCCAGGTGATGTACGGTTGTTGGATAATATTCCCTATATTTTTCTATGTGGTGCTTCACTTTAGCTGCTTCACCCCAAAAAATACTCTGTTAAAGCGACAAATTTGAAGGTTAGGTTTTAAATCAGTACGAGGATTACTATTGGACCATAAAAATCTTACTGCGCCCTTCTGTTTATCTGCCAAACAAGTCTGAAGAAATGCTTGACGGATATCCGATTATATAGCTATCTTGTTGATTCTAAAATTGATCAGCACATCAAGTAAATTTGGGTATAAATTTGGACCCTGCCAAAGACAACCATTAAGAAAAAGTTCATTTAATTGATGTGACCCTGCATCAGATATTAAACGCGTAAAAGTTGTGACCCGACCTTCTTTTTTTACAGCTTGGTGTGGTAAGTAATATATTGGTTTATCATCACTTATGTTAGGGTTTTCGACTTTTTCAATTATTCCCTGTTTTATGTAGTCCTGAATTATCTCTTGATATTGTACATACAGATGATTATTTTTCTGAAACCTTCTCCATAAAATAAACTAGTATGTTGTGGCCACCACATGACTTTCTTCTATATTTTCCTATACAAATTCACTCAGTAAAAATAATTTATTAAAATTATTATTTAAAAAAATTATCTTCTCTGATAATGCAGACGATTTCCATATTAGAGAAGTAGTATAACACTAAATATCCAAAAAATGTCAATTTTATTGTCAATATTACATATAAAAATTTTTTTTTTTTTTTGGTTAAAAATGAAAAAAATCGATAACTTTATTTTAATTTATCGCAGATCGATGGTTCAACCATTCGTTTTAAAGGTATTGCCGAGCTCTTTCGAAAGATACCTATCATGAAAATTTACTCCCCTCTACGGGGGACTTCCCCCCCCCCGGGGGTGGGGGGGGGGTGGCGAGGCTCCTACACATACAAAAAATTTTTTTCCAGTTTAATATCTCTATTATAAATATTTCTTGTAACTTTCATAATGATTACTAAAAAATAATTCTCTTTATGCACATTTATACAAAATTTTGTCCTATATCATCATGTTAAAAATTTAGAAAAAACGGGATGGCAACGCAACCTGTAAGACAATTTTTACCAAAAGTTGATAGGCACTAATTTATGTCAATGTGCAACTACATACCAATTTGTATGAAATTCTGTGCAGTAGTTCCTGAGATACAGTTGCCACAAAATTTTGTCACACACACACACAGACAGACATTTTCTAAAAATGGTCAAATCGTGTTCTACAGCTCCCAAAACGTGTAAATCCATCAAAAACTCGAGGTCGAAAATTTTTACGAATCCAATACTTTCTTCTATTGAATATAGAAGAAAGTAAAAATCGTTGTTTTGCAACTGGAAGATCATTTAATAATTCTTTCCAGTTTTTACGAAAGGATAATTTTACTACGTATCATTCATTTTTATATTTAACTGTTTGTTTGAATATCGTTATAGCCTGATCATCTTCTTTAAAACATGGATCATCTTTAATTCTAAGGGATTTTAGTTCGAAAAATTGTTTTAAGGTATCGTCTATAGAACAATCAATTTTTAGAAAAAGGCATGAATTTTCCTTATTTGCTTTCATTTCACGTAGACGACCAGCAGCTACCCAACCGAATCTAAATAATAAGAGTTTCTCTAAATAATAATTCATCGTTTACCCTGTAGACATTATCTTTCAATATTCTAAAAAATATATCTGCATTTAATAATGCGTGAATTTCCTTAGCTTCATGAAGGAATTAACTGCTAATTTTAAAAATTCAGGAATTTTAAACTTTGAAATGTCTAAATTAATATTTGGCGTTAACCCTGTAATTTTATCACTAACGAAGAATTCAATGGGCTCGTTAAAACTACCACTTTCATTCGAAATTATTGTACCTAATTTTTCTTTTAAGTTTTGTTTCATTGAATTTGAACCCGAAACAAAAATTTGTATTCGTTTTAACTTAATTCCTAAAGTATCCCTCATCCTTCTCGATAATATATTCTTATCAACAGCTGAATCAAAAATTGCATTGCACTGGATTAATGTCCCATGCCATGGTCCCATCATATTTTCCCAGTAGATAATAAGATACATTTTCTTTTTGAATGATTGCTCAATACAGTATTTTGAAGCAAAGAATTACTTTCAGTTTCCGTAGAAACACTTTTATTTTGATTATTTGTTACCGAAATTGGTATTTCATTTTTATTGTTATTGACAGCTGGTGTCATATTTCCTCTACCCCGTTCTAACGTCTGCGATCAAATAGTTCTGGAATGCTTTTTTACGCAGGTGCAAACGTAAGTACACTCATTCTTTTTGTGATTTCTTCTTAAACACGGTTGCGTGCTACTTCCGAGCGTGTGATTTGCGAACCGTGCTATTTGCGAACTGATCTTACACCTGGCAGCTTATTCCTTCCCCATTTCAAGATAAGGGGTATCGTGCCAGAGAGCACTGTCATAATTCCCTAATCGATAAAGGGGTTTAGCTACTTTTGTTAAAAGCTGCCAGTAAAAAAAGAACGATTAAGTGGGACTGTGAAAGTCCATCATTCTCATTTTTATTTGAGCATGCTCCCTCTTTCGTTCAAGATAAATTAGCGAAAGCGAACAAACAGCTTTTAGGCAATCTCTAATTTTTGAAGATCTTTTAAATTTCTGTTAAGTTAAGATACATGATTCTGTTGTGTGGATAAATGTATATGGATGCTTTTAATTTGTATGAAAATACATTGTATGCGTGTATATATATATATATTGTATGTATGTGAAATTTTTTACACCATAATAGTGAAATTAGATATTTTAATTATAAAACTATTGTTAATTTTTTTTTCTTTCTATGACTGACATACACTGATTCATAAGGGGGGGAAGGCAGATGTTTTCTTAATCCCTTTACAGTTGACTATATACATACAAGAAAAAAAAAATGTGTCATATTTATTGCTTTTATAAATAATCTCTCGGAAGAAAATAGTGTTATTTGCATATGCATATTGTATAACAGGTCCTCATATATAACGTGGTTTATATATATATATATATATATATATATATATACATGTGTGTATTTGCACGTTAATTTTTATTTATTTATACATTATTTTTATTTTTTTACATCAAGTTAATTTTTATTTACGTCAAGTACTGACTTATCATTACAATAATCATACATTATCAAGGAAGACTTGAATTAATAAATATTTGCATTTAGAAATAAAGCTTTTTACAAGGCAAAATATAATGAAAAATTTATTATGAATTGTATATTGTTGTTGTTTATATACAATAAATGTAAACAAAATATGACAGAAAACAATAATCACTAGAAGAAGCCACAACGGCTTATAAAAAAATAAGCAAGTGAGAAATAAAATTTAATGGGAAATCTTTGATTAATTAACATGTTAATTAAATGATCATAATGTAAATGAGATTTTAGACCATCTGCAAGTTCAGAAGTTTTAAGGATATTAAAAATTGTGTTAGGCAACATGCCATATTGTACTTTTAAAGACATTCGTTAAAATGAATTTCAATTTGATTCAATAATTTAACTATTCTCTTAAACATCTTAATTAATGACCTTACTTTTTAAACAATACAATTATTGGGATGTTATTTTAAACTTATGTTATACATGAATTATATTTCTAACCTTTATATTAAAATTGTTATTTAAATCCATAGATGTTGCATAATAATGTTAATAATTTATTATTATTATTATTATTTTATGCTGTTATACTTGTTTCATATTTGTTATCAGGGTTGGCAGATTTTTGACGCATGACAATTTTTGACGGTTTAAACCATGGTTCAAATCGTTATGTCAAAAACCTCCTTGTCAAAAATGTCAAAAACCTATATTTATAATTTAATTGTCATATAAAAACTTAGTTTAATAAAATATAGTTTATAAAGATTTTTTGAAAAGTAAATACATTGGCGTTCTTTGAAATACACATTGTTACAACATTTTGATTAATGAAAAAAACAAAACTTTAGGCTTTTAAAATTTTATTATGAATTAGTTTTATGTTCATTCGAAATATGCGGTGATACTTTTATATATTACTGCGAAATTTATTTATAACTATGCTTAATATTGTATATGTTAAACATATTAATGTTTTCGGAGAAACATTATTATAACATTTTGATTAATATAAAAATAAAACTTTAGGCTTCTAAAAATTCGTGATTTATAAATCATTGATAGATCTTTTTGATTGCTAAATCATTTTATTTGCAATACAACATTGTGTATTTTATTTTTTTTAGTATTGTGCTTTTAGTATTATATATTTAACCAGTAAAATAAAGCATAGCTTAATATTTTGCATTTAAATATTTTATAGAAAAATATAACTTTTTTTTTTTTATATTTTTTTTATGACTGTTGATATAGCAAGTTTTTAAGAAAAAGCAATAATTCTGAATGTTAAACAAGCTTGAATTGTGTCTGAAATTCTTATAATTACCGTGAAACAAGAGAAATAAGAACACTCTCTGGACATGCGTAACTTTTAATAAATTTAATATTTACTCATACAGATTTTTTAAAAAATTATTATTCTAAGCTGTAGGGCCTGGCTGTACGCCAAGTGGTTCTACGCTCAAAGCTGGTAGACGTGAGATGCCGGGCTCGATCACAGGGCGTGCTCGTCGGTCTAGCCATTAAAAGTTTTTCATGGTTTTCTCAGAAACCTGCATAAATACGGGCTAGGACCGTTTAAAAAGACCCCCCGCAGAGGGCACTACTCCTTAGGCCTAAGACCATAGAGTAGTCAATCAGCCTTTCTCCCAAAACACCAAACACCAACAGTCCAAGCTATAAGCAGGTACAAATATTTATACAATCAATAATAATCAAGTGATAAAAATTTATTAATAAATGTAGATTATAAATATAATTATTTTCAAATTTATATTGATTTCTGCCCACATATATTATATTTTACTTAAAGAAAAAAGAAAAAAAAAAACCCTCCAGTATTCCTGTGTTTTCATGGCTTATATTAAAAATCTTAAGTAAATTTAGAATTTTAAAATTTCATAAATATTAATATAAATGTATATATTAATATATTAAGAAAATGTACCTAATTTAATTGTTAAAAATTATGTATATATATATATATATAATATTTTATTAAATACCTTTTTAACTAATTTTTCTAATTATAATAATCCTTATATCTATCTACCCCTATATATATATATAAACTTTTAATATTAAGATTATTTTAAAACAGATTCTTTTTCCCCCCCCATTGAAAAACGAAACATTACCATTAAGTAATCTCAATCAAATCATTAGAAATATATAATTTTTTTATTAATTAAATTGTTTATCTAATCGTTTTAGTTAAATTTTTAAAACTATTTTGATTTATTTAATTTCATTTTTAATCATTCATAGAATTTTTCTTTTTAATTAAAAATATTTAAAAATTGGCTTTTCAATTAAAAGCTCAAATAGTTCTATTAAACAAATTAAGTATTAAAAATTTTCACATTTGATAAATAAAGTAGTTTTTAATAATTTTTTTAAATACTTAGAATATATATATATATATATACATATACACACACACGAAGTATTTTGAATACAGATTAAAAGCATCCATACACATTTATCAGCGCATATAACGATCAATAATCATGTTTTAACACAGGCAAAATTTAAAAGATCTTAACAGCTTATCTATGACTAGAGAGGGGACATACACAAATATAAATGAGAAGGGTTGACTTTCAAAGTCCGAATATATCATTTTTCTTCCAGACAATTTCTAACAAATCAGTTAATCTCTTCATAGATTAGGAGAGGGGAATTGGGCTTTCTGGGAGGGGAAAGAAGCAGAGGGCAAGCTAACAGGTGTTCCATTCGCAAAACACACGATAATCCCCTATTTCGGAAATCGCACGGTCGCAAGTAGCACGACACCCTTAAACACAATTCACAGAGTTTATGAAATTTAACAAGTTCAAATCTTTTGTGGGGAGGTTAATTCTAAGAATTTTTCACATTTAAATATAAGATGTGAAGTCTTTGAACATATTACGCAATTTTTGTTTTGAAAGCTTTCATTAAGCAAAACAGTTTTCGTCTTAGAAGGAAAAGGGGATTGTTTTTTTATTTTTATTTCAGAACCACAATTTCGATGTACAAATAAGAGGACGTTTTCTCTTTGTTCCAAAAAACACATAAATTGATTAAATGTGGGAACCTCTTTCGACTTAGTGAATAATTCGAAGGCCTTTTTTGATTCTAAATCCAGTTTTTTTTAACATTATAGTTTGTAAAAGCACACCAAATAATTCGTTTTGTTTGTAATTAAGGATCTTAGATTTTTTTTTTTTTAATACAGTCAATCATAGCACGTATTTCTGTTGCGCTTTCTTTTTCTATTCTTTTAAAGTTTAAAATAAACTGAATATGTATATCAACGATTAATCTTTTATTATCATATCGGGATTCCAACGCTTCATATAAAAAAGAAAATGTGTCAAATGTTGAAGCAAATTCTTTAACTTCATTTCATAAGAAGAATTAAGTAATATAGTTTCTGCGACTGACTGAGTTTATCATTAGATGTGATTAAATCATCGAATTGATTTTTGAAATTACTAAAATGTTCATATTTCCCGTAAAATGCGGCAAGGGAATGGAATTTTAGTTTTATTTGTAGATTCATTCTCTTTTTTACCACTGTCAGTCGCAGTATTTGTACATTCTTCATGAGATTTAATTAAAATCTATAAGCTTACCTCGGACTGTTCTAGGCGATTTTCACAAAATTCAATATCGGTTTCGAACTCAGACATTTCAGCGTCCGATACTAGTTCCAGACCAAAGGAACACATTTTGAGTCCTTCAAGCTTTGTTTGGAGCTGGTCGATCTTTTTAAGCTTTACTTCCAGCTCTGTTATTGTTTTATTATCGACAAACACCATAAAAACGTTGAAAATTCTTTAATGAGCGCGCATATTTACAGAATCGGAACCTCGCAACACGAACCCAAACATCAACTCTTGTGTTGCCATACACAAAACATAAACTATTTACAAAAATATCGATAGTTAATCGATTACATCACATCTCCCCTCTTTTAAAAGTCATTAGTCAGAAAATCTCTTAGGAATTTTTACCACTCGACCACTGCGAGTTTTACGAAGGTTGAGTTCTGGAGGAGGAGCACTATTAGTAGTCATTACAGGTGGATCAGTCATGACTTCATTTGGATTGTCCGCATTGTCCTGGATTGTTGGCACATTATCCTGGATCGTTGGAACATTGTCCTGAATCATTGGCACATTTTTCGAAAACTCTTTGGACAAGGCAGGATTTACTTCATTATCATCAGTCCAACAGAAATCCGGTGGAAGCGACGATGGATGTAGATGGATCCTATTTCGTCGGAACTCACCACGGGGTGTTTCTACAATGTATGAACGAGGGGCTGAATGAAGACTTTTTATCTTCCCATAGGATTTTAAATCCTTGATCCATACAGGTTGACCTACTTCCAATGATGGGAGGTTTCTGGCTCCATAATGTTGATAAAAATTACGTTTTTGTCTTTCCCTCATCTCCGTTTCCTTTTCCCTTAAAGAATTAAAATTAGCAAGGCTAGGCATCAGCATTTCATGTGCAGATAGTACAGGTGTGCGTAATTTCCTTCCCATTAACAATTCAGCTGGACTGTACCCATTCCCTAATGGTGTGGATCTAATTGCAAATAACATCGGATAGGGATCTTCTGATTGCGATTTTAAGTAGTGATTTTTAAAATTCTTTACCATGGACTCAATGAATCCATTACTCTGAGGGAATTTTGGGCTTGAGGTCACAATGGAAAACTTGTATGTTTTAGCAAATTTATAATATTCAGAACCAATGACCTGCGAAAACTGTGTTCCATTGTCACTCCATAAAACCTCGGGTATGTCTTGAAAAATTAACTTCATATGGTTTATGACAACTAAAGAAGAAAGATTTTCTAGTTTTGCCACTTCAAAAAATCTTGAATAATAATCAGCAATGATGACATACCAGTGTTCTTTTAATTTTAGTAAATCAACTCCAACGACTTGCCATGGTCTCTCTGGAAGGTTGCTTGGAATTAGAGGTTCTTTATGATGGCTCTGATATTGAATACACTTCTCGCAATTTTTAATTAATGTTTCAATATCCTTGGATATGCCTGGCCACCAGACTGATTGTTGAGCTCTGGCACGGCATTTGGTTATTCCTTGGTGTCCATCATGAATTCGATCTAAAATTTCTCTTTGAAGCTTTTCAGAAATTACGATTCTTGCATCTTTAAACAAAATCCCATTTTGAAGAGATAAGGAATGTCTATGTTCCCAGAATCTTTGAAATGTGACTGGAATTTCATTTTTAGGCCACCCACCTTTACAATATTTAATTAGCATCTTGCAAATGAGGTCTTCACTTTGCAATTGTATTATTTCATCCAATCTTTTGTCGGTTGCAGGAAGAGAATCAATAACATTTTGGACATATGCAGCTATTTCTTTATCTCCCTTTTCTGTCAAAGGACTTCGAGACAAAGTATCGGCTATAACAAGCTCTTTTCCAGGTTTGTGCGAAATTGCATAATCATATCTCATCAGCCTGAGTTTAATTCTTTGTAAACGAGGAGTTAGCATGTCTAAAGGTTTCAACATAAAAATCGGTACTAACGGCTTATGGTCAGTTTCTATATGTACTTTTTTGCCTAATATATAGTCTCTGAATCTATCACAAGACCACACTACGGCCAATGCTTCTTTTTCAATTTGAACGTAGCGCTTTTCTGTTTCTGATAGGGTTCTAGAAGCATAAGAAATTGGTTATTTATAACCATTTTCCATGTGATACAAAACTGCACCAAGACCATAAGATGACGCATCACATGAAATATAAATATCCTTTTCAAGGCTGAACATTGATAATCCGGGTGTTTCCACAGTTCTTTCTTAATTTTGTGAAAGGAAGTCTCTTGAGCTGGCTCCCATATCCACTCACTATTATGTTTCAATAACTCATAGAGCGGATTAGCTACGTCAGCCATTTGTGGAATAAACTTGTTCAAAAATCCACTCATGCCTAAAAATCTTTTTAATTCTTTCACCGAATCAGGCCTAGGCAGGTTTGCTATAGCTTCAGTTTTCTTTGAATCTGGTTTGATGCCTCTCTTCGATATTGTATGCCTAAGAAATTTCACTTCTTTAAATTGGCATTTTTCTTTGTTAAGGGTCCACCCTGCAGCTTGCTTAAGGCTCCCTCAAATGCTGATCATGTTCCTCTTCAGTAGCTCCAAAAATTACAAATTCATCCATCAGTCCTACAATGCCTAGAGCATCTGGAACTGTTTCACGAATTCTTTTCTGAAAAACGAATTCTTTTCTGGAGCGGATTTAATTCCGAAGGGCAAACGTTTAAATCTATATCTTCCAAAAGGAGTAATGAAAGTAGTCAATTTAGATGATTCTGTGTCTAAGGGAACTTGCCAGAACCCAGAATTGGCATCAATCATGCTAAAAACCTGGGCGCCATCAAATTGGCTAAGGGTGTAATCTACTGATGTCTTCGGGAAATATTCTCTTTCGATATTATCATTCAACTTTGACAAATCTAGACAAATTCTTATTTCGCCTGATTTCTTTGGGACCAAAACTACTGGAGCACACCAATCGGTTGGTTCATCAACAGCTTCGATAACGCCTTGTTCAATCATACTATTTAAAGCTTGTCGCAGTTTACTCTTTAAAGGTAAAGGAACCTTACGTGGAACTGCTGATTCATAAGGTTTAGCTCCTGGCTTTAACTTAATATGATATGCTTACCGAATTTTCCCGACTCCCTCAAACAATTTGGGAAACTCTTTGTATGGATCAAAATTGGAATTTATTTTATTGATTTTCATAACAAGATTTAATTTCTCACTTGAAGTGCAGCTGAGCAAAGGGTGTTGCAACTTATTAATCACAAAAATCTTCTCTTCAATTTCACGATTTTTATTTGACAAACTGCCTTCAAAGGAACCAACTATGTTAAGTTTTTTATTTCCTGGACCATATAACGATCTATATGATTTTTCTAATTTTATATTTAATAACTTGTTCTTATAAATTTCATACGGTATAACAGTAACATCTGCACCTGTATCTATTTTAAATTCAATAGGAATATTTTCAACATGAATTTCTACATTCCACTGCCCTTTCTTTTTGCAATTTGAGCCGAGTAATTCCTCAATATGGCCTAAAAATGAATTCTGTGTGGCATTTTCAATTTCATTAACCTGAAATTTCGTTTTACAAACTTTCTAATAATGACCGATTTTTTTTAAATTTATTGCAAATTGCTTTAAGCGCTGGACAGTTTTGTTTTGTATGTTTTTGATATTTACCACATCGAGAACAAAAATTCTGAGTTTTATTTTTGTCTGAAGAACTATCGTGTTTTTGTTTTTGTTTCGTTTTATAATTCACACTTTTTCCTACAGTACAAATATTAGATGTGGCATGATTAGTAAAGGCTTCTTGTTGTTTCTTAATCGTTTCTACCTGTCTGGCAACATTAATTGCTTTTCCTAATGTTAGTTCCGTTTCTAACTGCAAACGCTCTGACACTTTCTTGTCACGTATACCGCACACAATTCTATCCCTAATCATTTCATCTTGAAATGCAACAGGAAAATCACAAGTTTTAACTAAGTTATATAATGCAGTAACGAAATTTTCAATGTTTTCCCCTTCTTCTTGAAAGCGAGAATAAAATTTATATCTTTCATAAATTACATTCTTATTTGGAATAAAATATTTTTCGAAAGCTTCCTTAACTTTAGTATAATCGGATTTATCAGCTTCCGAAAGTGTAAAAGATGCTAATATTTCTTCCGCTTGCTGGCCCATTAGATAAATTAGAGAATTTACCTGATAGACAGCATGGGGTCTATTCTCCGATCCGACTATATCTCAATTCCGACTGTCAAAGTCGTTATTTTGATCACGTGACGTGACATTCCTACCTTTTATGATTTTAAATTTAATTCAGCTAAAATAATTTGCAGACCTAAATCCATTCATGAACTCGATTTCCTTGAAGCTTTTCATATTTATAAAATTTTTAAAAACCTTGTAAATTGTGATTTCGCTGTTCCCTATTTGTCTGATTGTTGAAAATTTTACATTCAGTCCACATTTTCTTAATTTTTCTACTGTTTACACAGCTAACATTCCTAATTTCCTATTGGCCACACTCAACACCTTTCTCGTAATCCTATTGGTTGAACTAAGTTTATTCGGGTTTTAATATTCCAACGCCAAGTCTCCTGTTATTAACCTTTCAGATTTTTAACAAAGTTGATTTTGGAGTAGGATGATATTTCCAATATGGGAATAGTTAAAACAAATAATAATTCTAAAGGTGCTTTTAGGCTATTAATAAAATAAAACTTCATATAAAGTAAAAAAAAAAAAAATGATTGCCATTTTGTTTAATTTTTCCTCTCTCTCTGAATATATATATATATATATATATATATATATATACATAAGGGATAAAAATAAATGGGTTTTTTAATAATTTAAAACCAATTTAAAAGTGTGAAAATCACTAATCGAAATTATAATCGCGAATAATTCGTAATTGCCCCTTTAAAGTTTGTTTTATAGCAGAAGACTTTATAATTCAGAAATCAGAAAAAGAACGAAATTATAAGTGAAAATTCGCTGACGCTAGTGCAATTTGCAAGCGTTGCTGCATTGAGCTGCATATTAATTAATCCCAGAAATTCCTTTTAAGAGCCCAGACGATCTAATGAACCAATCACCAGCTCAGAAAATGAGGTATAAAAGGCCAAACATTAAACAAACGGACACTTCTTGCCGCTAATTTGACATGTTAAATATTTCCACGCTGCCCTTTCTCTGAAATTACGTCTTACAAGCCATCCCCAACGGATTCGGCTGCCCGAGACCCGGGCGCAGCCTGAACCGCCGGCGCGGATCGGCCGAGCGTTTGATTCAGACTCCATTTCGCCTTACCCTGTCCCGACTTAGCAATACTAAAGCAATAAAGATGCTTTCCTGAAAGAATACCTAGTCGACACTGCGTGCTGCGTCTGTCATCTCTCTTTCATCAAGTAATTAAATACGTCACATCGAAAAGCCGGCTGGATCTCTATGCTAAGCGGGAAAAAATATTGGTAATTGTAGGATTACGTTAAGAGTAAGAGGAAGGGATTAAATATATTAACGGCAGCAAAATAGCAAACATAAAAAAAAAAAAAAAAAAAAAAAAACTTTTAAATCTTAAAAGAACAGAAATGACTTTATAAATCAATCATTGCGAAAAATCATCTTAATAATCAAATTATTGCAACTTCGAATATTCTGATAAGGAACTATGAGCAAGAGAACTTTTGATACTGCATATCTGTTTTTGATTTAATCATCAATAAAAAAATCTCGTAAAAGTCCATGCAACTCCGGATATAAGCTGTCAAGCGAGGAGAGGAGCGCCCAGCCTATTGATTATTGACTGTCAGCTCGGAGCCTCCAGATGGAAATTTCTCCTCTCGTTGATCGAGGCCACGCCCATTTTTGCGCCGATTGATTCTACCGAAAAAGCGAAACTTCGAACGCCGAAATGTGACGGTGGATGACGGCATGCTTTTGTGGAAATTCCCCGGTGAGCGCCAAAAATCTCCGGGAAGGAGCCGTTTCTGAAACATTTTTCAGCCTGTTGCTCTTCGAGAGAAAATTGCGCGATTCGTGAAGTGACGTCATGTTAATGGAGTAGCGATTGTGAGTTATTTTATTATTTAGAAGAGCCAAACTGTAAGCAGACCTCTTTATTGTTATTAAAAGAAAAAACTCTTAAAAAAAAAAAGACAGAAATCCAAAAACTTTTTTTTAATGACTTTAAATATTACCAAGACAATTTTTTTTCCTATTTTAATAGACTCTTTGACTTTCGAGTTAATGGAACACTTTTATCTATTTTTTTTTCATTATTTCAAGGGATTTTTTTTTTTTTTTTGAAATGAAGAATTTATATTTTATGTTTCATTAGGAATAATAATTAGTTTTGGGGAAAAAAATCGTTAATCCTATCGTAACGAAATGTTGTTTATAAATTTAAATTTATAGAAAGTCTTACATTTTTATTGAAATTGATTTGATTTCGCGCGATTACGGATTGTAATAGAAAAAAAAAATTCCCAGGGCTAGGCTAAGGGTTATACAATAAAAGAAAAGAAAAAAAAAAAAATCCGAAATCTTAAATAATTTTTTTTTCTCTTTTAAAAAACAAGTCAGATGTGTTATTATATTATATTTTAGAAGTGTTTATGAAAATTGTTGTGATTTTATAAGTATATAATATATTTTAATTTCTGTTTTATTTAATTAATTTGAAGATACAAAGTAAATTTTTGATGATTTTATATTTCAATTTATTTTTTATTTAAGTAATTTGAAGAGTTTTGCGAAATTAATTTTTTTAAATGTGTTTCTAGTAAAAAGTGATATTTTTTAATTGATATATTATATGTTATTAAAATTGATTTACCATATCTAAAGATTCCGAGAAGCCGATTCCTGATAAAGGGTCAGGAAATGCAGGTGCTAATGACGACAAGTTAAACATTATTGAATTTAATCCCGATGTCGGAATCGAATTCGAAGCCTGGTTAAGCTATTTTAATAGTATTTGTCAGGAAAAAAATAAAGATGAGTTGTGGAAGATTACTCATATTCAAAATTACCTGAAAGGAAAGGCCCATACTGTCTATATAAATAATTGTTTACGTGTTCTCCACTGGGAAGAATTTCTCCAATTATTTAGAGAGGAGTTTACTGTTCCTGATACTAACTCATTGGCTGATTTTTCTAATATTAAATTTAATTTAGGTAATGATGTTAATAGTTATTACAATAGCAAAATATAAATGGGTCGCAGACTTGGACTTGACTCCAAATTCATACTTGAGGGATTATCAGATGGTCTCCCAATCTCATTAAGGCAATTAGTATTGGTGAACTCTCCTAAAGATACAAATGATTGGCGTGAAATCGTCTATAAATTAAGCAAAATGCAACCAACCGAACAGAGAAAAGAAAGCAACATTAAACTTAATATTCAGGCTCCTAGCTTTACGCCACAATGGAGAAATAATCGGCCTAGGCCTGAATATTTGTCTACCCCTGTAAGTAGACCTTGGACTTATAGACCTTATCACAACCAACTTCAACAAGTGTATGCAGCTCCTAATCCTAGAACCCACGACCATTCAGACCAAGTCGTGTCCCAAATAATGTTCATTTCCAAGAGAGGCTGCCTCCATCCCCTGGTCGTCTTTGCTTAAATCGAGGAATTAGTAATGCTTACCCCTGGGAGCGAACATGTCCTTTTAATTTTGAACAATGTAATAATTTCTCAATGCCTAGAGCACCTCTCACTCAAAATTCCACTACAAGTACAAATCCCCCTGAAGAGGTGGTTGGTCAGGAAATGGCCAGTGAGGGTACAATGAATGGCTGTTGACAATTACTAGTGTCCGGACACCTAACACAAAAACATCAGCGATCGCAAAAAACACGTCAACCAGCTAACTTAAATGCTCTCCCTGACCAAAACCTGTCTTGTCTCCTCGATACGGGAAGTTCAATTTCTGTCATCTCATGCACTTTAGTAAAGAAGTTAAAATTAAACTAGTTGGCATAGGTGGACTCTGCTCAGTTCCCCATCATATTTATGTTCTCATAAATTTCTAGAGCGAGACATATTATAATCATGTTAAAAGAAATGACAGAATGAAATCCCCGCCTAATAGGCTATCCACCGTTAACTTCGATATATATATCTTATTCCAATCTATTAATTTATTTTATCAGGGTCAATTCCGTTGTTTAGTTTTCATGCTAATATTTCCAATGCAATAATCCTCAAAATTCATATTTATATGAAAAATTTACAATTTCGCTATATTGATAAAATCGTAAATTACGAATGATTTACGAAATTTTCCTATTAGAATATTTGTATTCAATCATGTTCAAACAAATATCATAAATGTAATTTTGAAGTTGTCTAATGTATTTATTATCCTCAAAATGGAAGTTTATGCTCAATTTTGCCTTATTCTGACATGTTAAGTAAATCGTAAATTCCAAATAACTTACGAATTTTTTAAATTGGAAAAATCATAGTCTATGATATTCATGCTAGTATCCTATATAATATTTCGAAAGTGGTTTGACATCTTTACGATGAAAATATCCCTCAAGATTGACGTTTATGTGAAATTTTGCTCTATGCTGCCATGTTAAGAAATTCGTAATTTTCCAATAACTTACGAAATTTTTATATTGGAAAATTCATAGTCATTAATATTCATGCCAGTGTTCTAAATAATACTTCAAAAGTAGTCTGACATCTTTACGATGAAAATATCTCTCAAAATTGACGTTCATGTGAAATTTTGCCCTACACTGCCATGTTAAGAAATTCGTAAATTTCCAATAACTTGCGAAATTTTCAAAGTAGCACATTTATAGTTACTAATGTTCATTCCGGCATCAAACCTGATATTTTAAAACTGGTCTGACATTTTTACAGTAAAAAGTTTCCATTTAATGCACGTTTAAGTGAATTTTTGTCCTATTCTCCCATGTTAAGAAAATCGTAAATTTCTCATAACTTACGAAGTTTTTTAATTCGAATGTTGCAAAAGAATAGGGTTCCTGCCAGTATCGAAAGTAATATTTTAAAACTGATCTGACCTCTCTGCGATCATTTGTTCGTGAGATATCGTGTTAACAGACTAACAAACTAACGGACTAACACACTGACACACTAACGGACTGACACACTGACACACTAACAGACACCCTACAGACAGACACCATATAAATTTTGTCATTTTCGGATTCCTCACACCTGAAAACGTGTAAAAAAGTCAAAAAACCGAGGTCGAAAATTTTCACGATTACCTAAGTTCCCCATACCTATAGTATGATGGGGAACTAAAAAGACTCCCATTCATGAACCAATAATAGCTAGACAAACTCATGGCTCAATTAAAATTAAAGAAAAATGTGAAATATCTCTAAGGATTGGTAACATTAGAAACTAGTATGCTGTGGCCACCACAAGACTTTCTTCTATATTTTCCTATACAAATTCACGCAGTAACAATATTTAAAAAAAAAAAAAAAAAAAAGAAAGAAAAAAAAAAAAAAACGATTTTTTTTCAATGTTTTCTTTCGTTAAAAAAAAAAAAATCGATAACTTTGTTTTAAATTATCACATATTTATAGTTCAACCATTCGTTTTAAAGATATTGACGAGACCTTTCGAAAGATACCCATCTTGAAAATTTCCCCCCCCCCGGGGGGTACTTTCCCCTGGGGGGGGAAGCGATGACCGAGATTTTTTTCCTAATTAACTACTACTATTATCAATAATTCATATTAATTTCACAATCACAGGTTAAGAATAACTCCCATTATGTACATTTATACGAAATTTTGTCCCATACTGCCATGTTAAAAATTTAGAAAAAATACGATCACAGCACCACCTGTTGAGTGATTGATCCCCAAATCTAATCAGCCCCAGTTTATGTCAGGGGCTAACTAAATACCAAGTCTGGTTAAATTTCGTTAAAAAAAAAAAAAAAAAAAAAAAAAAATTACGATTTTTTTTCTAAGTTACTTTTTGTTAAAAGTAAAAAAAACCGATAACATCGATTATCACAGATTTATAGTTCAACCATTCGTTTTAAAGGTATTGACGAGACCTTTTGAAAGATACCCATCTTGAAAATTTACTCCCCTCGAGGGGGGACTTCCCCCCCAGGGGGTTCACGAGGCTCCTACGCATACAAAATTTTTTCCCCAGTTGACTACCTCTATTATAAATAATTCTTGTAAATTTCATAATGATTACTAAAAAATAATTCTCTTTATGCACATTTATACAAAATTTTGTCCTATATCACCATGTTAAAAATTTAGAAAAAGCGGAATGGCAACGCAACGTGTAAGAGAATTTTTACCAAAAGTTGATAGGCACTAATTTATGTCAAGGTGCAACTACATACTAATTTGTATGAAATTCTGTGCAGTAGTTCCTGAGATACAGTTGCCACAAAATTTTGTCACACACACACACACACACAGACAGACTGACAGACAGACAGACAGACAGACAGACAGACATTTTCTAAAAAGGGTCAAATCGTGTTCTACAGCTCTCAAAACGTGTAAATCCATCAAAAACCCGAGGTCGAAAATTTTTACGAATCCAATACTTTCTCTATATTACATATAGAAGAAAGTAAAAATATAGGACTTTATGTTATTTCTAATCAGTTGCCATATCTTCTTATCGGTTTACCTCACTGTGCATTATTTAACTTGAATCTTAATTTAGCAAATTTTTCTGTAACTCAAAATGGTCAAAATATCCCATTAGTAAATCAGGTAAATCATAATTATCAATCTTTGCATACTTTTGACAGTAACGTAGGTACTAATGCCAGAGTAAATCCACACACTGTAAACTAGGTGCACCATTCACAGAGTGTTGTACAAAGCTCGTCTAGACCTACTGTATTGCCAACTGAAAATAATAACGATTTACCTACCTTTTTAAATAAGTATGAGAAAATTTTCGCAAATTCGAAATATGATGTTGGTTGTATCAAAATGGAGCCTCAGAGAATTCAATTAACTTCAGACTTACCGGTTTCCCTTAGAGCATACCGCACCTCTCCTAAAGAGGAAGATGAAATTAAAGATCAAATACAAAATCTATTACAAGCTAAAATCATTAAAGAGAGCCATTCTCCGTATTTATCCCCTGTAACATTAGTGTATAAACGAGAAGAGGGAAAAAAGACACGACTCTGTATCGATTTTCGTAAATTAAATTCTATAACAAAAACAGATGCCGAACCATTACCCAGAATTGATACTCTCCTAGATAAATTGGCTCAGGCAAAAATTTTTTCCACATTGGATTTAACTAGTGGATATTGGCATATACCCATCCACCCAAAAGATACAGAAAAACTAGCATTCGCTACCACATTTGGATTGTATGAATGGCTCGTATTACCACTTGACCTTAAAAATGCCCCTGCAATATTTAATCGCACTATTAGAAGAATCTTACATAAGTATAAAATTGATTTTGCTTGTAATTATTTTGATGACATTATCATTTTTTCTGAAACAGAAGAACAACATTTAAAGCATTTAGAAACCATATTTCAGATTTGTGTAAATGAAAATTTAAAGTTATCTAAATGTAATTTTGTAAAATCTAAAATAAATTTCTTAGGTTATGAAGTGTCTAATGGCACTATAACACCAGATAATGCTAATATTGAAACTATTAAAAAATTAAAGCGTCCCACTAATGTTAAAGAGTTACAGAGGTTCCTGGGATCTGTAAATGTCTATAATAAATTTATATCTAATTATCTTACCCTTATGTATTCGTTACCCTTTAAACAATTTACTCAAGAAAAATGTACCCTATGTATGGGATGATAAATGCGAAAATTCATTTCAAAAATTGAAAAATGCCTTAATTGAAAAACCTATTTTAAAGTTGTATGATCCCAAGAAGCTTTGTCACTTATTTGTAGAGGCTTCAAGTCACGGAGTTGGTTGTGTAATCAAACAGCCAGATGAGAAAGGAAAATTACATCCAATAGCTTACCATTCGCGAAATTTAAAAGACTATGAAAAAAATTATGCTATAACTGAATTAGAATGTCTTGCCATTATAGATTCTTTAGATAAATTTTATCACTATTTACATGGTCAAAAATTTGTCATTCATACTTATCATGCGGCATTAACTTGGCTTAAAAATGTTAAAAATCTCAGAGGACGTCTTTTCCGCTGGTCACTTAAACTTAGTATGTTTGACTATGACATAAAATATCAGAAAGGCACCACTAATGTAGTAGCTGATATGCTGTCTCGATTATCTGTAATACAACATATTTCTCACCATGTACATCTTCTTGACTTGAATGATCTAAAACGTTTACAAAAAGAAGAGAACACAATAGTTAATAGTAAAAAGTGTCTTGAAGTAAATGATCTCATAGTAACAAAAAAGAAAAGTTTGTATAAGATCATCGTTCCTATGTCACTAAGATTAACATTGCTAAATAAAGCCCACACACAATTCGGACACCCAGGAATTAAAAAAAATGATCAATTTAATCACTCCACAATATTATTGGCCTTTCATTAATAAAGACATAGAAAATTTTGTTAAGCACTGCCATACATGCCAAGAAAATAAAAAATGTAAACAAAAAAGATTTGGCTTATTGCAGCAGGTACCTCCAACAGATAAACCATTTGAATGTTTGTCGTTAGACACTGTTGGTGGATTTAATTATTACAATGCAACTGAAAAAATACTTGCATTTGATCGTCGACCATGCAACACGTTATGTGTTTGGTTTTCCATCCAAAGTGTGACAACTGAAACTTATACCAACTTTTTAAAACAGATTTTCCAAATTCAAGTCCCTGAGAAATTACTAACAGATAGAAATGCTGCCTTTACTTCATCACGGTTTAAAAAATTCTTACGTAATTACAATGTTAAACACCTTTTAACTAGCAGCCATCACCCGGAGACCAACGGAATAATTGAACGTCTGAACCAAACTATCGTATAGATTAAAATGTAAAGTAAATTCTACTTCATCTAAGATACCGTGGACAAGAGTTAGGGGCACTAGCGTGCCCCTAACTCTTTTTATTTTTTATTTTTTACAAATGTTAATTTATTTACAAATATTAGTAGACGTATTCACGAAATGAGGATCCTCCGCTCCTTACCCCTTTTTCTTGTTTACTCATGTTCTTCTGGACTTCATCTGATTGGAAACCCCCGAGGAGCATGAGGCAACAAGTGTGCTCCCTCCTCTGATGAGACTGGTCTAAAAACCACTTTTTACATTTTTACAGATATTACTTTTTTGGTTGACAAGCTCTGACTGAGTTTCACGGGTCTCTGCACCCATAAATATAATTTTTTGAATAGACATTTTTAGTGCTTTGTATCATTATGGTAATTTGAAGGAATTTATTATCACCAGCAAGTTAGAGAAGCTATTATGTCAAATATTTTTTTTTTTCTTTTTAAGTATTGCTATTGTCAAGTACTAGTATATAATTTTAATTGTCAGTATTATTTCTAATATCCATATAGAATTAATACTGTTTATACAATAAATTAATATGTTTATTTATTTATTTTATTTTATTTTTTTTCAGAATAAGTATAAGTATCTTATAATATTGTTGATGTCTTAAATACGTATTATTTGCATCAAGTATCATATTTTTGTGTTATCAACTTTTAAGTGTTGTATTAAATAAGTGAAAAAAAAAAGTGTGTATGGCAAGGTTTGACTTTAAGACTGTAGTAATTACAAGGACTATATACTTGCTATAACACTGGACATTTCGTCTCAAGAAAATACCTAAATCAAAAACTCTTAGAACAGTCACGAAACATTACAAAGCAAAGGAACACAAAATATTGTTATTGTAGCGTTCTACATCTAAATGGAAACATTTCCATCTAAATATTGGCCAAGAACTTTTTTTAAAAAATCTATTTTATATGCTACTTTATTGAATATGTTATATAATACTTTTTTGAATATGTTTAATTTTTTTTATAGTATCATACAGTTGTTCTATTTTACTAATAATTTTTAATATGAAGTATTAATGCGTGTTTACTAAATATAATGAATAGTATATTGTTTAATCATCAATTAATCTAGAAAGTTAAAATGTGCATAATATGTTTATTCATCAGCAAGCTTATTGTTAATCTTGTAACCCATCTGTTTATTCCCAAGGCAAATGGAGTCAGGGTAGGAGCAAAATTCGTGAAAAATAATTAAACTAAAATCAATCCTAAGTAAATAAATCAAGAAAAAAAAAAAAAAAAAAAAAAAAAACAATAAATAGAATCAAATAAGGTAAAACAAAATTATTAGATCCATATCACCTGGAACATCATCTACCTCCAGGTGAGCTCCCACGGCTTTGCATGCAAACCCGGGGGATCTCGCTTGGGAGGGGGAGGGGATATGAAAGGGATAAAAATAAACGGGTTTTTTAATAATTTAAAACCAATTTAAAAGTGTGAAAATCGCTAATCGAAATTGTAATCGCGAATAATTCGTAATTGCCCCTTTAAAGTTTGTTTTCTAGCAGAAGACTTTATAACTCAGAAATCAGAAAAGGAACGAAATTATAAGTCAAAATTCTCTGACGCTAGTGCAATTTGCAAGCGTTGCTGCATTGAGCTGCATATTAATTAATCCCAGAAATTCCTTTTAAGAGCCCAGACGATCTAATGAACCAATCACCAGCTCAGAAAATGATGTATAAAAGGCCAAACATTAAACAAACGGATACTTCTTGCCGCTAATTTGACTTGTTAAACATTTCCACACTGCCCTTCCTCTGAAATTATGTACGTCTTACAAGCCATCCCGAACGGATTCGGCGGTCCGGGGCCCGGGCGCGGCCTGAACCGCCGGCGCGAATCGGCCGAGCGTTGGATTCAGACTCCATTTCGCCTTACCCTGTCCCGACTTAGCAATACTAAAGCAATAAAGATGTTTTCCCGAAAGAATGCCTAGTCGTCACTGTGTGCTGCGTCTGTCATATCTCTTTCATCAAGTAATTAAATTCGTCATATATATATATATATATATATATATATTAAGTAGTAAAAGCCAAGAAACAAACGATTTTAGACACATATTAAACATTTTCGGAAAATAAGAAAAACTCTTCCTTTTAAAATGATCATTGTTTGGAATGTCATGTAATTTATTCATTCGGTTTTTTTTTCTTTCAAAGTAACTGTTAAACTGAAGTTACATATAGTTTATTTAATCACTCTTTATATATATATATATATTAAATATTTCTAATGAAAAGTTTTTGAACTTTACTGGTTTTCAGAACGTTATTAAAAAAAAAAAAAAAAATGTTTAATTCAATCGTTTAATGCTTTTTATAACTTATTATTTAAGGCTAAATATTTTTCGAACTATAATAATTACCTATGTTAGTCTGTATTTTGTTTATGTAAAAATTATTTTCCTTGTGTATTCAATATAAATATTACAGCGCCATCTGGCGGTAGAAATTTCTGTAATCTATTGTTCCATTCCTTTCAAATGATGTATTACTTATGAACTTTTTTTAATTAATAACTGAGATACAAAAAAAAAAACTGCTTCAGGACACCTCAAAACGTGTAAATCTGGTGAAAACTTTCGATAATTTAAAAGAACTTAAAAATATCTTTCGAATGATGTATTACAAATAATTTAATCATAATTAGAAATTGAAATATTGAAATATTAAAATATTACAGCGCCATCTGGCGGTACAAATTTCTGTATTCCACTGTTCAATTCCAAATCAAAAAAGCTTTCTAATGATGTATTACTTATGAAATTATTTTAATTAGTAGCTGAGATACAAAAGAAAACTGATTCAGGACACCTCAAAACGTGTAAATCTGGTGAAAACTTTCGATAATTTAAAAGAACTTTAAAATGTCTTTCGAATGCTGTATTAAAAATAATTTAATCATAATTAGAAATTGAAATATTGAAATTTTAAAATATTACAGCGCCATCTGGCGGTACAAATTTCTGTATTCCACTGTTCGAAAAGCTTTCTAATGATGTATTACTTACGAAATTATTTTAATTAGTAGCTGAGATACAAAAGAAAACTAATTCAGGAGACCTCAAAACGTGCAAATCTGGTGAAAACTGTCGATAATATAAAAGAACTTTAAAATATCTTTCTAGTGATGCATCAAAAATAATTTAATCATAATTAGAAATTTGAATATTGAAATTTGAATGTATTACAGCGCCATCTGGCGGTAGAAATTTCTGTAATCCACTGTTCGATTCCAAATCAAAAAAGCTTTCTAATTATGTATTACTTATAAAATTATTTTAATTAGTAGCTGAGATACAAAAGAAAACCTAATCAGGACACCTCAAAACGTGTAAATCGGGTGAAATCTCGAATTCCATTTTCGATAATGTAAAAGTACTTTAAAATGTGTATCAAATCAACAAAGCTTTCAAATGATGTATTACTTACGAAATTTTTTTAATTAATTTCTGAGATATAAAAGAAAACTGATTCAGGAGACCTCAAAACGTGTAAATCTGGTGAAAACTTTCGATAATTTAAAAGAACTTTAAAATATCTTTCGAATGATGTATTCAAAATAATTTAATCATAATCAGAAATTGAAATAATGAAATATTGAAATTTTAAAATATTGCAGCGCCATCTGGCGGTACAAATTTCTGTATTCCACTGTTCGATTCCAAATCAAAAAAGCTTTCTAATGATACATTACTTATGAAATTATTTTAATTAGTAGCTGAGATACAAAAGAAAACTAATTCAGGAGACCTCAAAACGTGTAAATCTGGTGAAAACTTTCGATAATTTAAAACAACTTTAAAATATCTTTCGAATGATGTATTAAAAATAATTTAATTGGAATTTGAAATATCGAAATTTTAGCTGAGATACAAAAGAAAACCTACTCAGGACATTCTAAAACATGTAAATCACGTGAAATCTCTAATTCCATCATCTACGGTAGTTTTATTAATGGAAGTAAAAAGAAAAATAAATATTTTTTATTTCCCCAAAACCTATATATACCACGGTAGTCGGGTAATGGAAGTAAAAAGAAAAAGAAAAAGTATTTTTTAGTTCCTTCAAATGTATTTTGTTGCTATGGAAACTTCTATCGTCTATTGAAAGATGGATTACGTGTTAGAATAAAATTTATTTTGCAATTAAAATGTAACTGCTTTGTTTATTAATGAAAATTGATGAAATTTTAACTGCAGGTTGGTTTTGTGCTGAAAAGGTTGTATATTAAGTGTTGTGTACGAAAAAGAAAATTTGAAGCACTTTGAAATTTGCAATTTTTAACTTCAGTTAAAGATCATGTGACATTAATGACTTGCACCTGTTTTGTTTCCGTTCGAGACAGCCGTTAAAATCGTCTGCTGAATGCTGATAGAATGCCTCTTTTTAAGCAATAAGGATTTTTGGTCATTGTTCGATCGACATGGGTCAACATTTTATTTAATATCTCCGAAACTAATTAAGATTTTAAAATTCTGTTTCGAGGAAAACATCGGAAAGGCTTCAGAGCATCCGTATGTCAATTCTTGTGTTTCTGCGTTCAGTAGGGGCTGAACGTATAAAAGAACAGACAGACAGACAGACAGACAGACAAACCTTTTCATTTATTATTATAGATTTATTAAGCACAGATAGAGAGAAGTTCGAATTAACAAATTTTCAGATTTTTTTAAAAAGTCAGTTTTGGAGTAATGAAGCTCCCAATAGGAGATGTTTAAAAAATAATAATATTAATTCTAAAAGTGCATTTATGCTACCCATAAGATGAAATTTCATATAAAGTTAAAAAAAAAAAAAAAGAAAGAAAAAAAAAAAAAATCAGATTTCTATCATGTTTAGTTTCAATATGTAATATAAATAAATAAATAATAAATAAATAATAATAATAATAAACTAAATTTAAATTCAGTTTACCAGTTATTTGTGAATAAAATAAAATGATTAAATCAGTTAAATAGTTTTATAATAGTGTTGATTTGGATATAAGGAGTTTGAAAAATTAATTTAATTTTTTTGCTTCAAAATAATCTACTCATATTTTTACTTTCTTCTATATGTAATATAGAGAAAGTATTGGATTCGTAAAAATTTCCGACCTCGGGTTTTTGATGAATCTACACGTTTTGAGAGCTGTAGAACACGATTTGACCATTTTTAGAAAATGTCTGTCTGTCTGTCTGTCTGTCTGTCTGTCTGTGTGTGTGTGTGTGTGTGTGTGTGTGTGTGTGACAAAATTTTGTGGCAACTGTATCTCAAGAACTACTGCACAGAATTTCATACAAATTGGTATGTAGTTGCACCTTGACATAAATTAGTGCCTATCAACTTTTGGTAAAAATTGTCTTACAGGTTGCGTTGCCATCCCGCTTTTTCTAAATTTTTAACATGGTGATATAGGACAAAATTCTGTATAAATGTGCATAAAGAGAATTTTTTTTTAGTAATCATTATGAAATTTACAAAAATTATTTATAATAGAGATAGTCAGCTGGAAAAATTTTTTTGTATGCGTAGGTGCCGCGCCACCCCCCCTGGGGGGAAGTCCCCCCTCGAGGGCAGTAAATTTTCAAGATGGGTATCTTTCGAAAGGTCTCGTCAATACCTTTAAAACGAATGGTTGAACTATAAATCTGTGATAATTTAAAACAAAGTTATCGATTTTTTTTACTTTTAACGAAAAAAAAACTTAGAAAAAAATCGTTTTTTTTTTTTTTTTTTTTTTTTTTTTTTTTTAACGAAATTTAACAAGACATGGTATTTAGTTGGCCCCTGACATAAACTGAGGCTTATTAGACTTGGGGATCAATAGCTCAACAGGTGGCGCTGTGATCGTATTTTTTCTAAATTTTTAACATGATTGTATAGGAAAAAATTTCGTATAAATGTACAAAATGAGAGTTATTCTTAACCTGTGATTGTGAAATTAATATGAATTATTGACAATAGTAGTAGTTAATTAGGAAAAAAAATTTGGGGCATCGCTTCCCCCCCCCCCGGGGGGGGATGTAAATTTTCAAGATCGGTATCTTTCGAAAGGTCTCGTCAATACCTTTAAAACGAATGGTTGAACTATAAATATGTGGTAATTTTAAACAAAGTTATCGATTTTTTTTTACTTTTAACGAAAAAAAAAAAAAAAAAAAAAACTGAAAAAAATCGTTTTTTTTTTTTTTTTTTTTTTTCTAAATATTGTTACTGCGTGAATTTGTGTAGGAAAATATAGAAGAAAGTCTTGTGGTGGCCACAACATACTAGTTTTACTTGTATTGTGGGCAAAACATTTCATTTCTACATCTTATTTCCATGTTGAATTTTATTTATTATTTAACAGACACCTTAATATATTGTAGATTTTATTAATAAATTAAGCAAAAATTTATATTATGAAACAAGTAGGTTAACAGAAATAATAAAAAAATATATAATAATTATTGCATTATATACAGATTTGAGGAGTTGAATTACATTTTCTAATAAGTAATCTTTTGCAGATGAAAACTTTTTTAAATAAACAAACTTATCAAAATAATTTAAACCACCAAAAGAAAAAAATATATAAAAATAAGAGAGAGAGAGAGAGATAAGAAATAGAAAGAAAAGAAAGAAAGAAAAAGCCATATTAAAAAAACAACTTTGTGCTACTTTAGTTTATTTTTTCCTATTAAATTTGTACACTCTAACAGCTTTATCCCCTCATGTTAGTAAAGATAAAAATTTTAACATATAATAATTCTTGTAATGAAATTTTTTGCACAGTATTGATAATAAAGGAACGCAAACTATGAACAATGAATTTTTTTAGAACGCGCATTTCTGGATGTGCGATCCTCATATTGCTTGCAATGTTGTTTTTCTTACACGACGTCTATTCACAGGAGTAGCGTCTACTTCAACACGCCATTGGCTGAAATCACTGACATCTTTAGCCTCGGAAGTAGGCTGCTTCGATTACTAAGATTGCCAAGTTAACAAATCACCTGCTGTATGATTCTGGATACTGGAGCCAATGTAACCATCATTAGAACGGATTTGGCTCAAGAACTAAAAGAGAAGATCATTTGGGCGCCGCCCTGCGTTAAACTGCAGACTGTGACAGGAGACGAAGTCAAAATATATGGAAAAATGAACTTGACCATCACTTTTAGAAATGCCAGTTACCATCATATGGCATATGTGGCTAATATAAGAGATCCTCTAATCATTGGAATTCATTTCCTGAGGAAGTTTAACTTTAAATTGGACTTCAAGAATAATGAACTGCATTCAAGTTCAGAAGACGTAGCTGTGTTCAACACTGAAAATCCAAATATTCAGCCAATTTGTCAGATAACAGCCAAGTCTGAAATTTCCCTCCCTCCGCACGCAGAGACAATAGTTTCCGGGACACCTCCCAAACAGCAACACTTCCGCTATGGACTGATTGAATACCCGATTACAGACAATATCCAAAGAGGAGTTCTGTGGCTTCATCTCTGGTTGATCTTTCAAAGAGCACTATTCCTGTGAGAGTCGCAAACATCAGCGATAAGGTCAGGACAGTGAAGATGGATGAGGAGTTAGCAACCTGTACTCCTGTTACATGCATCAACCGGCCCACGCAATCAACCGAATCCAAGTCTTCTGAGTTGTTAATAACGGAATTACTCAAGAATGCAGAATTAGGAAATGAACAGAGATGTACTGCGGAAAAGCTACTCCATGAATTTAAAGAACTTTTTTCTCGAGCACCTGAAGACGTCGGGAGAACGAACATCACCAAGCACAGAATTGATACAGGAAATCATCCTCCAATCAAACAACATCCAAGAAGACTTCCATTTGCTAAACAGGAAGAGGGGGTTGAGCTTCTAAATGAAATGCAGCGCAATGACGTAATCGAACCATCAACGAGTCCTTTGGGCCTCTCCCATAGTACTGGTGCAGAAAAAGGATGGTCCAACAAGATTTTGCGTGGATTATCGTCGTTTAAATGACATCACGAACAAGGACAGTTACCCTCTTACCAGAATTGACGACACATTGGACACACTTGCTGGCAATAAATGGTTCTCGACTTTGGATCTGAAGAGTCGTTACTGGCAAGTAGAATTACATCCTGATGATCATGAGAAGACTGCATTCACCACGGGACAAGGACTAGGGCAGTTTAAATTTATGCCGTTTGGATTATGTAAGGCACCTGCAATATTTGAGCGCCTGATGGAAACAGTGCTAAAAGGACTTTCTTATGAAGCCTGTCTGGTATATTTGGATGATATTATCATTGTGAGGCGCACTTTTGAAGACCATCTACGAAACACCTTTAAAGTGTTGGAGAAACTCAGAATGGCTAACCTGAAACTGAATCCTAGCAAGTGCAACTTGTTCCGTCGTGAAGTGAATTATCTTGGCCAAGTCATCTCTGCCGAAGGTGTGAGAACTGATCCTGAGAAGATCTCTGCAGTTGAGAACTGGAGTCGCCCTGAAAATGTACACCAGCTTCGAAGTTTCCTGGGATTATGCACTTACTACAGGAAGTTCGTGAAGGGTTCCTCGAATATTGCCAGACCACTCCACAAGCTGACGGAAGCCAAACAGAAGTTCCTGTGGACAGATGAATGTGAAAAAGCGTTCAAACGCCTTAAAGAGGCCTTAACATCATCGCCTATCTTGACGTAACCAGAGCCCGAGAGACAGTTCATACTTGATACAGATGCCAGCCATGAGAGTGTCGGTGCTCTTTTGTCGCAGGAAATTGATGGTCAAGAACGTGTCATTTCCTATTGGAGTAAATGCCTGTCTAAACCAGAGCGAAATCCCTGTACCACAAGGAAAGAGCTACTTGCCACTGTAAAAGCCATAGAACATTTCCATCATTATCTCTATGGCAGAAGGTTCCTGCTTCGGACTGACCACACATCTCCTAACGTGGTTGCTCCAGTTCAAGAACCCGGAAGGCCAGATTGCCAGGTGGATACAACACCTCCAAGAATATGACTTCGAGATACGTCATCGTAAAGGGACTCTACATGGTAATGGAGATGCCTTGCCACGTAAGCCCTGCTCAGAAAGCTGCAAGTACTGCTCTAGAGAAGAACAGAAATACCAGCAGATGAATCCGGTTGCCTGTCAAGCTACAGTCTTAACACCATCGATACTGGATCAGTGGAGTGACCAGGAACTTAGACAAGCCCAGTTGGAAGATCCTGACATAAAGTCAATATTACAGCTGAAGGAGACGACCAGCAACAGACCTACCTGGCAGAACATTTCCAGATTTAGCCCCACTACGAAAAGTTATTGGGCACTCCCTTCATATCAGAAACGGCGTACTATACAGAAAATGGGAATCTGATGATGGAAAAATCTTCAGATGGCAGATTGTATTACCAAGATCGAAGATTCCAGATGTTCTGGAGCAGCTGCATAGTAGCCCAACCGGAGGCCATTTTGGGGTGATGAAGACTCTGCAGAAAGTCAGAGAACGTTTTTACTGGTACAAGGCAAGGGAGGAGTGGAAAAATGGTGTAAATCCTGTGATGCTTGTGCGGCACGCAAAGGCCTAAAGAAAAGAAGCCGAGGAAGACTACAACGGTATAACGTGGGAGCACCATTTGAACGAATTGCACCATTTAAGCGGATTGTGTTCTTTGCCACGGACCTCCAGTGGAAATAAGTACATCCTCGTCGTGATGGACTATTTCACCAAGTGGCCTGCGGCATATCCCATTCCCGATCAAGAGGCATGCACAATTGCAGAGGTCCTAGTGCAACAATGGGTGTCAAGGTACGGTACGCCCCTTCAACTTCATACCGACCAAGGTACGAACTTTACATATGTTGTTTTCAAAGGACTGTGTCTATTACTCGGCATAGAAAACACCCAGACAACTCCCTTACATTTCCAGTCGGACGGTATGGTCGAGAGGTTTAATCGTACCATCCTGAATAACCTTTTTCTTCTAGTATCAAGGAACCAGCAAGATTGGGACTTGAAGTTGCCATTGTTCCTGCTGGCTAATCGAAGTGCTGTCCATGAGACCACCGACTATACTCCAGCTCAGACGGTGTTTGGACGCGAACTTCGTCTCCCATGTGATCTCCTGTTTGGTTGTCCACCAGATGCGCCTTCATCGCCCGAGGAGTACATCCAGGATCTCCAGGCACGATTTGAGGACGTACACATCTTTGCTCGGGAGCGGATTCACATGGCAACGGAGAAAATGAAGACAAGGTACGATCTAAAGGCTACACAACATGAGTTCCAGGAAGGAACAAGGTCTGTTTGTGGAATCCTGTTAGACGCAAAGGACTCTTTCCCAAGCTACAGTGTAACTGGGATGGACCGTGTACAGTCTTAAAACGGCTGAATGATGTAGTTGTACGGATTACTAAAACACCTTCATCAAAACCGAAGATAGTGCACTATAATAGGCTAGCCAAGCACCACACTTAACGGTATTATTAGAATTTAAAATGTAAATGCTTGTAAAATTTGCGCATGCGTAATGTAAATATTTGTATATAAATATTTGTAAATATTTGTAAATATTGTAAATATTTCTCACTTGATTTTGCAATCTATATTTCTGTTTTATCGTTATATGCAAATTCGTTTTTGTATGTTAGATTGTTTAATTTGTTTAGTTTCGCCTCTTAACCAAGGGTTGCACTACCCGGGACGTGCAGTCCTTAGGAAAGGGGCAGTGTTACGGAATTGTAAATAATTGTATTTATTTTTGTATAAATTCTTTCAAAGAGGCTTAGTAAGTTGATAAAATGCTAATTTTATGCATTTCTAATCGTTTTAGGGTTCATAATTTTCCCTTAATAAGTCCTTGGAAAGCTCCAATAAAGCAGGTAATGGATTTAGCGCCAAATTTGGCGACTTTTTCCCTCCTTGGTGATTGTTTTGGCGACCTTGGCGAGAAAATCCTTATTAGGGATATACCAAATATGGAAGCTCTAATGTCATTGGCTGATGAGATACGGAAATTTCTGGAATTTTCCACACTTTTCTACAGGAGTATAAAAGGGACGTATTTTCGCCAAGGTTAGTTCAGTTCTCAGCCAGCTTCCGCTAATACTTGCATTGCTTTGAGCCTCTTTGAATGAGACTTGCTTTATGTGTTATTGCTAAACAGTTTGTACTGTGGTTTTGCTGTTGACAGCTGTTAATTAAGCTGTGTTTATTGGTGGAATTGAAGCTGATACTCAGTTTTATCGACCTGTATTTTGCTGGAACTTTCTGTAAATAAAACTCCTGGATTTGTAGAAGTTTCGCCTCTCATTTTCGGACAACTTATGAACCCTCGAGTACGCAGCAATATTGTTGCGCACTCGGGGCTTGTGAAATTTTCTGTGAATGAAAGACGAACCTTGCAAAGGTTTAAAAATTTATTTACGAAGATTTCGGAAGATTACAGGTCTGTTAAATCCAGTATCAACTTGAGTTTCACCAGAACGCGCAGCTTAAATAACAGCTGACAACATAAAAATCACAGCACAAACGATAATATAATCATAATATACAGAAATAGGCTGCAATTCAATGGTAGAGACTTAGTCAAGCAGAACTTTCTATTCCATAAAGTCTTAGGGAGAAACTCACCTCAGTGGTCGGAAAGGGACCCCTTTTATAGCATGCCATTACTCCAGAATTTTACAGTAACTTCCGTAATTATCGATTTAAAGCTTGGACAATGGGTATATCGATAATAAAGGTTTTTTCACCAAGGTTGTCAAAATAGTTGTCTCGGAGCGATAAAGTCGCCAAATTCGTCGCCAAGTCCATTACGTGGCCTGATAAAGCGGGTTTTTAACGGAGAAGGAGCTTTTTTAACGCGGAAACTAGCTAGAAAGGCGGAAAATTGACATTTTATAATCTGACTAAGTCTCTTAGAAGGAAATCACTTAAAAATAACTAGTACTATTTAGATATTCGTAACACTATATTTCCATTTATGCATAACACACACGATTTTTATTGATCTATTACACAAATACAATTATGCATACGTATTATACTTTTTAAAAACATATACATAACCTGCAAAAAGAAGTGATATCTCATAAAAAACAATACTATTGTAAAAGTCACCCCTCCCAGCAAAAACTCTTACCTTTCTTAAGCAGCCAAAAAAAGGATTGGTATCAAATTTCGCCGCCGCTATTGAATCTCGGGAACTCAATGGCTGGCTGAATGAAGATCTGCCAATAACACTGCATGTATCTTTCTAATAAATCCTAATCTCTTTCAATATTCTTGTTATCTGTGTTAGTCTTTTGGCTGCATTATAAAGTTACAATTTAAATTATTTTTGCGGCGAGGTGCGCAATAAAATTTTAATCTTTACTAACTAAATTTTTTATTAATTAAAACGTTTACATAGGGAACGCACCCCGCAAAAATACTATAAATTCTAACTTTATAATGCAGCCAAAAAACTAACACAGATAAGAAGAATATTGAAAGAGATTAGGATTTATTAGAAAGATACATGCAGTGTTATTAGCAGATCTTCATTAAGTTCTTCCATTGAGTTCTCGGGATTCAATAGCGGCGGCGAAATTTGATATCAATCCTTTTTTTGGACGAGGGTCAGTTGCACCCCTCTCTTAACCTGTCAATCATATGACGGGTGAATTACACCCGACCTCCTTCCTTTGTTCTTCTAATCTCGGGCGAGTTAAGTCCGGTTTCCATTTGCGCTCACTGGGGCGGTTTCTATTCAGAATCCTTTGATGTGGTTAGGCAAGCTCACTGTAGCTCAAAGCCCACGAACGGGGATGGAATCTAACCCCCTGCAGAGATAATTGTGGGCCAGGGGTAGACATTTTTGTCAATTTTGCATGCTTTCCTTTGAGGTAACAGCGCAATCTGATAAAAAAGGGCTACAACCGATGACAAGACATTTGGCTCTTTGTGTCGGAAGCGTGATTAATGACGTTTTGAGCGTTGATCTTGAGCCCAAGTCGATACTGGCCTTTACACCGCTTGAGATTTTTCGGACGATGGTCAATTGCACCCCTCTCTTTACCTGTCAATCAAACGACGGCGAATTGTAACGATTTACTGATAAGTCATTAGGGTAAAAGGTCTCTAGACATTAGGGGAAAGGTTCCTTCCTTCCCTTTCCATCAGCCAATAAAGGTCCGAGGGTTGCCTGACAGGGTTTTGCATGTGCTGCGCGCGTCCACATAGTCATTAGTTCACGTAGTGTGCTGTCGTTAAGTCGTAGTCGTAAGAAGCGTTTAAGTTCGTTAGTAATAATGGAATTCATGTTGAGCGAAAAAGGACGTAGGCTTATGGTTTACGGTAACTACAAATTTTACAAGCAGCATGAAACCGGAGGAGGACTTAAATGGAGATGCGTCAAAAGAAACTGCTTAGTAAAGATTTATACGGATGGAAATGCTACAGTTACTATAAAATCTGATATGAACCATAATCATGACCTTGATAAAAACCTGAAAAGACAAGCCATCTCGAATAGTGTCAAAAGGAAATCTTTAGACGAAGTAAACGCAGAGCCTGATTAAGGGGGAAGCACACATTATCTCCGCTCTCACCGGAATATTTTTACAATTATTTTTTACTTCATGTCATAGAAATTCCACGCTTTGACGAGGAAATATTTTTTATAAAAAATGAACGGTGTAAAACAATCCAATTTACTCACCGTTATTAGACACCAGAATTCTTTTAAAATAATTTTTAATGAGAATTTTGTGTTTAATATAGGAGGAAAGTATTTGTTAAAAAATAACGGTGTAAGTATAAATAATGTGTGCTTCCCCCTTAATCAGGCTCTGAGTAAACGAACGCCCACAAAAATTAATTAGAAGAGAAATAAGTGGTGCACCTTCAAGTTTTACAGAAGAATTCAATGGAAAAGATATGGAATATATAAAAAAAAATTGAGTAGAGTACGGCGTGCAGTATTACCACCCCTTCCTAAAAACGCAAAAGAAGTGCATTCTGCTCTAGCTTCATTGGATATTAAAACATATCAAGGGGAAGAAATGCTTCAAATTAACAATGAAGAAAAAAGTATCGTTTGCTTTTCAAGCGCCTCTAATCTGCAATTTTTGTGTAAAAGTGATACGATATTCATCGATGGAACATTCAAACATTGTCCAAAGTTTTTTTATCAGATGTTTTCGTTGCACATCAATGAAAATGGCCGCTACATGCCAATTGCTCACTTTCTTTTGCCTAACAAAAGTACAAATACTTATGAAGATATGTTTGTATTGCTGACAGAATGTTGTGAAAAATTAGATTTGAAATTCGAGCCCAAGAATATTGTCGCTGATTTTGAAATCGGAATTCATTCGGCAATTAAAAGAATATGGCCTACAAGCAATATCAGAGGATGTCGTTTCCATGCATCTCAATCATGGTGGAGAAAAATTCAAGAACTTTGTTTATCAAAAGAACATAAAGACAAGAATTCTGATATTGGAAAGTGGCTACGTTGGTCATTCGGACTGCTTTATTTCAATCATGAGGAAGTTGCTGATTGTTTTGTAGAGGATTTCTTGTCGGAAAATTCCTCAGAATGAAAAACTGGAAAAATACATGGATTATTTGGTTGATTCATATATTTCAGAAGATGCGAAATTTCCACCAATTATGTGGGCTTCGGATACAATTGACGGAGAGAGAACAACTAACGCTTGTGAATCGTTTCACGCAAAATTCAATGCCAATTTCAGTGCACCTAGTCCAAATATTTATGCTTTTATTGAAGTAATTAAGCAAACACAGGTTGATGTAAATGCTTTGAAAAATAGCGTAAATATCACAAAACAACCAAATAAATTTCTGAAAAAGAAAATGGAAAACATGGAAAAAATGAAGCAGAAATATACGAGTAAAGAACTTACAAGATTTGAATTTTTAAAGGCTATTTCATACTACAGTTCAAAGAAAGATAAAAAGGAAACAAATTAAAACCTATGCATAAAATAAGACGACATATGATCATCTTTCTCAAAGAAAATGGGCATATGCTTGGCTATTAGACAAGGTAAACTTATTACCACTATGAGACAAAGAAAAATTATTTGCAAATTTTTTAAACACGCCATGGGTTTTTAGCCCATGATAGTCCTAAGCCTGTGAAAAGTGTGAAGGGAAAATTATGCGATTATGTTTAAAAAAAATTATGTAATAATATCTTGGAGGGTGCAACTCGCCCCTTTGTAGAAATGGCTAAGCGGTGCAACTCACCCCTTGGTTCAGAGAGTAAGCGGTGCAACTCGCCCGTTTAGGTATTCTCCGGGTGCAACTAACCTACTCCCCTTTTTTTGGCTGCTTAAGAAAGGTAAGAGTTTTTGCTGGGAGGTGTGACTTTTAAATAGTATTGTTTTTATGAGACAGCAGTTCTTTTTGCTGGTTTTGTATGTGCTTTTATAAATATAATACGTATGCATAAGAAAGGTAAAAGTTTTTGCTGGGCAGGGTGACTTTTACAATCCGCGTTTGTAATGATCGATAGATGGCGCTTTTTCAGCTTTTGTTGTTAGTAAATATAATAGCCACGTGTATTTATTATTGTTCTTTTTGTTATTCTACTTCATATTCGTATTATAACTTCTCCGCCATTACATCATGGAAAATTGATTGCTTTTGGAAAAAATATTTCAGTTTATTCAAAGTTCGATCGGAAGTAGATTTTTAACTGAAGTTGAACAAATATTAGTTTCAAATCATCTGATTAATTCTTTACTTCCATTAGCCGAAGCAACTGAAATTTTAAATTTGTCATTTGGAAATAAATGGAAGCTTAATTCTGGATTTCTTCATCCTTTGGAGTTACACTGTAGCACACAACGGTATGTGTTATCTTTTTTACCGGATTAATTCATTTTTATTCAATAAATATATGTGAAACTAAACATCGGCAAGCAATGGCGGCTTAATGAAATTCGAATTAAAGCATGTTAATTGTAATTTCACCTTAGCCCATCAGAGGGCGAGCATTTCATTACAATCGCGGATAGTGTTTTTTTTTTATGAGATGAAGTATTTCAGATGCTTTTCGTTCGTGTAATTCATAAACAATTTAAAAAGTTTTGCCTGCCAAAGTCGTAGCCAGATAAAACATTCAGAGAAGGTTCAATCTTTAGTACGTAATATTAAGTGTTTAAAATGAATCATAATCAAAAATGTTTTCGACAAATCTGCAAAATGTAGTTTTTTTTTTTTTTTTTTTTTTTTTTTTTTAAATCTCCAAACACCCTCCCCTTAGCTACGGCCTTGAATATAGCAATATGTTTCTGATTTAATTTGACAGTTATCTCATGGGCCATGAAGGAGTGTTAAGTGAAAATCGTCTAATATAAAAGTACCCAAAAGGAAAAGGTAAAATTTGAGTATCTCTACCAAAGTTCGTGTGTGAATACAATGGAACGCAATTTATTCGAATTTATTTTATGTCCCTATAAAAGGACTATGACTGGTAAGCACGCAATCTTCAGTAACGACCAAACAAAAAATCTGTTTCAAAATCAGTTTTATTATCTTTTAAGTAATTACAAGCACTTTAGTTTTTAGCTCCTATAGGACATGATATGGGAAAATTCATTCATGCTTCCCTGTAAAAGAGGCTAATACATACATAATTTTTCCTAATGATCATACTTTAATCAATTATTGTAACATTTTATAGCACTTTTTCTGTTTTAAACAGTTTAGCATTAAAAAACTAATTTCAAATAATATGCATTCAAAGGAATACAAAGGAATTCTAATTTGTATGGCTTGAAACAGTACCATAAGTCCCAAATTTATAAAATTCTATAAATAGTTCTTGTAACGATGCCCTTTAACATATCTACCAAGTTTAAACTCAATAAAAAATTCAGTATTTGTATGCTATCGCGTCTACTTACTTACATACATATCCACATTAATCCTACAATCATTAAACTCTACATATTCCGCATGATGATGACCTGTTATATATCTATATTAAATATGAGTTTAATTGAATGCAGCATTTAAACGCTATTGCGTTCACTCATTCAATTACATATACACATTAATCCTATATTCATTCAACTTCATGTATTTCATGTTATGGTGACCTAAAATTATACATACTAAATTTGAGTTCAATGGAATGCAGCGTTTAGACGCTATCGTACTCATTCACTCGCATGAATATACATATTAGTCCTATACTCATTAAGATATTTCATGCAATGGTGACCTACAATATACATAACATATAAATAATTATAAGATTAAAAAAAAAAAACTTTTTATATAACATGTTTTTAAAATTTCTGTTGAATCTTATAGCTATAGAACTACATTAGCACTTTACCAATGTGTAGAAAATTTTAAAGTTACAATGACGTCAATTTTTGTGAGATGCATAATTTTATTTTTTACAATTTTTTAACGTGAAATATTTATTTTCACATTTTAATTAATTAAATGAAAACTTTGCAACTTAATATCTTTAATAACTTGATGTATATAGTGTCCAAACAAAAAATTAACAATTTTTAGAGCTCTTTTAAAAAATATAACATCTATGCAGCATCTTTAAAAAAAATTCAACAGTTTTTATTAAAAAAAGGCCAACTTTCATCACCAAAGTAGCTAAATCTAGACCAATCAAAAATAGGAGTGGTCCACCCGGATGTGTTCCCGACAAACTCTTTGCTTTATTTACATAGATAAAAGTATTAAATATACTTTATATAATACCTCACATAAAAAGAGAAACATTACAATTCTTTTGAGTGTCCCTGTACATAAATTAGTGGTGGAATATACAGCATTTTCAGCAGGAAGTATCCCATAGTTAACTTGAATAACAGATACTAGTTGAAAAAACAGTTTCTTCAAAAAATTGCCCCCCCCCCCCCCCCCAAAAAAAAAAAAAAAAAAAAGAATAAATAAATAAATAAATAAACTTTTTTAATTTTAACAAGTAGGTATTAGACCCAGTGCAAACTACATTAGACACAGTATACTGTACTCAGGAAACGAAAATCCAAATATCTAATCAAATATGAACATTTTTACTAAATAATTTTTAACTACGCATGCTCAAGTTTTAACGAAATTTCATTTACACAATGTAATAGCAACTTTTTGAAATTGAATTACTTATATGAGAACTTATATTGAACAACTTATAATATTGAACAACTTATACGAAAATACAAACAAATATCATAAATTCAAAAAGTATTACGCAGTGGCATGGACTGAATTTCAGTTCTTCTCAAAAATAAGAAAAAATGGTAAAGAGGTTTCATCAATATTTATTATTTATTTACAGTCAACGAACACTATGCTAGCATTCATTGAATCAAAATAAAAATATGAGTAAAAACCTTAGAGATTTTTTCTTTTCTTTTTTTCTTTCTTTTATTTTATTTCAGAGGAACAGAAGTTCAGCCTTTTTTAATTTACACGACATTTGTTTGAGGTTTTTATATAAATATCTTTTGGCTATTAAATTATGCAAAATGAAATTTCGCTAATTCTTGCGCATGCGTAGTTAAAAATTATTTAGTATAAATGCTCAAATTTCATTAGATATTCATTATTTTTACATTCTGATTGCGATATTTTTACATTCTGATGTAGCATGACGTTCTCTAAAAATCTGGAGTGACTCCACTCGACTTTCCGAACATGGAGTAATTAACAGTTTTGTAGATAATGTAAAGAAAGAGGAGTTGTTAAACAAACAAAAGAGAGGAAACCATAATAGAGTTTTGAGTATTTTTCTCCATATATTACACGATGTTTTATTTAACGCTACTGATTTTTGAGGCCATAAGATCATAATGATAAAGAATTTTTCGTTGTATCTCTGTAAAAACCTATAAATGCTAGATTCACCAAAATGCTTATATTTAGTGCAACAGTGATTATAATATTCATATAAATTTTCAGCTCAATTGAATAAGGCGTTTAGAAGCTATCGCACTTTTAAAAATTTGGTCCCATAGGCCATAATAATAAAGAATTTTTCTTTGTGTCCCTGTAAAAAAAAAACTATAAGTGCTAGATTCACCAAAATCAATAGGGTTTGTACTATGGTGACGTACAATATACGTACCAACTTTCAGCTTATTCGAACAAAGCGTTTAGACGCTAGCGTGTTCACTCACAGGCACACACACACACACACACACATACATATATCATCGTAAAAATAGTGAAAACTGACTCAGGGGACCTCGAAACGTATAGAAACATGAAAATCTCAAATTCTGATTTTTGACATGATTACAATACTTTCCTCACTATAGTGTTCGGAAAGAAAAAATGGCTTTGAATTGGGTTAAATACCCTGCAATCTGCATATTATAGTTAAAAATGTGGGAATTTTTTTTTGGAATTTTTTAAAAAGAAACCGTTATATTTCCATGAATATATGTGGTAGCCTCATGAAAATTTATACAGATAATAATAAGAAGCTTCTTAATGACATTCTACAGCCACATTGCATTTAAAGCATTACTTTTTAGAGGGTGATCCAAAACGTTTTCGTTTTTCTTTAATTTTTTATTGTTCTCCCTTTTGCTTTCGGAACAAAATTTTCACTGAAATATATGAAGCATGCTTGTCATACTTCTGAAGTTTCAAGAGGATTCGTCTAGTACTTTTTGAGATACTTGACAAAACGTTTGAAAAAAGAAAGTGTCTGGTCATTTATGGAAAGAGAGTGTATATTAATAACAGGAGACTTGGCGTTGGAATATTAAAACCCGAATAAACTACTACGTCAGAAACGCCAAAGAAAAATATTGGCAATGCATACAGCTGTTTCGGTAGCCTTAAGCGCACCGTCTTCAGTGCAAAAAGGACTCTGAATCTGGAGAAGTGCTCGTATATATAGGAGAGGGGCCGAATTTAGTTCAACCAACCTTTCCCGTAATCCTATTGGTTGAACTAAATTCGGCCCCTCTCCTATATATACGAGCACTTCTCCAGATTCAGAATCCTTTTTGCACTGAAGACGGTACGCTTAAGGCTACCGAAACAGCTGTATGCATTGCCAATATTTTTCTTTGGCGTTTCTGACGTAGTAGTTTATAAGAGTGTATATTACTGTGTGAGGGGAGTCAACGACTATTTCAACCCTCGATTGAGCGTGATACCTAAATTTATAAAGTAGAATTCAAGTCTTTATCAGATTAAAAATTTACTCTAAATTATTCAGACAAATTCCGCCCGCACGATTCCTTCAAACTTACCAATCTTCGTCATATTTTTATAAGTGACAACCTCATATGATGTTCAAAATATCAAATTTGAATTTCCTGCAATTATTTGTTTTCAAATTATTCTTATAACAGACATGTATACAAATCGATCGCTAAAAAATTGTTACAGTAAAATGAATGAAAATACAGGTGTTAACTAATCTATACTAAAAAATCTGGAGTGACTCCACTCGACTTTCCGATTATTAAGTAATTAACGGTTGTTGAAGTAAATTGAAGTAAGAGAAGTCGTTAAATAAACGAAAGAAAATTATAATAAGTGTGTTTGAATATTTTTCACCAGGTAGTATACTGTGTAATTTAATGTTATTACACTTTAAATAATTTGAGCCCATCGATTATAATGATAAAGAATTTTTTATTGTGTCCCTGCAAAAATCAATAAGTGCTTTTCACCAAAATCTATACAGTTGGTGTGATGGTGACCTATAACATGTATATAAATTTTCAGCTCAATAGGATAAGGCATTTTAAACGCTATCGTACTTTAAATAATTTGAGCATGTAAACCGTAATGATAAAGAGCTTGTCGTCGTGTCTTTATAAATAAAACTATAAGTACTAGATTCTCCAAAATCCATACAGTTCGTGTGACGGTGATATATAATATGTACATAAATTTTCAGTTTATTCGAATAAGTCGTTTAGACGCTATCGCACTTTAAATAATTGGAGCCCTTAGCCCATAATGATAACGAATTTTTCTTTGTGTTCATGTAAGAAAAACCATAAGTGCAGATTCATCAAAATCAATAGAGTTCGTTCTATGGCCTATAACATGCATACCGACTTTCATTTCATTCGAACAAAGCATTTTGATGCTATCGTGTTCACTCATATATATATACATACATCGCCATAAAAATAGCAAAAATGAGCTCAGGGGACCGCATAGATAAATCAAAAGTTCAAAGTCCAATTTTTGTCATATGATTACAATATTTTCCTTTCGTTCGGAAATTAAAGAAGAAAGTGCTTTCTGTCTGTCTGCCTGTCTGATTGCAACGTATAGAAAATACTATGACACGTACAGCGCTGAAATTTTTTTTCTAGATAATAGAATGGCATGTAGTTTCTGCAACATACAGTCGGTAACAAAAGTGTCCGAACACTAGCAAAAATTCCTATGTAAAAAATGTACACTTCATACGGTTTTGTTAAATAAATCCTTGTCGAATCCTGTTCTTAGTCAATGTAAGAACATGATTCGACAAGGATTTATTCAACAAACCCGTATGAAGTGTACTTTTTTTACATAAGAATTTTTGCTAGTGTTCGGACACTTTTGTTACCGACTGTACTTTTAAACTTTCGATATTCTTGTTAAATAATAATAATAATAAAAAACATTGTTTTACACGATTTTTTTGGTTTTTTTCTGTCTTTTTCAATTGTAATTTCAAGCGGATGCCAATGAAATATAAGAAGCTTAGAGCTTTTTATTTTATTTAATTTTTCTAACATAAAAATACACACTTACTTACACATGAATAAAAACAATTGGGAAGTTAAACCTGTATCGTCAAAAATTTCTGATAAAACTGACGTCATAACAGCTATAAAATCATTAAAATATATTTATTTATGCACGAATAATAATAATAATAATAATAATATGCATCTAACAAAATTGACGTCATTATAATTATAACGTAAAAAAAGTTATTCATATTGATAAAATTTTATGTCAATTTTATTATTCACGTGTAATTAAATATGTTTCTTTTTATGTCGGAAAAAAAAAAAAAAAATGAACATATTCTTAAACATTAGAATGATTCAAATTAATATAAATCAAAATAAAATATTTAGAATGGGAAATATATAGCTCCAAAAATTAGTTGCCTCGTACGGTTGAAATACTCTCCCATTATAGTTGGCGTGAAAAATTACTGTCATTTTATTGTCGATCGGATAAATCAAATAAAGTACAGTAAATAATGTGACAGTAAATACTATGTGTAGTAGATATAGCACTGTTCATAGGCAATTGCGATTTAAATTTAAATGTGGTACTTCAAAAATTTTCGATAATTTTGTATGTAATCAAACTGTCATCCAATAAACACCTAAATTGAAGTTTACAAGAAGGCGTTGTCACAGGCAATGGGGACATGGGCACGAGGCATTTCGGGGGAGAAAGACACTGCTCAAGGCATCGGGGGTCTAAATCTATTTTAATGAATTTTTTATTTATTTATTTATTTTTTAAGTTTTAAGTTTAAAATAATATAAAAAATATGTTTATTTTATTTTATTTATTTATTTAAATATAGTGACAAGCGAAATGGGAACATGCTGGTGAAAAATTAAATATTTGTAAGACAACACCAGCAATTACGAAAGGTCGTTTCGATACGTCAAAGTGTAGAAAATCACAAACAAGTAAATGCAGGTTTTAAGCCTTCCGTTTGGTCATTCATGTCTAACAAGGTGACTTTTCGTACAAAATTAATGTTATTTTGCAACTTTGTTATTATTTTTCTTTCCTTATCTCGTACTGTTTTTATGATAAAAACACAGAAGTTGCAATTTTTCGTCAGGTGGAGCTGTAAGAGATCTTATCTTGTAGCGTCTACCTACTTCACTATACCTACCTAAACACCAGTTTCCTGGCTATTGCTGTAACCACGGAATAACCTTTCAGCAGTTAAAAGGAGGAGGTGGGGGGGGTGCGAATTTTAGTGGGAACTCTGTTATATATAAAGCTTAATTAAATATTTGAATCTAATATTTTTAGTTTCCTATTATACGATAGGTATGGGGTACTTAAGTATTCATGAAAATTTCGACCTAGATTTTTTGATTTATTTATATATATTGAAGCGTAAAAAATCCGAAAGTAACAAAATTTATATGACGTCCGTCCGTAGAGTGTCTATTACTGTGTTAGTTTGTTAGTTTATAAAATTGTTAGTCTGTGTACACGATATCTCAAGAATAAATGATCGCAAAGAGGTCAGACTAGTTTAAAAATATTGCTTATGACAATGGAAAAAATCTTATAGGTATGCAGTATTCTCATTTTAAATTTTCGCAAGTTATTCAAAATTTACGATTTTTTTTAACGAGAGAATAGGGAAAATTTCCGCTTAAATGTGCATTAAAAGCAATATTTGTGCTGTAATGATATACCATCTTCAAAGTATCAGTTATGATGTCGGCATGAACTTAATTAACTTTGAAAATTAACTTTCAACTTTTAACTATTGAACTTTGAAAAATTCGTAAGTTATTCGAAATTCATGAATTTCATGGCAGAATAGGGCAAAATTTCGCATAAACGACCATTTTGTGGGATATTTTCCTTGTAAAGAAATCAGACCACTGTTAAAATACTATTTAGGATACATCATTGACTATGAATTTTCTGATTTATAAATTTCTTAAGTTTTCGAGATTTATAATTTTGTCAACATGGCAGAATAGGGCAAAATTTCCCATAAACGTCCATTTTGAAGGACATTTTCATCGTTAAGATGTCAGGTTCCTTTTAAAATATCACTTATGACTCTGATTTGTACTTAATTGACTATAAATATTAAAATTTGAAAATATCGTAAGTTATTCGAAATTTAAGATTTTATTTTCTCAACGTAACAGAATAGAGCGATATTTTATATAAATTTGCATTATGGGGATCTTTGCATTGAAAATAATATGGAATTGCTTGGAAACTAAACTACGAAACTGAGCCCGTTAAAATAAATTAACCAATAAGGATAAGGTAAATGGATCGAACTGAACAGGTAGCCTATTTAGCGGGGCATTTCAGTGTGTCACTCTGACAAGTGATCGGTCAAATTCATTTCTCTTAGCATAAATATATTCCGTCCTGTACTGGAAATTTATGAGAAGATACAATGGTGGGGAACTGAGCAGAATCCACCCATGACATTAGTCTTTATTTGTGTGTGTTTATGTATGTACATACACATGTATGTTGCACAACTCAAAAAGTGGTAGAACGCATGTTATTGCAAATTTATATGTAGTTTTTTATAATATCTAGTTTTACATGCGTCACGAAATTCAGTACGGAATTCCATTTTAGCTAGTTATAGCTTTTTGGACACAACCGTATTAGATTTCATAGAGCAAACAATTTTTCGCACGTTCTTACAGTTTAGTATAATAATTTTGAATCTAGTTTAACTGTAGGGAAAAGCTCAGTATATAAATATATAGTATATTATAGAAATATATAAATGCGGATATGTCATGTTATAATTCTAACATTCATATTTTACTTGTTAGTTCCCTATCATACTATGGGTATAAGGAACTTAGGTAATCGTAAAACTTTTCGACATCGGATTTTTGATATTGTTACACGCTTTGAGATGTGAGAAATCCGAAAATCACAAAATCGATACAGTGCCGTGTGTTAGTTTGTTAGCGTGTTAATCTATGCACACGATATATCAAGAACAAATGATGGCAGAGAGGTCGGACCAGTTTTAAAATAACACTTGTGGCACTGGCGAAAACATAATTTGTTTTCAACATTCTAGTGTTCGTATGGTCATGGAAATTTCCTTTTTTTTTTTTTTTTTTTTTAAACATTAAAGAATAGAATTTTTTTTTATATAAACGTGTATTCTAAGGATTATCTCATCGCAACTATATTAGACCAGCTTTAAAATATCATTTATGATGCTAGCATGAACTTCATTGAGACTATGAAAACTTCGTAATTTAACCAAAATTTACGATTTTCTTAACATAGGTCAAAATTATGCATTGATGCGTATTATGAGGACTATTGTCAGCATAAACATATCTGACCAGTTTGAAAATATCATTTATACTACTGGCATGAACATCATTGACTATGAACATTCTACACTGAAAATTTCGTAGGTTATTCGAAATTTAAGATTTTCATAATGCGGGACAACAAACAAAAATTTTGCATAAATGTGTATTATTAGGATTATTTATATTGTAAAAATGTTCGACAACTTTCAAAATATCATTTATGATACTAGTAAGAACATCATTAGTTATGAGAATTCTATTCTTAAATATATATATATATATATATATATATATATTATTTGAAATTTTCGATTTTCTTAACAGGGCAGAAGTGGACAATATTTCACATAGGCTTGCATTATGGGAATTATTGGATTGGATATACCACGAATTGTATAAAAATTGAAATATGAAACTGACTCTAATACAATTAGTAAATTAGAAGAGGGTAAATGTATCGAAATGAATGGCCCATATCATTCTGTGATTGTGATCGTACTGGTAGCTTCATTTGTCTTAAAACGAAATGCAGTTATGCCTTATAATAGAAATTTATGAGAACAAGTATGTGATGGGGAACTGAGTTGAGTCCACCTATGCCAACTAGTTTTTAATATTTAAATCTGAACCTTTAATTAATTAATTAAAGGTAACAATTCATTTTCTTCAGTTGTCAAAAGTTATTAGTAAGCCTGTGTTCTCAGCAAAATCGTTCAGACTAATCCTTTTGAAGGAAGGCCCAACTATAAATTACTTTACTTGACTTATAACAAATATGAAATACTTTAAGCATTTTTTTAATGATTCTTTAATAAAACATCTTACAAATTTTAATAATTCCTCTTACAGTGATCAATCTGATAAATATTAATGCAATCGTTTCAGACAAACAGAGCCTGATCTAAATAAAAGTTTGTTTAGGACCCAATGTGTATTCTGGCTTCCAACCCATATATTATCATGGGCAGAAAACATCAAACATTTTTGTCGTATTAAAATACAATATATATGAGCATACAAATTAGTATCAGTAGGATGCTTTTTAACACTTGCAAAAACATTTCTTCCCTTGACTTTTATTACTCTTTGATAAAAAGAAGTGGAGGCATGCACTTTTCTATTGTTTTGCACAAAAACGCATACATAAATAAATTATTCACTTTGTGAAATGTTTCATTTCGCTTTCATAAGTAAAATTTTTCATGAAACAGCTTCAAAGTCAAGGCCACCTGTACTGTAAAAAATATGTACTATTTGCTGCCAGAAATTCTCTGTAATTACAAAAAATACGTTTTGACAACGTAATTTTTTCGTAAATTACGCGTATTTTCTCATATTACAGAGAATTTTTTAAAAGCAAATAGGACATACTTTTTACAGTGTGGGGTACGGCCCAGTTGACCCGTGCGTTAATGAGTCCATGAGCACAAAAGGGTTCTGAATACAGTATAGAGCACCGATTATCTGCGAGCGGATGATCCGTGGTGCGGATTATCTGCGAGTGCGAGAGCCGCGAAAGAAAAAAAAAAAAAAAAAAAATATTATTACTAACCTCCAAAACACCAGATTTTAATTCAAGCCAACAACAAGGAAAATGCAACGAGTTCTACAGTGCGAAAGTCGAAAATTACCAACATGTTTATTGTACGTCGTAATCCTATAGGCCTACTTGAAAATTTTTTGACGGTTTTAGATGGAAATGGATCTTTTTACTTTAGAAATAGAGATTATATTGTTCTACAGAGTATCTTTTTCATGTTTGCACCACATTTTACTCTGTTTTTCGGGTTATCCGCCATTGCCACCCAATTTCTACTTATAATTGGTGCTCTGGTGCTCTTATAATTGGTGATAATTGGTGCTCTACTGTATAAGTAACAGATAAATAGGTAATTTAATAATTATGATTTAACAATTTTTTTGATAGATTCGTGCTGTTGAGGAAAAGAAGAAAAAGAATTTGAAGCTACTTACCTTGACTTACAAGGAATATTAAGAGGATTAAGATTTCATATTTTATGCATCTGTTTCTAATAATACTTAAATACATTTTAAATTGGTCTTCCAATCACAAATTCATCCCTTAATAGATGTCCATGCAATTTTCATAGAAAAAATAAATACGATTTCTGAGAATCTTGTCTGGAAGTTTAAATAAGAAAGATTCAACTGTCTGTTTACGGTTAGCTATAAACTGAAGGAATTTTAATCATAGGTGTAACCATAGTAATATGCATCATCAAAATGTACAATCACCGAGAATAAACAAGAGGTCGCGACACGAAGGTACTGCAAATTACTGTTTTGTAGCGTGATAAGGACCGTTGCGTGACCCATTCATTTTCAGAGATTTTAATTTCGCTGAAGATTTTAGGATAGGTCATTTTGAAGCATGACAGCTACATTTTGTTGTTCGAAACGCTTTGAATGGCACGTAACGAAGTATAAAGAAATAATGATTCGAACTATTTTATTATTTTTTTTTAATAAGCTAATTTGATAAAAGGGGTGTTTTACAATAATCAGTATATTTTTAGAATGATTTATTATTAGTTTAGGAAGATGAATAAAGTTGTATAGTATTTAAATTCTTAAGATGCATTCAAAATATCATGAAATTATCCAATATACACTAAGCGACAAAAAAAAAAAAAAAAAAAAAAAAAAAAAAAAAGCCGCACTGCAGGAAATTTGACTTGTACCTTTAGAGTTTGTAATAATTTAAAAACTAATGATTGCAGCAAATAAAATTGTTATGTTTGTATAATATGGAACTCATAACATGATACCTATGTACATTTTCGATTTAATAATTCGTTTTATTACACTCTATGAAGTATTTAATAAAAATCTACAGAAAATTTTCTTTTCAAACGTGATATAATAAACATATAATTTGTATTCTATTAGGATTTATTATATGAAATAAACAAGTACTATTTTAATGTATGAAATAAAACTATTTATTTGTTAGATATAAATAATTATTTAATAAAAATATGTATTCTGGATTGGATAATTCCGCCTTTATATGGAACTACTGCTTTAATGCGCAATGGCATAGTATTTTACAGTTTTTTAACATGAAACTCAGAAATTTTACAGTGCTAAATATCATAAATATTTTTTCCTAGTTCTTGCAAAGTTGCAGGCTACAAATTTCTAATCCACACCCTCTTTTACAGACTAAATTTTATAGACCGAGCGGATTGAGATTAGGACAATTTTCAGGTCTAACAAAGAAGAAAGCCTGCGATATTCTTTGTGGGATTTAATTTTAAGTAAAAAAGTTATAATAACTTACAAAATTATAGATGCTCATGAGAATGGATAGGTAATTTTAACAACTTGAATTAAATAAACGAACCACAGGCGCCACGTAAGAAGTTTTCATTATCATCTTAAAATGCTGATAATGGAAGAGTCTGAAATACCTCCAAAGTAGTCGATCAGGTATAAATTTTTTAATGGCCAAGTTTTATTTCGGGTTAATTGATCCCTTGAACATGAGAATTTGCCAGACTCGCTGAAAAATTATGCATTTCCGTATCGTAATGTACAGGGAATATGTCATTGTTTTAAAAGTGCGATTTTCATTAAGTCGGTCACATTTTCGTGATCAGATCTGCTTATTTCCGTCAGTTCGAAATAAGTTAAACTTGATTCATTAGAGAGACCACTTCAGTCCAACAATTAACCCAATCATTTTTTAAATTTTTTAACCCTTTAAAGTATTGGTTTTCTAATTCTTTTCATTGAGAATGGATTTTTTTTCAGATTTTCTGGCAATTAAACCTGCTTTGTTTAATTGTTATTGCACTGTATTTAGATAAATTATGTTACTAAACACTTTTTCTGAATCCCTTCTATGCTCTAAATGTAAAACAAACTGAGTTTTTAAGCACTGGCTTTTTGACTTGCGGTCATCTCGACTGGATGAGTAACGTGACCACCTAAGGATAAATGTGCAGTTTAAACAACTAAAAAATGTTATATCTTGCTAAAAACCAGATCACTAATATTTTGTTAACATTTAATAATTTTCACATCTCACGTATTAAAATATTTTTATTTTTATTTTCGCTCTATAAATTAATATTTTTTGTGGTATCATTAATTGCATATTCTTGCCATTTTTTAAGTACTTTCTAAAATTACAATTTTCCGAACAATTGCATCTTGTTTTTAACACTTGGCTCAATCCTAAATTGCACGTGGAACACAACGTAATAAAATCTCCAAAGCTAAATTCAAAAACTGACGTACAATCAATAGAAAGAAATTAAAACTTCTTCACACACCATAAATTTTAAGTCAAGCACAACCGGTTTCGAAAAGACGTTGCCTTTCTTCATCAGGTGCAAACACGTGCTACTGCCTAGGAGGCAAAAGCAAGACTCCACTGCCTTTCCAAGGCAGTGGCCTCCAAGAAGTTTTAATTTCTTTCGAATAAAATCTGTTAAAAATTTTACTTTTGAAGCAATAAAATTAGCGATTACAGAAAGAAAAATGGAAAATATCCGAGTGCGGCTTTTTTTTTTTTTTTTTTTTGGTCGCTTAGTGTAATTTAAAATATCTGTTATTTATAATCAGCAAATTTTTTTAATCGGTGGAAAATGGCCTAGTGCAGTCTTAGACCTGACAAATCACAATTTAGCCTCTTTATGCGTAATGTCCTCTTTTGAGGACAGCTAACAAGTTCGGCCCCAGCATCTCGCCCCCGGCATTTTGCCCCCAGCATTTCGTCCCCGGGAAATCTCGCACCCCGGAAATTTCGTCCCCGGAAATTTCGCCCCCAGCGTCTCGCCCCCGAGTTGTGGAAAATTATATGTAATGACAAATAAAAACCAGCGTCTCGCCCCCGAGTTGTGGAAAATTATATGTAATGACAAATAAAAATATAAATACACATGTAGTAATTCTTGATATATTTCTATTTAATTCACACTATTTTCCCTTTTAATTTCAATATAAAATATATAAATTAAAATAAAGTTTTCGAATGCAAAAATTGTTCGATTAATTCTTTATCTCTGTTAATTAAAAGAAAATTTAAGTATACAGTAATATTATTTATTTATTTATTAAATTTTTAGTACACAGATAAGAATTTTATTAATTTATCAAATATTATTTTACTTTGTTTTATTTATTAATCAATTTGATTATTGATAAATAAGGAAATAAAATTACAGAAGCAAGAAATTTTCATTACTGAAGAATAAAATTTTCATTTTTTTTTTCACACTTGATATTGTGAGTTTTTTTGTTTTCCTCCCATGCTTTTTTTCTATGGAATTTTGACTCTTTTTCTCCCCTGTTTCTATGAATTTTCAGCCTTTATCCCTCGTTTTCTACATTCTAAGGTGCGGTCCGAAAATTCGATATCGAGTTTTCACCTGATTTATACATTTTAAGGCCTCTTGAGACCAGAAAAGTAGTTCCTGACAGTTGGTCAGGGTGTGTGTATGTATAAATATGTATGTATGTATATGTATGTGTGTATGTATGTGCTGAATCTTCTGGATATCATATCTCCGAAGCTAACAAAAATAGAACTACGAAACTTCAGAACTGAGAGAGGTGTGGTATACAGATAATTTTTTTCAAATTTTGGGGAAAATTGAAAAACCTGAAATGGGACAGCAGAAAACGGAAGTGGGACCGTAAAACCGTATCTCAAAAACGGCTCTATCAATTTTCTTCAAAGTTTCTATATAAACACTCTATTAGATGACCTTTCAAATAATATAGTTGGTCAGTTCAGGAAAATTTATAGGCGTCCTGTAAAAATAGATCATTTCCAGGCTTCGCAAGTGCGTTCCTTTAAAAACGACTGCACGGATTTTTTTTTTTAAACTCATTATATTAACTCCTTTTTAAACACCTTTTTGAATGTAATAATTGTTTTCCGGTCAATAATTGAGTTTGCCAAGTTTTGGTAAAAGTTTTTATCTCAAAAACGGCTCTAACGATTTTCTTGAAAATTATTACATAAATCCATTTTGATATCCTTTCTCATGTATTACGTGGTAATAAGAGAAAAATTAACATTCATTCTACTTAAGTAGGTCAGTTTCAGATCTCGGAAATTGGTGTTTAAAAAAATGAGTCTACCATTTTTACTTCCTTATACAAAGTATAAGGAAGTTAGTAATCCCGATGGGCAAAATTGATTTTGTATTCTGCATAGCTTAAAAAATGAATGATCGTAGAAGATTGCAAATTCATATGCGTAACTGTTATAATGTCTAGTTGTACACTTGCAACTTTGGTTTCAATACGAGTTCCCGTTTCAGAGATATCAACGATTTTACACAAATTTTCGTGACGTCAGTATGTAGTAAGTACGTGTGTGTGTGTGTGGGTAGTGGTGATGGTTGGGGGGGGGGTATGTATCTTGCATAATTCAAAAACTGTTAGACGTAGAACGTTGAAAATTAGTATATAGGTTTATTATAACATCTAGTTGTGCACCTCTATTTATATGATTTATATGATTATGGACTTTATATGATTTTCCGTTTTGGAGATATTTAGGAAAATTTTGTTCATAATGACCAAAAATACAAAGATTTTGGCCATTACATATGGCTTACCATCATAGAGATTTCAAGAAAAGCTAATGATAAAGCCAGCAATGCTATTGTTATGAAACTTGAAGACTTTTTGCGTGTAGAAAGTTATGCTTAAAGACATAAGCGGGTTTTTGTCAATGAATGCATTTTTTTTTTTTTTTTTTTTGAATATTTAGCCCGTAGATAGAGCCTGTAATGTATCTCGCATATCTCAATAATGATTCGACGTAGAACGTTGCAAATTGGTATAAGGGTTTCTTATAACATCTAGTTGTGCTCCTCTCTTTTTGGACTTTATATAATTTTCCGTTTTAGAGATATTTAAATTTTTCATTTTGGAGATATTTAGGAGAATTATATTCATAATGACCAAGAATACAAAGGTTTTGGCTATTAGATATGATCTACCATCATAGAGATTGCAAAAGAAGCTAATGATAGAGCTAGTAATGATATTATTATGAAAGTTGAAGACATTTTTGCGTGTATAAAGTAATATGCAAAGACATAAGCAGGTTCCTGTCGACAAATGCACGTTATTTAATGAATATTCAGCCCAAAGACAGAGCCCGTAATTTTATTGTTGTGAAAGTTGTCGACATTTTAGCGTTTCGAATTTGATTCTTTAAGACAGAAATATGTTCTAGTAGACGAATGGATTTTATTTATGAATATTCAGCCCGTAGATAAAGCCTGCAATGATACTGATAAAAGACGAATTGTTTACGAATTACGAAACAAACGGAAACATACTTAGTAAGCAAGCATTATTTATTTTGGCTTAATGCAATTTAATTTATTGTATGCTTCATTACTAATAAATAGTGCAAAATAATAAATGTAAACCCATAATTAAACTTTCTATGATCTATTAGAGTTAACAGTTACTTTTGAAAAGGTACTATATTTGCAAACAACCTCAATTTCAATTTTCAGTTCTTAAACCCTTTGAGGAACAGAGTTGGTTGGTTGGTATGGTTGTGTTTTTACGTCGCACTAGTGCTGTGCAATGGGCAATTGGCGATGGTCTGGGTCTCGCCCCTAAAGGTGGTCCGAAGACATGATATAACATCTTTGACCTCCACGGATGAGATTGAAGAGCAGAGTAATTTTGCTTATTGAAAGTTAAAAACCACCAGAATTAATGAACGGTGCCAGTTGAAAAAAAGTTAATATTTTTAGCGTGAATGAATATATTCAATATTAATTCACACATATTTTTATCGCCATGCTGTTTGTGAACCCTTGTTATGACCAAAATCAAAACATTTATCAATATTGTATAAACTTCCTATTTTTATAGAACAAAATTTATTACAAGATAAAAAGAACGAACTTTTTATATAACATGTTTTTAAATTTTCTGTTGAATCATATAAACGCTACCAAAGACAGCGGAGTGCCGAAATATTTGGCTAAAATTAACGAAAAAATGCATTGTCACCATGTTCTGAGCTATTCTGAAACTCTCAAATGTCTAGCTAGTCGGGAAGTAACATGGTTGCTGAATCACATAAACACTACCGAAGGTAGCGGAAGCACGAAAAAAATTGGCTAAAAGTATTAAAAAACTCATAGTCATCGTGTTATAAGCTTTTATAAAAGTTTCGAAATTCTAGCTAGTCGGAAAATTATACGATTGTTGATTCATATAAATGCTACCGATGGCAGCGGGGATCCGAAACAATTGGCTAAAAGTATTTTAAAAAAAATGCATTGTTATCGTTTTTTGAGCTATTATAAAAGCTTCAAATGGCTAGCTAGTTGAGAAGTTAGTAAAATAAATTTTATGTTAAATTATATAAAAGCTACCATAGCAGCAGTGACCTGAAACAGTTGTCTAAAAGTATTTAAAAAATGCATTGCCACCATGTTCTAAACTATTCTGAAAGTTTCAAATGTCTAGTAGGCGGTAAGTTAATTAAATAAATTTTCTGTTGAATCATATAAACGCTGCTGGAGGCAGCGGGGACCCGAAACAGTTGGCTAAAAATATTTAAAATTGCATTGTCACTGTGTTCTGAGCTTTTCTGAAAGTTTCAAATGTCTAGCTAGACGGGAAATTAGTTAAAATTCGATTGCAAGCTTTGTATACTGGTAAAGCTATCGAAGGCAGCGGGGACACGGAACAGTTGTCTAAAAGTATTAAAAAAATACATTGTCACCGTGTTCTGAACTATTCTGAAAGTTTCAAATGTTTAGCTGGTCGGAAAGTTAGTTAAATAAATTTTCTGTTGAATCACATAAACGCTGTCGAAGGCAGCAGTGACAAGAAACAGTTATCTAAAAGTAAAAAAAAAAAAAAAAGTCATTGTCACCGTGTTCTGAACTATTCTGAAAGTTTCAAATGTCTAGCTAGTCGGGAAATAAGTTAAATAAATTTTTTGGTGAATCATAAACGCTGCCGTAGGCAGCAAGGACCCGAAATAGTTAGCTAAAATTATTTAAAAAATGTATTGTCACCGTGTTCTGAGCTTTTCTGAAAGTTTAAAATGTCTAACTAGTCGGGAAGTTAGTTTAAAATCGATTGCAAGATTTGTACTGGACACACAAATAAACAAATAAGAATCGAAGTTAATAAAAACATGATAATATTTTGGGAAATACCGCATGTATGCTTATATTTTTTTTGTAATTACATTTATATTTTACATCACTCGGGGGCGAAAATTCCGGGGGCGAAATGTCCCGGGGGCAAAATTTCCGGGGTACGAAATTTCCCGGGGGCGAAATGTTGGGGGCGAGATATTGGGGGCGAAAATTGCGGATCCCGCTAATAAAATAGTGCGTCGAATGTTTCTAGTTCCTTAGAAGGATTTCTTATTATTACAAGAAAGTATGCAAGGTTATGTATGTTTATATATATATATATATATATATATATATATATATATATATATATATATATAAATCCGGTGGAATTACTATATATCGTCCGTAAAAAAATATTGGAAAAGTCCGATTCTTAGTTATTTATCGCTCGTTGGCGACAGAATAAAAACTGAAGCAAAATTGTTTTTTGGATAAATACTCATTACATAAAAACGTTTTCTATACTCTTCAGACTAAACTAGTTTAATAAAGCTTACTTTAAATAAAATACACTTTTATAACTACAATTGTATCATAAATATATATAATTAAATCTAACGATCAAATTATACAATCTAAACTTTAACTTAAAATATTTAACTAAGCTTAAATTTTACTTGAGCTTTAAATATTCTGACTTAAACTAAAACACTATTTACTTTTATTTATATCTATACTAATATCTATATATATAAATAATAATACATATGAATAACACTATTAATACCCTATTAATACCCTATTAATACACTATTAATATCTATACTATCTATACTAATATATACAGAGGCTGTTTGCACATTTTTTAGACGATTTTGATGGAGTGTACTGAAGCAATTTCCCTCATATTTCGTGTTTTATTTGTTCAGTTTGATAGCCCTTGTTCTTAACTAACATTCTACATGATAATTTCTATGATAATAATGCTTTTTATGGTATCGGAAGAGGTATATTTTTCTACTCCTCTTGAACGGCTTTCCAGAGTCCACAAAGCGTTGTAGGTCGGTGTTTGGATAATGTTGATTTTAAGAGTCGAAAAACACAAAAATCCAACAGTGATACATCAGAAGATTTAGCAGGAATGTCAGTGAAGGGTATGGTTTTAATTCCCGTTTTTTGTTCCATTTTTTTCTAGAAAAGCAATTGCGGATTGTGATGTGTAGCTGTTTGTTTTGTCTTGATACAGTTCAACGGATTGATAGCATTGTGGATAAAGATCTGGATTTTCATTTTTAAAAATTGGAATTAAAATATGTTCTTGAGAATATTTAGAGTTGATTTTGACATTTTTGTCACATTTTTTTGCTTTTATCTTGCGCTTGTATGAAAAACCAGTGGCAATCATAAATCCTTTAGAAAAACTCTCTTTTGATGCTTTGAGCCATGTAGCAAATTTTTTTTCTCCACTTTTGTGATAATAAATTGATCTTTTTTTATTGCAACCACTTAAATAGACCCAAGATTCATCTGTTGTTGCGACATTTTTCCATTTTTCTCCTGATAAATGCTTTTCATAAAGATTTCACTAAAAACTATCTTTGGAAAGAGTGGAAACCTATCCTTCCATCCACTGCCATTTTAAAAGCGCATTTTTGCATCTAAACAAAAATTATAAATATCAGAAGATAAATAAAACTTCCAAAAATATAACTGTTGTGAAAATAAAATTCTCCATGCAAACGATTTTTTCTTACTGCGAAATAAAATCGTCTAAAAAATTTGCGAACATCCTGTAAATGCGAAAGTTTGGATGGATGGATGTTTATTACTCAATCACGCCACAACGGCTAAACGGATCTGGATGAAATTTGGTACAGAGGTAGAGAATAGTCTGGAATAGAACATAGGCTACTATTTATACCGGAAATTTGATTAGATTTCGGAACAACTATAATATTTCCCCTCAGCTAGATTTGGCGATTTTTCGTTGGCGATTATGGCTAAATCATAAATCTAAAAATCATAAATCATATAGCATAAATGATAAAATCGTAAGCTAAATTATAAATCATAAATCATAAAATCATAAATCCAAAATAAATAGCATATAGGCTGCCATATTATATCGCAAACAATCCAGAACGACATCGTTATCGTTCAAATCGGCGCCAATGAAAAATCGCCAAATTCAGTTGAGGGGAAATACTATAGTTGTACCTAGATTTCTAAAAATTAATCTTATATATTAAAAAAATTTATGAAAAATAAAGTCAGTCCGTCTGGCCGTTCTATCCGGCCGATTTCCTTCATTTTTTTTTTTTAATGAAAGGTATTTAGACACAGATATGTCATCAATCATTGAAATTTACTCAACTTCCACCTTACTCAAGTTATACTCAAACTCGATTCTTCCCTGTACATTTCTTATGGGACACATTGACTCAAGCAATTCGAATGCTCATAGCTCCTCTTCTAATGAATGGATCTTGATCGTTTCACTCTCAGAACACTCAGTGGATCAAGTTCTTTCTTTTGAGCTATTAACTGCTTAAATTCGTTGAGATTGAGGAAAGTTATGCTTGCACAATCAACTTTACATTCAATTTTTTCAAGATTTTCCTTCACTCAAACCTCTATAACTAGAGTTCTAATTAACGTAGGCTGTTGACACAAGTCTAAGAACACTCAGTGGATCACGTTCTGTCTTTTGAGCTATTAACTGCTTAAATTCGTCGAGTTTGAGGAAAGTTATGCGTGCAGAATCAACTTTACATTCAATTTTTTCAAGATTTTTTCAAGATTTTCCTTCACTCAAACCTCTATAACTAGAGTTCTAATTAACGTAGGCTGTTGACACAAGTCTAACAACACTCAGTGGATCAAGCTCTTTCTTTTGAGCTATTAACTGCTTAAATTCATTGAGTTTGAGGAAAGTTATGCGTGCAGAATGAACTTTACATTCAATTTTTTCAAGATTTTCCTTCACTCAAACCTCTATAACTAGGTGTAAAAACTTGGTTGAGGTGTCTAAAAAAGGTCTCGGTCTGTAGATATGTTATGAAAAGATAAAAATAAAAAAAGTCGAACGGTCCCCCCCCCCCTGGGGGGGCAGGGGTTAAAAACACGTTTACGAGCTTAACTCAGCTCCAAATTACAGTGAAGAAATTGTACATATAGGGACTAGAGTCAAATACTAAAAAATCTCTTTCTGCGAATTTGGAATTTTCGATTTTGAAGGTGGGAAAAGGGGGAAAATAGATTTAGAGGTGGGGGGAAAGGGGGAAATTAGTTTGAGAGGAAAACCCGTTCCAGACCCACACATGTAGCCACTCATTTTAAAGGTCTTGAAATTTCATGTCGATTGGGGGTGTTTTATACAATATAGTGCGCCCCCTGGTGGGGAAAAATAGAACTAGGTGATTTTGTTGTTGAGCCTATCATGTTACACCTTATTTTAAAGGTTATTTCCTGACCGTTGGTGATTTTGTACAGAACACGCTGCACCCCCTGGCGGTGGAAAGTGCAACTAAATGATTTTGCAGTTGACACCACCGCGTGACACCTTATTTGAAAGGTCTTGGAAATTCAAGGCAATTGTTGATAAAGGTCTTGAAATTTCATGTTGATTGGGGATGTTTGTATACAATATAGTGCGCCCCCTGGTGGTTAAAAATGGAACTAGGTGATTTTGCAGTAGACCCTATCATGTTACAACTTATTTTAAAGGTCTTGATATTTCCTGACCGTTGGTGTTGTTCGTATAGAACACGCTGTGCCCCCTGGTGGTGGAAAGTGTAATTAAAGGGTTTTGCAGTTGACACCACCATGTGACACCTTATTTGAAAGGCCTTGGAAATTCAAGGAGATTGGTGATATTCGTATACAACATACTGCGCTCCCTGGTGGAGGAAAGTGGATTTTGCAGTGCGTGCGTAGCATGCCTGCTATACGGTGCTGCAGCCACAGGCAGCGGTAACACGAGTCAGAGGTTCGTTCGGTTCGAGGTTAATTTTTGAGAATTTTTTCATGTTATTAGCGGCCTGCATATACGTGCCGCAGGAACTGGGTCACAAACCCGAGTTCCGTTCGGTCTGAATTTTTTTTTTTTTTTTTTTTTTTTTTTTTTTTTTTTGTTACAAATGATTTTTTTTTTTTTTTTGTGATGTTTTCATTTAAAAATAGAAATTCAAACAAAATCGAGTTAAAAATACAAAACCATACAAATTTAAGGTGCATTTAAGGCTATTATCATGGGCCAGGGCAATGCTGGGCGGGTTCGTTTCGTTCCAGGTTAATTTTTTGGAATTTTTTCATGGTATTAGCGGCTCGCGTATGCGATGCCGGGGCACCGGCATCACAAGGCAGAGTTTCGTTCGGTTCGAGGTAATTTTTTTTTTGCTACAGCTGATTATTTTTTTTCGCAATGCTTTTATTCAAAAATAGAAATTCAAACAAAATCGAGTTAAATATATAAAATCATACAAATTTAAGGTTCATTTAAGGTTATTATCACGGGCCCGTGCACTGCCGGGTGGGTTCGTTCGGTTCCAGGTTATTCTTTGGGAATTTTTTATGTTGTTAGCGGCCCGTGTATGCGCTGCGCAAGCACCGGGGTCACAAGGCAGAGTTTCGTTCGGTTCAAGGTAATTGTTTTGTTACAGATGATTATTTCTTTCGTGATTCTTTCATTTAAAAACAGAAATTCAAACAAAATTCAGTTAAAGGTATAAAATAATACAAATTTAAGGTTCATTTAAGGTATCATGGGCCAGGGAAACGCCAAAGTGATGTCACATATAGTATTTCTATTTATAAGCACTTTTGAGATTTTCTTTTAAGCGAAATGTAGTAAATTATATTAGATGTTTTAACTTGAAGTATATTTAAATAATGATGCGATGATATTTGAAACATTACGGGCAATAAAGTGTCCGTCGAATTCGACGGGTTCCAGCTAGTAAATATGATTTTGAATTATTATATTTCATATCTTGAAATAATGATACAAAATCTGTAGAAAAATTTTATATAAAATAAATAAATGTACAAATTAAACTTATTGTACAAATTAAAAATATTGTTGAAATAAAGTTCCTGATTTTTTTTTTTTTTTTGATAATCTTATATATTAAAAAATTTTATGAAAAATAAAGTCAGTCCGTCTGGCCGTTCTATCCGGCCGATTTCCTTCATTTTTTTTTTTAATGAAAGGTATTTAGACACAGATATGTCATCAATCATTGAAATTTACTCAACTTCCACCTTACTCAAGTTATACTCAAACTCGATTCTTCCCTGTACATTTCTTATGGGACACATTGACTCAAGCAATTCGAATGCTCATAGCTCCTCTTCTAATGAATGGATCTTGATCGTTTCACTCTCAGAACACTCAGTGGATCAAGTTCTTTCTTTTGAGCTATTAACTGCTTAAATTCGTTGAGATTGAGGAAAGTTATGCTTGCACAATCAACTTTACATTCAATTTTTTCAAGATTTTCCTTCACTCAAACCTCTATAACTAGAGTTCTAATTAACGTAGGCTGTTGCCACAAGTCTAAGAACACTCAGTGGATCACGTTCTGTCTTTTGAGCTATTAACTGCTTAAATTCGTCGAGTTTGAGGAAAGTTATGCGTGCAGAATCAACTTTACATTCAATTTTTTCAAGATTTTTTCAAGATTTTCCTTCACTCAAACCTCTATAACTAGAGTTCTAATTAACGTAGGCTGTTGACACAAGTCTAACAACACTCAGTGGATCAAGCTCTTTCTTTTGAGCTATTAACTGCTTAAATTCATTGAGTTTGAGGAAAGTTATGCGTGCAGAATGAACTTTACATTCAATTTTTTCAAGATTTTCCTTCACTCAAACCTCTATAACTAGGTGTAAAAACTTGGTTGAGGTGTCTAAAAAAGGTCTCGGTCTGTAGATATGTTATGAAAAGATAAAAATAAAAAAAGTCGAACGGTCCCCCCCCCTGGGGGGGCAGGGGTTAAAAACACGTTTACGAGCTTAACTCAGCTCCAAATTACTTTACAGTGAAGAAATTGTACATATAGGGACTAGAGTCAAATACTAAAAAATCTCTTTCTGCGAATTTGGAATTTTCGATTTTGAAGGTGGGAAAAGGGGGAAAATAGATTTAGAGGTGGGGGGAAAGGGGGAAATTAGTTTGAGAGGAAAACCCGTTCCAGACCCACACATGTAGCCACTCATTTTAAAGGTCTTGAAATTTCATGTCGATTGGGGGTGTTTTATACAATATAGTGCGCCCCCTGGTGGGGAAAAATAGAACTAGGTGATTTTGTTGTTGAGCCTATCATGTTACACCTTATTTTAAAGGTTATTTCCTGACCGTTGGTGATTTTGTACAGAACACGCTGCACCCCCTGGCGGTGGAAAGTGCAACTAAATGATTTTGCAGTTGACACCACCGCGTGACACCTTATTTGAAAGGTCTTGGAAATTCAAGGCAATTGTTGATAAAGGTCTTGAAATTTCATGTTGATTGGGGATGTTTGTATACAATATAGTGCGCCCCCTGGTGGTTAAAAATGGAACTAGGTGATTTTGCAGTAGACCCTATCATGTTACAACTTATTTTAAAGGTCTTGATATTTCCTGACCGTTGGTGTTGTTCGTATAGAACACGCTGTGCCCCCTGGTGGTGGAAAGTGTAATTAAAGGGTTTTGCAGTTGACACCACCATGTGACACCTTATTTGAAAGGCCTTGGAAATTCAAGGAGATTGGTGATATTCGTATACAACATACTGCGCTCCCTGGTGGAGGAAAGTGGATTTTGCAGTGCGTGCGTAGCATGCCTGCTATACGGTGCTGCAGCCACAGGCAGCGGTAACACGAGTCAGAGGTTCGTTCGGTTCGAGGTTAATTTTTGAGAATTTTTTCATGTTATTAGCGGCCTGCATATACGTGCCGCAGGAACTGGGTCACAAACCCGAGTTCCGTTCGGTCTGAATTTTTTTTTTTTTTTTTTTTTTTTTTTTTTTTTGTTACAAATGATTTTTTTTTTTTTGTGATGTTTTCATTTAAAAATAGAAATTCAAACAAAATCGAGTTAAAAATACAAAACCATACAAATTTAAGGTGCATTTAAGGCTATTATCATGGGCCAGGGCAATGCTGGGCGGGTTCGTTTCGTTCCAGGTTAATTTTTTGGAATTTTTTCATGGTATTAGCGGCTCGCGTATGCGATGCCGGGGCACCGGCATCACAAGGCAGAGTTTCGTTCGGTTCGAGGTAATTTTTTTTTTTGCTACAGCTGATTATTTTTTTTCGCAATGCTTTTATTCAAAAATAGAAATTCAAACAAAATCGAGTTAAATATATAAAATCATACAAATTTAAGGTTCATTTAAGGTTATTATCACGGGCCCGTGCACTGCCGGGTGGGTTCGTTCGGTTCCAGGTTATTCTTTGGGAATTTTTTATGTTGTTAGCGGCCCGTGTATGCGCTGCGCAAGCACCGGGGTCACAAGGCAGAGTTTCGTTCGGTTCAAGGTAATTGTTTTGTTACAGATGATTATTTCTTTCGTGATTCTTTCATTTAAAAACAGAAATTCAAACAAATTTCAGTTAAAGGTATAAAATAATACAAATTTAAGGTTCATTTAAGGTATCATGGGCCAGGGAAACGCCAAAGTGATGTCACATATAGTATTTCTATTTATAAGCACTTTTGAGATTTTCTTTTAAGCGAAATGTAGTAAATTATATTAGATGTTTTAACTTGAAGTATATTTAAATAATGATGCGATGATATTTGAAACATTACGGGCAATAAAGTGTCCGTCGAATTCGACGGGTTCCAGCTAGTAAATATGATTTTGAATTATTATATTTCATATCTTGAAATAATGATACAAAATCTGTAGAAAAATTTTATATAAAATAAATAAATGTACAAATTAAACTTATTGTACAAATTAAAAATATTGTTGAAATAAAGTTCCTGATTTTTTTTTTTTTTTTTTTTTTTTTTGATAATCTTATATATTAAAAAATTTTATGAAAAATAAAGTCAGTCCGTCTGGCCGTTCTATCCGGCCGATTTCCTTCATTTTTTTTTTTAATGAAAGGTATTTAGACACAGATATGTCATCAATCATTGAAATTTACTCAACTTCCACCTTACTCAAGTTATACTCAAACTCGATTCTTCCCTGTACATTTCTTATGGGACACATTGACTCAAGCAATTCGAATGCTCATAGCTTCTCTTCTAATGAATGGATCTTGATCGTTTCACTCTCAGAACACTCAGTGGATCAAGTTCTTTCTTTTGAGCTATTAACTGCTTAAATTCGTTGAGATTGAGGAAAGTTATGCTTGCACAATCAACTTTACATTCAATTTTTTCAAGATTTTCCTTCACTCAAACCTCTATAACTAGAGTTCTAATTAACGTAGGCTGTTGACACAAGTCTAAGAACACTCAGTGGATCACGTTCTGTCTTTTGAGCTATTAACTGCTTAAATTCGTCGAGTTTGAGGAAAGTTATGCGTGCAGAATCAACTTTACATTCAATTTTTTCAAGATTTTTTCAAGATTTTCCTTCACTCAAACCTCTATAACTAGAGTTCTAATTAACGTAGGCTGTTGACACAAGTCTAACAACACTCAGTGGATCAAGCTCTTTCTTTTGAGCTATTAACTGCTTAAATTCATTGAGTTTGAGGAAAGTTATGCGTGCAGAATGAACTTTACATTCAATTTTTTCAAGATTTTCCTTCACTCAAACCTCTATAACTAGGTGTAAAAACTTGGTTGAGGTGTCTAAAAAAGGTCTCGGTCTGTAGATATGTTATGAAAAGATAAAAATAAAAAAAGTCGAACGGTCCCCCCCCCCTGGGGGGGCAGGGGTTAAAAACACGTTTACGAGCTTAACTCAGCTCCAAATTACTTTACAGTGAAGAAATTGTACATATAGGGACTAGAGTCAAATACTAAAAAATCTCTTTCTGCGAATTTGGAATTTTCGATTTTGAAGGTGGGAAAAGGGGGAAAATAGATTTAGAGGTGGGGGGAAAGGGGGAAATTAGTTTGAGAGGAAAACCCGTTCCAGACCCACACATGTAGCCACTCATTTTAAAGGTCTTGAAATTTCATGTCGATTGGGGGTGTTTTATACAATATAGTGCGCCCCCTGGTGGGGAAAAATAGAACTAGGTGATTTTGTTGTTGAGCCTATCATGTTACACCTTATTTTAAAGGTTATTTCCTGACCGTTGGTGATTTTGTACAGAACACGCTGCACCCCCTGGCGGTGGAAAGTGCAACTAAATGATTTTGCAGTTGACACCACCGCGTGACACCTTATTTGAAAGGTCTTGGAAATTCAAGGCAATTGTTGATAAAGGTCTTGAAATTTCATGTTGATTGGGGATGTTTGTATACAATATAGTGCGCCCCCTGGTGGTTAAAAATGGAACTAGGTGATTTTGCAGTAGACCCTATCATGTTACAACTTATTTTAAAGGTCTTGATATTTCCTGACCGTTGGTGTTGTTCGTATAGAACACGCTGTGCCCCCTGGTGATGGAAAGTGTAATTAAAGGGTTTTGCAGTTGACACCACCATGTGACACCTTATTTGAAAGGCCTTGGAAATTCAAGGAGATTGGTGATATTCGTATACAACATACTGCGCTCCCTGGTGGAGGAAAGTGGATTTTGTAGTGCGTGCGTAGCATGCCTGCTATACGGTGCTGCAGCCACAGGCAGCGGTAACACGAGTCAGAGGTTCGTTCGGTTCGAGGTTAATTTTTGAGAATTTTTTCATGTTATTAGCGGCCTGCATATACGTGCCGCAGGAACTGGGTCACAAACCCGAGTTCCGTTCGGTCTGAATTTTTTTTTTTTTTTTTTTTTTTTGTTACAAATGATTTTTTTTTTTTTTGTGATGTTTTCATTTAAAAATAGAAATTCAAACAAAATCGAGTTAAAAATACAAAACCATACAAATTTAAGGTGCATTTAAGGCTATTATCATGGGCCCGGGCAATGCTGGGCGGGTTCGTTTCGTTCCAGGTTAATTTTTTGGAATTTTTTCATGGTATTAGCGGCTCGCGTATGCGATGCCGGGGCACCGGCATCACAAGGCAGAGTTTCGTTCGGTTCGAGGTAATTTTTTTTTTGCTACAGCTGATTATTTTTTTTCGCAATGCTTTTATTCAAAAATAGAAATTCAAACAAAATCGAGTTAAATATATAAAATCATACAAATTTAAGGTTCATTTAAGGTTATTATCACGGGCCCGTGCACTGCCGGGTGGGTTCGTTCGGTTCCAGGTTATTCTTTGGGAATTTTTTATGTTGTTAGCGGCCCGTGTATGCGCTGCGCAAGCACCGGGGTCACAAGGCAGAGTTTTGTTCGGTTCAAGGTAATTGTTTTGTTACAGATGATTATTTCTTTCGTGATTCTTTCATTTAAAAACAGAAATTCAAACAAAATTCAGTTAAAGGTATAAAATAATACAAATTTAAGGTTCATTTAAGGTATCATGGGCCAGGGAAACGCCAAAGTGATGTCACATATAGTATTTCTATTTATAAGCACTTTTGAGATTTTCTTTTAAGCGAAATGTAGTAAATTATATTAGATGTTTTAACTTGAAGTATATTTAAATAATGATGCGATGATATTTGAAACATTACGGGCAATAAAGTGTCCGTCGAATTCGACGGGTTCCAGCTAGTTAAAATATGAAAATAATAAACTGGTAATTGACTTAATATAAGCCATTTAAATTTTAATTGTTGCCAAAAAAGTTTACCAGGTACTTTTTATTATTTATTTATTTATTTATTTATTTTTTCAACATAAAATGAAATATGCTTTCACGCGAAAAAAAAAAATACTTAATGTTAAATTGGTCGATGAGAAAATGACACTTTATAATTTTAAAATAAAATAGTAATATTACAAATCTAACATATTTCTTCTGAGTTTTATTTCATAGCATTTTTTTATATACCTTAACTTCAGATTTTTTTAGGACTGAGGACTATTAGTCTCAGTCTACGGATGTTTACGATACCAGTTTTACGATAGTTGGACATATATCAAAATTAAAAATTTAATTGAATAAATTGAAAGCGATGTTAAAAAAAAAAAAAAAAAAAAAAAAAAAAAACTAATAGTCCTCCGTACTAAACTAAATTCTACTTTAGCCAGAATTTCATCAAAATCGTTCTTTTTCCTTCCTTCTTTCTTTTTTTTTTTCTTTTTTTAAAAAAAAAGAAAGGAAAAGAAAACTAATAATAATTAGTTTCGAAACAGACAGTATCGAAAAAGTTTTTTTTAATAATTTTGAATTAATAAATAAAAAGCGCGGGTGCAAAATGAAGTAAAAAGTAAAACAAGATAATGAAGTTTGAGTTTGAGTCGTTAATTTTTACTTTCCGAGTATACGTATATAAGGAAAGTATTGTTTGTAATCATGTCAAAAATCCGAATTCGAGATTTTGGTGTTTCTAAACGTTTTGAGGTGCTCTGAGTCCGTATTCACTATTTTTACGATGATGTATGTATGTGTGTGTGTATGCATCTATGTGTATGTATGTGAGTGAACACGCTAGCGTCTAAACACTTTGCTCGAATGAGCTGAAAGTTGGTACTTATGTTGTAAGTCACCGTAGCACGAACCCTATTGATTTTGGTGAAATAGTTTTTTTACGTTAGTTTTATAGTTTTTTTACAAGGAAAATTCTTTTCATTATGGCCTATGGGGACAAATTTTTAAAAGTGCGATAGCGTCTAAACGCCTTATTAAACTAAGCAAAAAAAATATGTGTTCACACAAACCTTATATGTTAGACTAAATACGCATGGCTGTTAGCGTTACCCGAGAAACACCACGAGGAGGTCGCCATGCATCGTTTCTCATGGGGAGTTTTGATAAGGCAGGCCCCCTTGCCTACTGCCAGGAGAGTTTTGATATCCAAGCTCTTAATTTTACTACTAGTCTTTTGTACTGCGAATGCAACAGCAACATATTTTAAAAAAATTCCTGAATTTTTGAAATTTCTTTTTCTATTAAGTCGTGGTGAATTAGAAATTGGTTCATTTTCAATGGTTGACTCCACTACCTGTGACAGAATTGATTCCGCTTCGGTTTGCAACGGAGGTTCGTCAATATCAGTCACAGGCAGTGGAACAGAAACTGGCTCGTTCTGGTTTTTATTAAGCACGTCCACTGCCTGAGAAAGAACTGATTCCCCTTGGTTTCCCCTAGGTTCGTCAGTCTCAGTCTCAGGCAGTGATTCTGAAATAATAGGTAGGTATCCAAATTTTGGCAGATTTTTAATCTTGGGATGCTTGCGAGGACGACGCGTATTTAAAGCTGAAATATAGAGGTTTTTCTTGCGTTTTATAATGTAATTTTTATTTTTATATATTGTGCTGTCGAATTCGGGAAGGGAAATTGATTCTTCAATTATTGGATTAGCATTACTTTTATTTCGATTAAAGACATTATCATTTTTAAAACTAATATTGTGTGAAGGATTAGATGTAAATAAAGATGAATGATTAGACTGAAAACCTGGAATATCATGACTCTCACGTCCATCAGCTGGACAGTCATAACTTTCGAGAGCATCATTCGATGAATGGTACTCCGAAAGTTTAAAAATAATCCAATTGAGGTGTTTTTGTACAAAACAACCCAATAAGAAAACACCTAAGAATAGTAATATCCGTCATTCTTAGTGAAAGTCAGAAATTAGACTGAAAAAAATTGTTAAAAACTGAAGCATTTCATTGTTGTAATATATACATATACATGTTCATTGTAAATTCTGTTAACAATTGTTGCAGTTGTTCTTTCAATTGTTGAATTGCAATAATGGGTACATTTTTTTTAACAATACAATATTTGATAATTTTTTTTAAAAACGAACATAAAAGTTGTATTTAAGAAAATGATAAGTACTTTTGATGACAAAAACCAAAATGTTACAATAAAAATTTTTTTTTGTGAAATATAATAAATATTTTAGATATAACTGGCAATATGGTTTCGAAACATAATCTTTAGTAATGAAAAACTAAAAATAAGTAATGAAAGAATTTTCAAAAAGTAAAGAAAACATAAATAAACTAGTTGGCATAGGTGGACTCTGCTCAGTTCCCCATCATATTTATGTTCTCAGAAATTTCTAGTGCGAGACATATTATAATCATGTTAAAAGAAATGAATCTGACCAAAGCTTGATACAGTGACAGAATGAAATCCCCGCCTAATAGGCTATCCACCGTTCACTTGGATATAATTATCTTATTCTAATTTATTAATTTATTTTATCAGGGTCAATTCTGTTGTTTAGTTTTCATGCTACTATTTCCAAGGCAATAAACCTCAAAATTCATATTTATATGAAAAATTTACAATTTCGCTATGTTGATAAAATCGTAAATTACGAATAATTTACGAAAGTTTCCTGGTAGAATATTTGTATTCAATCATGTTCAAACAAATATCATAAACTTAATTTTGAAGTTGTCTAATGTATTTAGGATCCTCAAAATGGAATTTATGATCAATTTTGCCTTATTCTGACATGTTAAGTAAATCGTAAATTCCAAATAACTTACGAATTTTTTTTAATTGGAAAAATCATAGCCTATGATATTCCTGCCAGTATCCTAAATAATATTTCGAAAGTGGTTTGACATCTTTACACTGAAAATATCCCTCAAGATTGACGTTTATGTGAAATTTTGCTCTATTCTGACATGTTAAGAAATTCGTAAATTTCCAGTAACTTGCGAAATTTTCAAAGTAGCATATTTATAGTTACTGATGTTCATTCCGGCATCAAAACTGATATTTTAAAACTGGTATGACATTTTTACAGTAAAAAGTTTTCATTTAATGCACGTTTAAGTGAATTTTTGTCCTATTCTCCCATGTTAAGAAAATCGTAAATATCTAATAACTTACGAAGTTTTTAAATTCGAATGTTGCAAATGAATAGGGTTCTTGCCAGTGTCGAAAGTAATATTTTAAAACTGATCTGACCTCTCTGCGACAATTTGTTCTTGAGATATCGTGTACACAGACTAACAAACTAACGGACTGACCCACTAACAGACTAACACACTAACCCACTAACACACTAACAGACACCCTACAGACAGACACCATAGAAATTTTGTCATTTTCGGATTCCTCACACCTGAAAACGTGTAGAAAAGTCAAAAAACCGAGGTCGAACATTTTCACGATTACCTAAGTTCCCCATACCTATAGTATGATGGGGAACTAAAAGAACAATGGATATATTACCGTATAAATTTATTTAAGTGTAAAGTTATCTTCTAGTGTTTGAAAAAAAAAAAAAAAAAAAAAAAAAAAAATGCGGGGCAGTCTTTTGGGACTGCCGATAGAAGTGAAAACTAAGTAACTTGTGAATTGTATCGTCGAGCTATTAGATTATTATTTTTGAATTATTTTTGGTTTGTAAAGAAGTGTTAATGACCAATTTAAACTTTAATCATTTAAACTTTAAATCTATATATTAATTTGAAACATGTTTTTGTCTGTCTCGACTATATTGAGAGAACTACTTGGTGAAAAAATTTGGTTGAGGTGTCTAAAAAAAGGTCTTGGTCTGTAGATGTGTCATCAAAAGATAAAAATAAAAAAAGTCGAAGGGTTCTCTCCCCCCCTGGGTGGGGGGGCAGGGGTTAAAAATACGTTTGCAAGCATAACTCAGCTTCAAATTACCTCACGGTGAAGAAATTTACATAGGGGACCAGACTCGAATAGTAAAAACTCACTTTCTGCGATTTTGGAATTTTCGATTTTAAAGGGGAAAAAGGGGGAAAATAGATTTGGGGGAAAAATTAGTTTGAAGGGAAATCCGTTCTAGACCCACACATGTAGCACCTCTTGGTCTGTAGATGTGCTATGAGAGGAGAAAAATAAAAAAAAGTCGAACGGGTTCCCCCCGGGGGAGAAACCGTTTCTCCCCCGGGGGAAACAGATGGGAAACCGTTTCCCACCCGTTTGGGTTAAAAACACGTTTACGAGCTTAACTAAGCTTCAAATTACTTCACGGTGAAGAAATTGTACATATGGGGACTAGAGTCGAATACTAAAAAATCAATATCTGCGAATTTGGAATTTTCGATTTTAAAGGGGGGGGAAAGGGGGAAAGTAGATTTGGAGGGGAAGGGAAAGGGGGGAAATTAGTTTGAGAGGGAAATCCGTTCTAGACCCACATATGTAGCACCTCATTTTAAAGGTCTTGAAATTTCATGTCGATTGGGGATGTTTGTATACAGCAAAATGCGACCCCTGGTGGTGAAAAATGGAACTAAGTGACTTTGCTGTAGACCATATCATGTTGCACCTTATTTTAAAAGTCTTGGTATTTCCTGACGGTTGGTGATCTTCGTACAGAACACACTGTGCCCCCTGGTGGTGGAAAGTGCAACTAAAGGATTTTGCAGTTGACACCACCATGTGACACTTTATTTGAAAGGTCTTGGAAATTCAAGGCGATTGTTGATAGAGGTCTTGAAATGTCATGTTGATTGGGGATGTTTGTATACAATATAGTGCGCCCCTGGTGGTTAAAAATGGAACTAGGTGATTTTGCAGTAGACCCTATCATGTTACAACTTATTTTAAAGGTCTTGATATTTCCTGACCGTTGGTGTTTATGTATAGATTACGCTGCGCCCCCTGGCGGTGGAAAGTGTAACTAAAGGATTTTGCAGTTGACACCACCATGTGACACCTTATTTGAAAGGTCTTGGAAATTCAAGACGATTGGTGATGTTCGTGTACAACATACTGCGCTCCCTGGTGGAGGAAAGTGGATTTTGCAGCGCGTGCGTAGCATGCCTGCTATACGGTGCCGCTGCCACAGGCAGCGGTAACACGAGTCAGAGGTTTGTTCGGTTCAAGGTTAATTTTTGAGAATTTTTCCATGTTATTAGCGGCCTGCATATACGTGCCGCAGGCACTGGGTCACGAACCCGAGTTCCGTTCTGTTTGAGGTAATTTTTTTTTTGTTACAGTTGATTATTTATTTTGTGATGTTTTCATTTAAAAATAGAAATTCAAAGAAAATCGAGTTAAAGATATAAAACCATACAAATTTAAGGTTCATTTAAGGTTATTATCAAGGGCCCGGGCATTGCCGGGCAGGTTCGTTCGGTTCCAGGTTAATTTTTGGGAATTTTTTTTATGTTGTTAGCTGCCCGCGTATGCACTGCCGCAGGCACCGGGGTCACAAGGCAGAGTTTCGTTCGGTTCGAGGTAATTATTTTTTGTTACAGCTGATTATTTTTTTTCGCAATGCTTTTATTTAAAAATAGAATTTCAAACAAATTCAAGTTAAAGATATAAAATCTAACAAATTTAAGGTTCATTTAAGGTTATTATCACGGGCCCAGGCATTGCCGGGCTGGTTCGTTCGGTTCCAGGTTAATTTTTGGGAATTTTTTTATGTTGTTAGCGCCGTGTATGCGCTGCTGCAAGCACCGAGGTCACAAGGCAGAGTTTCGTTCGGATCGAGGTAATTGTTTTGTTACAGATGATTATTTTTTTCGTGATGCTTTTATTTAAAAACAGAAATTCAAACAAAATCGAGTTAAAGGTATAAAATAATACAAATTTAAGGTTCATTTAAGATATCATGGGCCCGGGCAACGCCGGACGGGTCAGCTAACATATAGTCTTAGTATTAAACGAAATAGAAAATAAAAGATAGCATCTGTTTACTTGAAGTCAGTTTGACGTCACATTGAGAGTACTTTGTAGAAAGTGATGTCATGCATAGTATTTCGATTTATAAGCATTTTTCCGACTTTCTTTTTTTAAGTGAAATGTCGTAAATTATATTAGATGTTTTAACATGAAATACATTTAAATAATGATGCGACGGTTTTTGAAACATTACGGTCAATAAAGTGATCGCCGAATTCGACGGGTTCCAGCTAGTTTATATTGAAAGCAAAAAGAAGAATATAGCAGTCTGTATAAAAACACGTGCTTGTACTTTGTGAACTATGTATATACTGGGGAAAAAGTACATAAATACATAGAGTATAGAACTACAAAGAGACAGATGCCAATAGCCAGTATACTACTCGTATTAGTATACATTATATATATATATATATATATATATGTATATATATGTATATGAGGTATGCTGCGCCGTGCGCTACATATATGGATATATATGTAGAGAGATATACTCTTTGTATATATATGGGAAATTGTATTTCTCGGCTATCATCTTCGCTGTGTGATGTCACTGTGTACGCAGCTATCACGTGTTACTGCGTCACTGTTTGTTTCATCCTTTCACTGTATGCACGCGCACCTGTTACTTAGTCGACGTCGAGCTGTTGTGTGAGATGCAGACGGTATCTCCGCCTTTAAAATATATCTATGTTTAGTGGTTATGTATTGTCCCCTTTGTGTTTTTAATAAATGTTGTTAATGTCATCATGGTCTGTAGCCGTTTCCCTATATTTATGGGGGCTCGAACGATCCAGAAATTTATACCCCTAGCACGTAAAGACGTTACTTCTGTTTTATAAAACAGTAGCGTGAAAATGTTATTCTTCAAGACGTTCTAAAGTGCACTGTGAACATTTTTTTTTTATTCTGCGGACGATATTTTATTTATTATTTTATTGAAATACATTCTGACGTTTTCAAAAGTTCTCAACATTGGATACTTTCTGTTCTTCGTAAAAAGAAACATTTGACGTTTTTGAACATTAAATATCAGCATTTTTCATGACGTTCTTTACTACAATTCTTCATTTCAAAAGTGATTCATTTCAACGTCTGTTTTTGTTTTTCACATAATAAGAGCATTCATTCTACGTGAAATTCATGGATTACAATATTTGATCATGCTTCAATGAATAGTAAAAAGTTCTCTGCGTGGCACTGCCCTTAATGTTAGAGGTAGGCGCATGCATTTTTTTTCTCTTTGCATGATAGTATATATATATATATATATATACATATATATATAAAAAAAAAAAAAAAAAAAAAAAAAAAGAATTTTTTTCATTTGTAGTTTAATTTTTGATTGAAACTCATTTATTGCCGTTTTATGCCCGTTTTAAAATTATTTATTTGTTCATTTTTGTATAAAATATTTTCTTCCCCCCCCCATATTTAATTATTTTTCCTCAATAAAGAAATATTCTGTTCCCCAATATTTATTTATTGTTCCTAAAAATATATATGTTCTGGTTTTAAACCATTTTTTTTTCAATATTAAAAAAAAAAAAAAAAAAAACATTTTTTTTAATATTTACTTTAGTTTCCTTATTTTATTTTTCTTGCATCCTAAAAATGGCCATTAAATTAGACGACCTCCCGTTATTTGCAAATTCGCTTAAATATTATAAAACAAACACTATAAAATTACTTAACACGTCGTTAGGATACCCAACTTTTGATCATCAATCGCGTAAACGTATGCGAAATTTTAGCGGTTTTACTGCCGATTTCGACATTAATAAACATCTAAAAACATTTACTTTGTCCGATTTTATATCAATCGCTAACGACACATAGAACCAGTCGGCAGTAAGGAAAATTTGTGTAAAGAAATTTTTAATGCACTTACTAATTTATCTGCGTTTCAGAAAACATTGGACACTAGTTTTTTGTCAGACGAAGACGATCTCAGTGTAAATAATCATTCTGCTGGAACCCCTTCTTCGATTGTTCCAACTACTTCGGTTTTCGAATCTCAAACCGAAACTTTTCTTTTGGAAGTTCCAGATCGTTCTCCGAATGAAGCTAGAGACGCGATGTCGGATTTGAGTAATCACTTCTGGTTTCTTCTCCGAGATCTGGCTAGTACGTGCAGAACCTTTTCTGGAAATGATTCCTATTCTATACGTAATTTCTTTAATGACATTGAGGAACAATTCTGTTTATTTCCCAGTCTTACTGATCAACAAAAACTTATTTTTGCTAAACGATTAATTAATGGTTCTGCTAAAACATTTTTATTTTCACAACGAAATCTTAATACTTATGAGTCATTTAAAGTCGCGTTAATTTCTGAATTTTTGGATACCATACCGTCCATTGAGATACACAAACAACTAGAAAACAGAAAAATGCGTCCTAACGAAACTGCTATGCAATATGTTTTAGCGATGCGCGAAATTGCTAACCGCGGTAATGCCGTTATTGACGATTCTTCAGTTATTCAGTACACCATTCACGGTATACAGGGCAACCCCTCTGAAAAAATCCTTCTTTGTGGAGAAAATCTTTTGCAGAATTTAAAGAAAAATTGCGTACTTATGAAACTGCTCTTAATACAATAAACTTAAATCAACGAAATTCAGTTAATTATAAACAAACATATGACAGTCGAAAACACAGTACTGGTCACACACAACCAGCTTTCACTCGCGAATCCAAATTTAATATTGGTCCGGCATCTCAAAATAAATTACGTTGTTTCAATTGTAACGATATTCTTATCTAAATTTTGTCCTAACCGTTCTCGTGGCCCTAGGTGCCTTGCATGTGGTCTTTTTGGACACAAGTCTACCGATTGCCGCCGAACCGCTGCAAATGAAGGACCTCCTTCCAGAGATAGAGTTAACACTGTACATGAATCGCATGTTTCTCATATGTGTAAACAAGTTACAATTAGTGGTAATGAATTAACTGGTTTGGTTGATACTGGTAGTCAGTTGACCCTCTTGAAACATGCCGCATGGATAAAAATAGGTTCCCCACCGTTGTCAAAAATTAATAAATCCTTAATTGGTTTTGGCTTTGCGCGTATACATGTTATCGGTACTTTTAATTCTTTTATTACTATAGACGATCAAGAGTTTTCAGCAACTATTTCAGTTGTACCCGACGTATCCACATTTTATGACCTTATAATTGGATGTGACGTCATCCAACAAGCCAACATTAGCATTTCACCCACCGGTGTTACTTTTTCTAGTTTTTCACAACAAAATGAGTGTACCGCAGATCCAAATTTTATCATGACGATCACTGACGATAGTCCCAAATTTGATATTGGTCCTAATGTTTCACGACATATTCGTAACGACATTAACAAACTGTTGTCGACCTATAAACCTAATAAAATTAAAACTGTGAACATTGAACTTAACATCACTTTAACTGACGATACACCAATTTTTCACACACCCCGCCGTCTACCCTTTACCGAACGAGACATTGTAGACGCACAAGTCTCTGAATGGCTTAAAAATGGTATTATCGAACCAGTGTCCTCCCCATATGCCAGCCAAGTGGTAGTCGTTCGCAAAAAAGATGGTAAACACAGAGTTTGAATCGACTACAGAAAGCTCAATCGTAAGTTGATTAAGGATCACTACCCTCTCCCCCTAATTGATGATATTTTAAATCGACTTCAACATGCCAAAATTTTTAGTACGATAGACCTACGTAATGGATTTTTTCATGTACCCGTAGACAAACAGAGCCGCCCTTTCACTAGTTTTGTAACCCATAATGGTCAATTCCAATTCGCTACATGCCTTTCGGACTTAGCTCCTCCCTTCAGTGTTCATGAGATATATAAACGCTGTTTTTAGAGACCTGATTGCTGCCGGCATAGTACTCCCTTATATGGATGACCTTGTAATTCCCGCGAGTAACGAACTTGAGGCCGTAGAGCGTCTAAAAACTGTTCTCCAAACAGCAAGCGAGTACGGACTCGACATAAATTTTAACAAATGCCAATTTTTACATACCAAAATAGATTTCCTCGGTCACATAATAGAAAATGGTAAACTTTTGCCATCCCCTTCCAAAACTAAAGCTGTTTTAAATTACCCAGACCTTAAAAATGTTAAAGACGTACGTAGATTTCTTGACCTTACTGGATATTTTAGGAAATTTATCCCTCATTTTTTCTACCATTGCAAAACCCTTAAGTGATCTTCTGCGTAAGGACACCCCTTTTCAATTTCAAAATGAACAAAAAGCCGCATTTCAAAAATTAAAATATTTACTTTCCCAAGAACCAGTTCTCAATATTTTTTTTATCAAAATTCCCCTACTGAGGTACATACAGACGCGTCTATAGATGGCTTGGGGGCAGTCCTGTTGCAGAAAAACATCAACGACAAGTTCCACCCTGTCTTTTATTTTTCGAAGAAAACATCTGATAACGAAAGAAAATATACCAGCTTTGAACTTGAAGTTCTGGCTGTGGTGGAAGCCCTCAAAAAGTTTAGAATCTACCTCCTGGGAACCAACTTTAAAATAATTACAGACTGTGACGCGTTCTTTAAGGCACTTAATAAAAAAGAAATAAATTCCCGCATTGCACGATGGGCTCTGTACCTTCAAGAATTCCCCTACAGTATTGAGCATCGAACAGGTTCCCGCATAGTACATGTGGACGCTCTAAGTCGAGCTCCACAATGTTTCATCATCCAAGATAGCCTTCATGTAAAGCTTTTGAAAGCTCAACAATCTGATGAAGAAGTTCAGGCATTAAAAACGCTTCTGCAGTCCACACCTCATGATAATTACACTATGAAAAACAACCTCCTCTATAAAACAGTGAACGGTGTCGATTTACTAGTCGTCCCTAAAGACTTGCAGAATAGCATAATTAAAGAAGCACACGAGCGTGGACATTTTGCAGCACTCCGTACCCAAGAGTTAATCAATAAAGATTTTTATATCCCTCATCTCAAAGACACCTCACCTCGAAAGTTGCATCAAAAATTGTATAAAGTGCATACTGTACAATCGAAAACGAGGTAAACAAGATGGTTTCCTCCACCTAATTGATAAAGACGATGCACCCCTGCACACATACCATATCGATCATCTTGGCCCCCTAGCTTCTACATCAAAAAAATATAAACATCTTATGGTTGTTGTTGATGCGTTCTCCAAGTTTACCTGGCTGTACCCCACCAAATCTACAGACGCCGCAGAAGTTATCAGCCGACTAGAAAGCCAACGATCAATCTTCGGAAACCCCACCAGAATTATCACAGATCGAGGTCCAGCATTCACTTCTACTGCATTTAAAGACTATTGCCACGACCAAAATATCACTCACATAGCAATTACAGCAGGTTTACCAAGATCGAATGGTCAAGTTGAAAATAAAAATTCCACTATCATCGCAGTATTGTCAAAATTATTATCTGACAACCCCGAAAAGTGGTTTTCCCATGTGCCTGCTCTCCAACAAATCCTCAACTTGACATTTCAAAGGAGTATAAAGACGACACCTTTCGAATTATTATTTGGTACCAAGATGAAAAATAAAGAGCACATCAAGATCCTGGAGCTTCTCAACGACGAATCTACTAACACATTCCAGAGGCAACGTGAAGCGCGACGTATCGACGCAAAAAAACAGATTCAAATAGTGCAAGAAGAAAATCGCAGACAGTATAACCATCGAAGACGACCAGCTGTTAAATTCCAACTCAACGATTTAGTCGCAGTTAAACGCATCCAGTTCGGGCCAGGCCTAAAACTAAAACAGAAATTTTTAGGTCCATATAAGATAATCAAACTTAAACCAAACGACACATATGACGTCGCCAAGTGCGACTTCGTAGAAGGCCCATTCAAGCACATGTGCTGAATTCCTGAAACCTTGGACCGACACTTTTCATACACTTAATTGACATCTTCAGGACTTTCAATTTTTTTTTTTTTTTTTTTTTTTTTTTTTAAGAACTCTTACTTGGACGTTTTTGTGTGCAAAATAAAACTTTTTTTTAAATCATACGTTGAACTTCAACTTGCCAAAATAAGAAAACTTTAATTTTCATGAACTATTTTTTTTCCATGAACTTTCTATACAATGCCTGCCATATATTTTTTTTTCTTTTGGTGAAAATTATCTACCTATTTTTTTTTCTACTTGTTGCTAGTATGTTATTAACACCTTATCTTATTTTATTTTAATATTTTGATGATTCAGGTTTTGCCTGTACTAATTGAACAATTTTCCATTTGGTAATGTATACAATTTTTTTTTTTTTTGTTAATGCAGCTGTATTATTACTGTATCTATACTTCTATTATGTAGTATTGTATATTGTTTATTTTTATTTCTTTTGTTTTTGTTTAATTTAATTTAATTTTTTTTCTCTTGTTGTGTTTGATAACCTTCAGGCGAGGCCGCCTGTTTGGTCATTATGGCCGATATGGGAAATTGTATTTCTCGGCTATCATCTCCGCTGTGTGAGGTCACTTTGTACGTAGCTATCACGTGTTACTGCGTCACTGTTTGTTTCATCCTTTCACTGTATGCGCGCACACCTGACGCGCACCTGTTACTTAGTTAGTCGACGTCGAGCTGTTGTGTGAGATACAGACGGTATCTCCGCTCGTAAAATATATCTATGTTTAGTGGTTATGTATTGCCCCCTTTGTGTTAGTAATAAATGTTGTTAATGTCATCATGGTCTGTAGCCGTTTCCCTATATTTATATAATGTATACTAATAACGCACGGAGGTATATCTATGTACATATATACACAGTATACATATAGCTCATGGAAAGCGTTCGGTGACGATGACGCGAGTTCCCTGATTTTTGTTCACCTAAAAGTGCTCAACGCGCCTAAAGAAGTTTTCACTTCAAATGGAAAGCGTTCGGTGACGATGACGCGAGTTCCATGATTTTTGTTCACCCAAAAGTGCTCAACGCGCCTAAAGAAGTTTTCACTTCAAAAATATACACATATTATAGGTCACAGTGGCACGAACTGTATAGATTTTGGTGAATCCAGCACTTATAGTTTTTTTACAGGGACACAAAGAAAAATTCTTTATCATTATGGCCTATGGGACCAAATTTTAAAAAGTGCGATAGCGTCTAAACGCCTTATTAAACTGAGCAAACAATTTATATACACATTATAAGTAATAGTTGCATGAACTGCATAAATTTCGGTGAATCTAGCATTTATAGTTTTTTTACAGGGACACAACAAATAATTCTGTATCATTATGTTTATGGCCTATGGGGGTGAAATTATTTAAAGTGCGATAGCATCTAAATGCCTTATCCGTTTCAGTGGGAAATTTATATACGAGTTATAGGTCACCATCACACAGACTGCATAGATTTTGGTGACTCTAGCATTTAACGAGTTTTACAGGGACACAAATAAAAATTGTTCATCATTAAGACCTATAGGCTCAAATTATTTAAAGTGCGACAGCGACTAAACGTCTTATTCAAATTAACTGAAAATTTATGTACATGTTATACGTCACCCTCACACGAACTTTAGAGAAGCTGGCAGTTATGGTTCTTTTTACAGGGATAAAATACAAATTTCTTTATCACTAGAGCATATAGGCTTAAAATTTAAAGAGCGACAGCGTCTAAATGCCTTATCCGATGAAGCTGAAAATTTATATAAATATTATGTCACTGTTGCACTAACTATAAGCATTTTGGTGAATATAGCATTTGTAGGTTTTTACAGGGACACAACGAAATATTCTTTATCATTATGATCTACGTGTTCTGTAAAATAGCGTTAAATTAAACATCGTGTACTAGTCGAGTGGAGCCATTCCAGATTTTTTAATATTATATTATATTATATTATATTATATATATATATATATATATTTATTAGGTGTGCCGAAGAATGCTGTTGCTTTTTGAATTTAAAGAAACTGACCACGGAAAATTTCCTGGACAACATTTAAATAAGCTTTAAGAAGATATTTGATAAAATATAAGTATTTTTAAACTAAAATTTCTGGTGCAATTTTACTAATTCAAAACAACACGAATTTTGCTTACATCTAACAGTAATACTTACTCTCATTTTAAAAATAAGATTTTTTTTTTTTTTTTTTTTTAGTACGGCGGATGAAACATGCTTGGCATAAAAGCTAATTCAGCATTATATTAAAGGTATTTTCTTATTGATAGTTCTGGACAATTTTTTTAATTTTGATGCTGAAGTAGATCGGACATTTTTCGCCAAGGAAAAGATAGAAAGAAATACGCAAGCGAAGTGATGACGTCACTGGATGCAAGAAAAATATTTCCTATGTTAAACGCCCATTGTATTTTTTGTAAAAAATTATTAAAAATCGAGGAAAATTATTTCCCGATTTTAATCCCCATATTTAGGTATATATATGTATTAGTTATCATGCCCATGCGTTAGATTAAGTTATTTTTGTTGTAAAATTGACAAATTTTTAATTTGAAAACTCTAGAAAAAAAAAAATGTCAAACTTTCATATTCGATTGAAAACACAAACATTTCATTTCAAAGGATGATATTAACACAATAAATATCCAACTAATATACTAATTAAAAGGAAAATGATAAATATTCTACCATAATTTGAAGTCAAATTTGTTTTCAAATGTCTAAATAAAGTATCTGATATAAGATACTAATATGTTGCAGCGGAATAGATTTGATATCTGTCATCCTTGGCAGAAAAAAAAAAAAAAATATCGCCAAATAATTTGGCGAACATAATTTAATTTCTTAACAACTTATATTAAGAGAGTAATGAATAATATGAAACAATATTTCGTACAATGCATATTACGAAAATATACATCTGGCATGTATGTTTTCGTATTACGTTTTTGATCACCAAATATAATAAGCGCCAAGAACGACAGAATTTTGAAATTTAAAATTAAAATTTTGTCAACTTGACAGCAAAATAGCTCAATCTAACACATGCACATGATAACTAATACATATATATATATATATATATATATATACAGTAAAATCCCGTTACAACGAACTTCACGGGACCGCAAATTTTATTCGTTGTAACGGGAATTTCGTTGTAACGGAATTCAATAGAAAATTAAACATTTCAATTCAGATCCTCATATCATAGTTAATTATAAAAATAGTAGTATAATACAAATTAGTAGATAATTAATTATTAAAAATAGTAATAAAAATTAGTAGTACCTTCTAATAACGTAAAGTTAGTACTAATACAATGTATAATATTTTTTATAGAACTGAAAAATTGACTTACCACCATTTCAATGATCTTCAAATTGTACAAGAAAAAATTTAATGCAGAAAATCAGTGATTTTTTTTTGTACAAGGGAGTTTGAAGCTGCGGACAATACAAAATTATGTACATGATTAATATTAGAAAAAATGTTATCTGGTACACTGCTCTGTAAAGAAATAAAATTGCGCACTCTTTCTAAGCTTTCTAAGGCTTCAGCAGATGTAACTTTTGAAGTAGTAATAACCTCATTTTCTTCATCTTCAGAACTTTCTTCATCATTTTCTAAAATGCGATCATCAACAATAGACTGCACAATATCTGTCTCTGTTAATGAATAACAAGTTGCAGCATTGTCATCTGCAGTTAAAAAATCTTTAAAGCTTATGCTTTGAGACACACCAGATTTTTCTTTTACTAAGTTCCAAACGGATTCGATCTCATATTCGACTGTCTGCTCCTCATCATGTAGTACATCGCTAGATCCTTGAGCCGTCGATTCTTTATTTAAATCCTGGTCAATCTGCGCGTGTTTCCAACAGTGGGCTATTGTTTTCTGGCTTATATAATCCCACGATCCACAGATCATATCAATTGCCTCTTTCATGTTGCACTTTCTGTTTACGTTATTTTGAAGATCACAGATAATGCGTTTTAATAACATAGTTTTGTATCGTGATTTTACGGCTCTGATAATGCCTTGGTCAAGAGGCTGAAGTATTGCAGTACAGTTAGGCGGGAAATACTCTACACGAATGTGATTCAATATAGGAGGATCATTGTGTGCTGTGCAGTTGTCTATGAGTAGAAGAATTTTACGTTTTTGTTTTTGCATATCTTTATCAAAATTTATCAGCCATTCATTAAAGAATCCTTGCGTCATCCATGATTTTTTGTTGGCTTTGTAGATGCATGGTAAGGACTTAAAATTTTTGAAACAACGGGGTTTTTCAGATTTGCCGATTATGAGTAATTTTCGTTTTTCTGTTCCTGATTTGTTGCAGCAAAATAGGGCTGTAATCCTTTGTTTGGAAAGCTTTCCTCCAATACACTTGTCTCCTTTTAACGCTAAAGTCTTCCTTGGTTCTAACTGAAAAAATATTCCGGCTTCATCGGCATTAAAAACATCGTTAGGACTATACGTCTTGATTAATTTTAGTACTTCACCTTTACGCCATTCGTTTACAGATTCAACTGGGACGTCTTTTGCTTCTCCTGAAATGCATTTTGCCACTATACCGTATCTTTCTCGGAATCGATTCAACCATCCGACACTGGCTTGAAAATTTTCAACGTTTAGCATTCTTGCAAATTCCAAACCTTTTTCTCTAATTAAAGGGCCACTTAGAGGGATGTTTCTAGAACGAACATCCATAAACCATTTGTAAACAGCACTATCCACATCTTGAAACTGGGCATTTTGAATTCGTTTTCTGCTTGGATCAAAGACTTGAACTTGAAGTTTGTTCAAAATGCTTTCTTTATCTTTTAGAAAAGTGGATAAAGTAGACGGCGAAATTCCATATTTGCTAGCAACATCAGATTTTTTTCATTCCTTTCTCAACTTCAGAAATTATGGTTTTTTTTTCTTCCAAACTAAACTGTTTTCGCTTAACAGCCGCCATTTTATGACCTACTGGTAAGATGAAAATTTTCAAACTGATTTCGAGCTTTGGGAATTCCTTTGCGAAAGTTATTCAGGTAGGGAGGAGAGGGAAGGGGGAATGTGCAATACTCATTTCACGTTTTGTTAAGTTTGCTTACATTGGTTACAGCTTACTTGGACTTCCAAGAAAAAGGGGTGAAGAAAAGGGGAGAGCGAACAAAGGAAACATTCCTTCTGCAGTGAAATGCCTATGCACACCTGTTTTACAACAAAGCTCAGAGAAAAGCGATTGCTTTAGAGATAAGCTTGATTGTCCCTAAGACTAGGCATCGAAAACAAAAATTGTCAAGCGATAAAAATGTACAACTGAAAGTATTTGCCGTGTCATATTATTTCGTTCTAACGAGATTATAAAAAATTGAATATTTCGTTATACTGAGATTATGTTAACATTATTTGAATACATTTCAAAACGGGACTCGCTTGCATTTCGTTATAACGGGATTTTTCGTTGTAATGGAATTCGTTGTAACGGGATTTTACTGTATACCCAAATACGGGGATTAAAATCGGGAAATAATTTTCCTCGATTTTTAATAATATTTTACAAAAAATCCAATGGGCGATTAACATAGGAAATCATTTTCTTGCATCCACGGGCGGTCAGTGACGTCACACTTCGCTTGCGTATAGGAACAATAATCGCATAAATTATATTTTGGTCTAAAACGGCAACAAAAATTCAAAAGTCGCCAAGGGCAAGGCTGTGCCGTGATCAAGTTTACATATTAATTAATTAATTTATTTTTCTATATACCAACTACTATTAACTAAGCATGAAGTATTATATAACCACAAAATAATAATAATAGTAATAATAATAATAATTGTCTCATGCGATAGAAGTAGCCGATCATAGCATATTGTAATATTATATGTGGCTTGAAATTGCTGTCATTCTATGGTTGATCGATTAAATCAAATAAATATAGGAAATAACTTGACAGCAAATATTATGTACATCACGTATTATGTTGTTCATATGTAACTGGGATTCAGATATAAAAGAGCTACTTCAAATTTTTCGATACTGTACGTATCGAAACTGTCATATATGATAAGAACCCAAATGGAAGCCCACGGGTAAGCTATTTTCGCAGGCAATAGAGACATGCACCGGAGATTGCAAGGACGAACAAGTCGTTGCCGAAGGCAGCGGGAACTCAAAGCGAGTTTTTGACCGATTTCAGTTTTTTCCCCCCATAAAGCTATATAGAAAAGAGTTTGCCAGCGAAGCGGGCAAAACCGTCCAAAATTGTTTAAGAACTAAAATATTATTCAACAATTCGCCGAGAGATGAAAAAAAAAAAAAAAAAAAAAAAAAAAATCGTATTTTTCGTTAGCCGCGCTGCGTACGCATTCCCATGGACGGGGTCTAGAAGCAGACACGTGAAGCAACGTTTAGACGTAATTTAGCTTCTGACGATTGCAGAACTCGGCGCTGCTGCCCATTCTTTGACGTGCAATGAACTGCCGTGAATTAAGATGTTCTCGGCAGTATTAGACGAATACTTTCAAATAGACGAAATATCAAAAGCTTCTATAAGTTGTCTTGATTGATAGATTTATGGAACTGACGCTAAATAAAGAATAAGTAACTAATTTAACTACTTGACTGTTACAAGTGACTGTTTGGTTCGTATGAAAATTTTTGATAAAAGTTATGAATACACATAACTTGGCTGTTTGACGCTAATACCTACTACCATCCTGTAAATACAGTATTATAATTAATCCTTATTAAATTTAAATAGATAAAATAATAGGTATTAAAGTAATTAATTAATTGAATGCCCACAACCGCTCCCACACATATATTAAAAAAAATTTTTGTTTCAAATTATCTAGAGATGTTTTTACCTATACCACTCCTTGAAACTTACCGATTTTAGTCAAAAGTTCCAAGTGGCATCCCCATATAATCTTTAATATACCAAACTTGATGTACCTCTAATTATTTGTTTTTAAGTTATGGTGATAACAGATAAAATATACTTATAGGAAGGTACTATATTGGTAGTCATTCAAATTTTCAAATATTAAAAGTTAAAAATGTTTCAAGTTTGAAAAAAAAAAAAAAAATGGTTATCATGTCTGTGGAATTAGATGTTTTAAAATCATAGATTTCGGGATGGAGACCATTTTCGAAATCAAATTTTTCAAGTCTGTAGATATTTTAACAATTCTTAAATGTTGAAGCGATTGGTTGAATGAATGTAGTTTGCAAAAAAGTTATTCTCCTGAAGGCGATTTTTTTTTTTGGTGTGTGTATGTGGGGGTGGGGGTGAAAAAAAAGTAGTTAAAATTTCCGTCGACAGAGGGCGCTTCACATATGCAGTATCAAGAAATATGCAAACCAGAGTCTCATAAATTGCTGGATTTTATGATTTGTAACTTATTTTGGATTTTTTCTCCTACGTACTCGTAAATAAAATTTTAATTCAGCCGATCTTCTTTGATGCAGTTAAAGAATGCCATTCGTCATGAAATATCCTGCATGCAACCGGATATGTTACATGCTGCAGTTATCAGTGTTGTCATTTGCTTGTAAACTATAATTTGTGGTGATGGTGGACCTATATTATAAGAGTGATATGCTCGTAAAAATTTGTTTCCATTCAAAAAAGTAATTTTCTTTGAAAGTGCGTAATTTTTTCCAGTATAGCGCTCTCTATCAACGAAAACTTTAACTATATTTTTTTCTTTACAAAAAAAAAAAAAAAAGAAAGAAAGAAAAAAAAAATCTCCCTTGTCGAGAATAATTTTTTCGAAAATTGCGTTCAATTCTACCTATTCCTTCAATTTTTATCAATTTCTAAAATAACTACAGAATTTTGGGATACCCGGTATATATTCATTGTTGCTAGTTCGGCAATGATAATGATTTTATATGATTTCATATACCACTGTATCAGAAACAACTCACTATTTTTCACCCTGCTGCTATAATTGCTCTTGATAAAGATATAGTTTTTTTTTTTCAAATTTTTCTTAATTTTTATGTTTTTTCCATGCTGTTTTATATATACTTTGCTGATTAATTTTTTTCCTGGTTTTTGATCATATATGGATGATTCAGAAATCAATCAGTGTAAGTTAAAAAAAAAAAAAAAAAAAAAAAAAAAATTCTAACTGAAAAAATGAAAATATTTCATTATATAATGAAATTCACTTACTTGTTTGTGCCTATGAAAAAATTTGTAAACTCTACCATTTAAAATCAATTTAAATTAGTTTTTTTTTTTTTCAAATATTTCTTAATTTTTATGTTTTTTCCATGCTGTTTTATATATACTTTGCTCATTAATTTTTTTCCTGGTTTTTGATCATATATGGATTATTCAGAAATCAATCAGTGTAAGTTAAAAAAAAAAAAAAAAAAAAATTCTAACTGAAAAAATGAAAATATTTCATTATATAATGAAATTCACTTACTTGTTTGTGCCTATGAAAATATTTGTAAACTCTACCATTTAAAATCAATTTAAATTAGTTTTTTTTTTTTTTTTTTTTTCAAACATTTCTTAATTTTTATGTTTTTTCCATGCTGTTTTATATATACTTTGCTCATTAATTTTTTTCCTGGTTTTTGATCATATATTGATTATTCAGAAATCAATCAGTGTAAGTTAAAAAAAAAAAAAAACCTCTAACTGAAAAAATGAAAATGTTTCATTATATAATGAAATTCACTTACTTGTTTGTGCCTATGAAAAAATTTGTAAACTCTACCGTTTAAAATCAATTTAAATCACTTTTCATTTTTTTTTCTCCTACTTTCACTGATTAGTTTCTGAACCATCCATATGCATGTGTATACAACCTTATAGCATTTGAAAATAACATTAATATTCATTATAAGAAACATATCACATCAGCATGCCCTGTCTGTTAATGCAAAGCAAGATTCGATTAGTGTACTTTTTTATGTTTTAAAAATACCAGAAGAGGAACGCAAATCAATTACAAATAATTCTAATAACGAAATTAACAGCATGTTCGTGATTTATTTAATAAAACAAATGAATCCAGCTGATTTTACTGCCCGCTCGCCCCCAACATGTGGCAATTTTCTGAATTTCAAGAAAGACTAGCATACAAAATATAACGGAGTGAAATGAGTACTATTAATAATTTTTGTAATAAATATTTATTATAATACTACAGCAATTAATTATTATTATTTACAGTCTTTAAGTATTATTTACAAACTGCTTCAAATTAAATTAATTATTATTATTTACAAACTGCTTCAAAAGGAAAATAACTTTTTCCATCAAACAGGGATTAACAATATGCTGTATAATGTATGTATAAACGTTGATAGTTATATTATTAATATTTTAAATATATAATTTATCTTTTTCAAATTATGCGAAAGACAGTTATACCTGTTATTATGACATTATTAAACGGTTCCCATAATAGCTTGGATATGTAAATCGTATGCAACATCTGTTGAAATTTCCAAAGCCTGCAGGGGAAAAAAAAATCTCGTGTAAGTAATTTTGTATGACAAATTTTTAAATGATTTTTAATTTTTTTTTTAATCAATTAATTTAAATTTTCGAAAAGATAAATTTTAAATAAATTAAAATTTTTGCTGTTATACATTTAAGACTGACTATATATATTTTAAAATTAAAATTCAGAGTTATTAAAACCTAGGAAATCTTCAACCGCTTGAACGCCAAAGAGAAAATTTAAAAAGAAGACAGTTGTTTCGGGAGCATTTAGCGTACCGTCTTCAGTGGACGAAGAAATGAGAGAGAAGTGCTCGTATATGTAGGAAAGGAAACGAATTTTAATCAACCAATAGAATTACGTGGAATGTGGGGGACTGACAAATAGGAATTTAAGAAACATAAGTTTTAAAAAATGTAGAAAATACTAAGAAAATGTGGATTGAATGTAAAATTTCCAACAATCAGACAAATGGGGTACAGAGGAATCACAATTAACAACATTTTAAAGATTTTTATAGTTGTAAAAAGATTCAAAGAAATCGAGTTCTTGAGGGAATTTAGGGCCTGCAAATTATTTTTCTGCTCCCAGCAATGCTTAGAAATAGCGGATTTATTGGTTTCTCGTTTACGGACGTACACTAATATGTTTTTAAAGACAGAATTTAAGACTGCGTTTAGTTTGACCAATTTATTATAAAACACTTTGGCAGGAAATACTAAAGATGCCTCAAGAATTATACATATGTGTAGGATCTATTAACTGAGAAAGGGTGAATTTATTGGAAGTCGAAAAACTCACCCTTATTTATGCTACACTGAAAAATAAATAAAATTAAAAATAAAATAAAATCATGGGATTTGACCGTATAAATTTACGAGAACGGTCGTTTTTCTAGCTAAATTGTCTAAGTCCGTAAATTGATGTCATGAAAGTATAATTTTAGAATACTGGCATTTTTTGAGGGCAAAAGACGTACGTAATTTGTTCAAATCTGCCATCAAACTGCATTTTTACGGTCAAATCCTTTCAAATGTAAAGTGTTAGCTTTTCTGACGTTATATAGGAATCACTTCGCATTTGAAACTGAAAATATAACTGTAGTTTTATTGGTTGAGAGTGCTTATTTTTATATTCATACTAATAGTGATTGATATGAAAGAACTGTTGTTTTTCTAATTTAATTCAAAGAATTTAATTCAAAGTTGTATGTTTATCCCTTTCACGCCCAAGGGAAATATTTTTCCCTTCTACAAAAATCGTTATCGATTGTTCAATTATTATTGAATCGATATTTTTTTTACTGAATGTCAAAATAAAACGTATGTCCAAGGCAGCAAATGTGTTTCTGAACGAAAAAAAAAAAAAAAAAAAAAACCATATAGAAAATAGGACACATAATAAATGTGTTATGTGCAATGTCCACTTGCGTTTCACAAGTAAACGAAATTGTTTCGTAAAATACCATAACTAGCTATTTATTTTACTTTTCTGATAATTTTTATATTACAAAGCAATAAATTTGTATTACAAAGCAATAAATAAAATACCGATATAATAAACCTAACTCTTCGTTTATTTACTTTTATGGTCCATAGGGAAAATATTTCCCATGAAATTATAGGAAACCTATACACCCTGCTATGTTTTTCTGGTGATATTCTCTTACTTTACACCCACAATAGCTAAAATATTGTGTTGTATTCGCATATTTAGTCTTGGAAATCTTATGGTCCTGAAAGGGTTAAACAACGTAAAATTACGGGGGGTACACCATTTATGGTCCAAATTTTTTTTATGGGCTTTGCTTGGAATCTCTGTTGCCAGGCTATGCCCGTAATCTGACTTGAATTTTTCTGACTGTGTAAGGTGCAACTAAATGTAAATTTGTGTGAAATTATTACATAAGTGCTTGCGCTAGAATTGATACAAAATTTTAGTCACATACAGACCGATAGAAAAGCATTCTTTGAAATTGTGTGAAATCGTCAAATCGTGTTCAAGACATTCTTAACCGTGTACATTTATCGCAAACCGGTAGTCGGAATTTTTTTTTTTTTTTTTTTTTTTTGGAATCCAATACATTTTTTTTTTTTTTTTTTTTTTTTTTTTATGAATGTAGAAGAAAGAGAAAAAGTTACATAATGGAATGCACACTAATCAAAATCTTCTTTGTATTAATTGAGAATGCATATCTGAAAAAAATGTTCACAAATCTCAATTCGCATAGCAGAAACGGCCTTAATCGAGAGATACCTGTACATATTTACTAATAAAAAAATATTTTACATAGAATTTCATAGAAGACTAATAATATTACATGCATTTTATAAATTTAAACATTATGAAAGTACTAGTTGGTCTGCACCCGCCTAGCGCTCGATATTTACGCATGTATTTTCAAATTAAATTCTCCTTGGCAGTTTAATTTACTAAAAATTAGTTTACATGATATTTAAAACAAATAGCATCGTCTTTTACATAATATTACTTCTTTCTATATTTAATAGAAAAAGTAATGGATTGGAAAAAATTTTCAACTTCAGGTTTTTGATGGAATTACACGTTTCAAGAAGTCTAGAACATGATTTGACAATTTTTAGAAAAAGACTGTGTGTATGTGTCAAAATTTTGTGGCAACTGTATCTCAGGAACTACTGTAGAAAATTTCATAAAATTTGACACGTACACATAAATTACCTTGACATAAATTAGTGCCCATAAACTTTTGGTGAAAATCGTCCAACAGGTGGCGTTGACAATCCTGCCTTTTTCTAAATTTTTAACAAGACGTTATAGGACAAAATTTCATATACATGTACAAAAAGAGAATTATTTTTTAATAATCATTATGAAATAAAAAATAATTATTTATAATAGTGTTAGCCAATAGAGAAAAAATTTTTGTATATGTCAGTGAATCTCCCCCCTGGGGAAAGTCCCCCTTCGAGGGGGTAAATTTTCATATTGGATATAATTCAAAAGAGCTTGTCAATTCCTTTAAAATGAATTGTTAAATCATCGATATGCAATTATTTAAAATAAATGTATCGATTTTTTTTCGTTTAAAAAAAAAAAAAAAAAAAAAAAAAAAAAAAAACTTAGACGTAGAATTGCATTTTTTTAACACGTCATATAGAGAAAAAAAAATTGACTTTTTTTTCGGATATTTAGTGTTACATTACTTCTTTAGAACGGAAATCGTCAGCATTCATCATGGAAGATAATTTAAAAAAAAATAATTGTTTTAACAAATTATTTTTACTGAGTGAATTTGTATAGGAAAATATAGAAGATAGTCATGACCACAGCACACTAGTTGTTTACATGTTTTTAAATCCGAACATCTCCAAGGAATTAGAAATGACATAGTAAACCTTCAAATTCTATTACTATGTGTATATTTATTTAATTATATCCTTAATTTCTCGTGAAGTAGTTGAATTCTTCATATTTATCTTATTACTAGCAGGCTTTGCCCGCTTCGCTGGTCATTATATCGAAATGAATTCTGAATATTTCATATCATTAATAATAATTTAAAAAAAGAAAAAAAAAAATCTGAAAAAAGAAAAACAAAGAAAGAGAAAAAGAAATCAGTCAAAATGTAAGTTAAAGTTCCCGCCACCTTCGGTATCGGTTTTCGTGCTCCCTACACTTTTCGAATCCTCGAGCCCCAATGCCTTTGGCAGTACCTTACCTAATTTTTACTCCCCCTGCCTTACGATAATGTTGAAAGTTTCGCAAAGTTTCTTCCCATCGAAGTGCATATTGCGTACACTTAATCAACACACACTCATAAAAATTCATCATTCTAAGGTAATCTGGAGCATATTCAAACTTGTTTTTTGCCCCCGCCAGCCCCAGAAGAGGGGGGGGGGGAATTTCGCGAAATCCCTTTATATTGCATCTTGCATACATATACCTAACCAGACATTTAAAAAAAAAAAAAAAATCGAGATCCTGAGATTATTTGAAACATAATTATATTTTAAAAAGTGCTTTTTACCCCCCTGCACATAAAGTAGGGACGGGGGAGGGAATTTTGGAAAATATCTTTATACTATGAGTTAGGTATACATATAACGACCCACACATCCAAAATCTCCTTCCTAAAATAATTTAGTGCAGAGTTACACTGGATACATGTTTTTTGTCCCCACCTCCCAAGATCGGTAGGGTGGAAATTCACACAACCCCTCTGTAGTGTGTGTGTTGAGTACGCGTAATCAACCGACATATCAAAAAATCGCTTTCCTGGGGTACTTTGGAACAGAGTTACTCTTAAAAACGTGTTTTTGCCCCCACTCTGCCCTTAAAGGCGGGAGGCAGAGGGAAATTTCGTAAAATTACTTGATAGTGCGTGTTGAGAATGCATAGTAAACCCACACATAAAAATTAATCTTACTGTGATAATAGTAAGAAAAGTTATGCTTGGAAACGTCTTTATTGTTCTCCCTTCCATAAGGGGGAAATAGGAAATTCTCAAAACCCCGTTGCAATGGGTGTTGGATACACGTAAATAAGCCACACACTAAAAATTGTGGCCTCAGCTCCTATGGATTTCTTCGGTCGAAATTTTACCGGCATGGCTGGTCACTATATTTAAAGAAAATTCTTTTCTATGTCGCTTTATAGATAAAAAATAAAAATAAAATTCATTGAAATTGCTCAAAAGCTCGCTTGGGTGTGTGTCGCTATTGCATGCGACATTGCCATACCAGTAGGCTTCCACTTGTGTGCTTATCAAATAACAATTTCGAAACAGACAGAATCGAAAAAATTGAAGTATCCCTTTTATATTTGAATATTAATTACATATGAACAACACTATGCGTACTGTACATAATATTTACTTTTACGGTTTTTCCCATATTTATTCGATTTTTCCGGTCGACCATAAAGTGACAGCAATTTAACGTCAAATATAATATTACAATATGCTGTGAGACAACTAACTTTTTGTAGCTAAATGTATTTCATAGTTAGTTAACAGTGGTTCGTAAACAGAAAAATAAATAAATAAATATTTAAACTTATCGTGGTACCGTCTTATTATAGCTCCCCTTGGTGGCTTTTGAATTTTTGTCACCATTTTAAACAAAAATACATAATTTATGAGATTATTGTTTCTGTTTCTTTCTGTCTATCCTATTTTTTTTTCTCAATATTTTATAATTTATTTGTTTATATGCCTTATGGGCTACTTTTGGCTTAAAGTGGTTATCCCGAAAGTAGACTCCTTGGCGAAAAATGTCGTATCTACTTCAGCACCAAAATTAAAAAAATTACCCTGCATTATGAATATGTAAATGTATACTCATATTAAAAGTACGAAAGTTTGGATAAACGTATGGATGTTTGTTACTCAATCACGCCACAACAGCTAAACGGATCAGGATGAAATTTGGTGCAGAGATAGATGATAGTCTGGAATAGGACATAAGCTACTATTTGTACCGGAAATTTGATTAGAATTTTAAAATTAATTAAAATATGGAAATAATAAGCTGGTAACCTTAATATAAGCCAAGCCCATAGAATAATAATAATTTATTATTTTTCTATGGCCAAGCCATTTAAATTTTTAATTGTTGCCAAAATAGTTTGCGAGGTATTTTTATTTATTTATTTATTTAAACATAAAATGAAAATATGCCTTCACGCGAAAAAAAAAAAAAAAAAAAAAAAATACTAAATGTTAAATTGGTGAATGAGAAAATATATGGAAAAAATGATGTCTTTATAAATTTAAAATAAAATAGTAATAATACAAATCTAGAATGTTTCTGCTGAATTTTATTTCATAGCATTTTTTTATAAACCTCAACTTTAGATTTTCTTTTTCACCACAGATGAATCCGCGTTTGTAATGATCGATAGATGGCGCTCTCTGAACTGCAGTTGTTCGTAAATATAATAGCCACGTGTATTCATTATTGTTCTTTCTCCGCCATTACATCATGGAAAATCGATTACATAATATGATGATATGCAGTTGTGTGATAATTTCACCTTAGCCCACTAGAGGGCGAGCATTTCATTACAATCGCGGATCACGCTTGGCATAAAAGCTAATTCAGAATTATATTAAAGGTATTTATTTATTGCTAATTCTGGACAAATTTTTGAATTTTCATGCTGAAGTAGATCAGCCATTTTTCGCCAAGTACAGCCACTTAAAGCCAAATAGCACATAAAAAATATAACTAAATTATACATTATTTAAAAAAAGAAAGAAATAAAAGATAGAAAGAAATAGGAACAATAATCGCATAAATTATATTTTGGTCTAAAATGGCGACAAAAATTCAAAGTCGCCAAGGGAAGCTATATTACGGTTGTACCATAATCAGGTTTACATATTAATAAATTTATTTATTTTTCTATATATCAACTAATATTAACTAAGCATGAAGTATAAAAACTACAAAAAAAAAAAAAAAAAAAAAAAAAAGAAAAGAAAAGAAAAAAGAAAGAAATAATAATAATAATAATTGTCTCATGCGATAGACGTAACCGATCATAGCATATTATAATATTATATTTGGCTTGAAATTGCTGTCATTTTATGGTTGATCTATTAAATCAAATAAATATAGGAAATAACTTGAAAGCAAATATTATGTACATCAAGCATAATGTTGTTCATATGTAACTGGGATTCAAATGTAAAAGGACTACTTCAAATTTTTTGATACTGTCCGTATCGAAACTGTCATGTATGATAAGTACCCAAATAGAAGCCCACGGGTAAGCCATTGTCACAGGCAATAGGGCCAGGCACCGGAGACTGCGAAGACGAACATGCCGTTGCCGAAGGCAGCGGGAACCCAAAGCGAGCTTTTGAGCGATTTCAGTTTTTTTTTCTTTCATAAAGCTATATAGAAAAGAGTTTCCTTTAAATATAGTGACCAACGAAGCGGGCAAAGCCTGCTAGTCTGAATATAATGCTGAATTAGCTTTCATGCCAAACGTATTATACGTGCCAAGAAATAAACAAAAACACTATTAAAAATAAATCTAAAATTGAGGTATGTTAAAAAAGATTATGAAACAAAATTTGAAGAAATATGTTGGATTTTTAATATTATAATTTAATTTTGATAATGACGTCATTTTGTCATAGCCTAAGCAAATTTATTATTTAATATTTCTTTTACTATTCGCGTGAAAATATTTTTTATTATATGTCGTAAAATAAATCAACTCGTAATTTTTTTTGGCAACAATTAAAAACTAAAATAATTATTTTTAAAACTTTATTATAGAAGACATATCTATATTATATACAGAAGATATAATATAGATAACGTTTTCCTTCCTTCTCCTCCTCTTGGAGGCTGAATTTCTAAAATACCAAAAATTGCTTTTTAGGTATTTGTGTTAGCTATATTTCAAAGCAAAAAGTTTACGGATATCTGTTTTTTTCTTTGAGATATAAAGGTTTTTGTTAAATCACGTTTTGCCCCCTGCCCCCTATTAGGGGCCGAGTTTCAAAAATTCCAGAAATTGGTTTTTAGGTATTTATGTTAGCTATATTATGAAACAAAAATATCACGTATATCTGTTTTTTTCTTTGAGATATGAATGTTTTTTAAGAAATCACTTTTTGCGCATGCGAAATCTTATTTTGCCACGCACCCCCTCTTGTGGACCGAATTTCCAAAATTCCAGAAATTGATTTTTAGGCGTTTGTGTTAGCTATGCTTTAATGCAAAAAATTTACAGATATCTGGTTTTTTCTTTGAGATATGAAGGTTTCTGTGAAATCACGTCTTCCCTCTCCACCCCCTTTGGGAGGCGAATTTCGCAAAATCGCTTCTTAAGGGGTGCTTACACTACATGTTCTAAAATCTGACCCAGTTTCGAGTCAGTAGCCCCAGTAGATTTTGCTGTGCGTTGATGAGTCAGTGAGTGAGTAAGTGAGTGGAAGTACTCTTTTATATATATAGATTAATATTTTTTATTGACATATTAAAATTCCGCATTGGAACAAAAAGAGTTCATTCTAAAAATAAAAATTGTTTTGTTTCACTTATTGAGAATCAATGAACAGGCGTTCCAGAACTAAGTGAATCACGGATAAAATTTCATTTTATCCATTTCATTTACCTCAATACACTGTCACAATTTTGATGTAGGTTATTCCGTTAAAGTATCCGTATCCCTTTTCATTATTTTATTCAGTTAAAATGCACGCATGGAAACCATGGGTAACATTTTACTTTCTTCATTTCAGTAGTTTGTTTTAATTATGACATCATTTTCAGAGATAGTTTAGAAAAACTTGGAATTTTACTACTTAGAAGATTACCTTTTTAATTAATGTTTTAGAAAGTGGTATGTTCTTTTCTGTCGCATACCCGTACTGTATACACATTGCCAGGTAGAAACAGCCGACTGCAATTCCTTGTTTAATAAGCTCAACATCACAATCATTTTGCTTTGCTAATAGCTGGTAATCTGTCATTTCAGCTAGCCTGCAAAAAGAACGAAAAATGTGTGGATAAATGCACAAATGGAAGAAACCTGATTATCAGGAAACGAAAAGAGAAAAGAAAATTCAATAAGTTGTTATACTTATTATAAGTTTATATTCAACTGACTGAATTTAAAAGTAAATTTTATAGACATTTTCATATTTCAATTTAAGTACTAAAAATATATATATATATATATATATATATATATATGTATGTATATTCATTTCATTCACCGACTGTCAGAAGAAAGAATATATTAACAGACTGTCAAAAATGTGCCATATATGTACTTATATTTTTATAATATACTAGGGGGTGCTACCTCTGCTCCCTCCGTTCACCAACCGCCAAGCCGACTCGCTTCACTAATTAATTCCTGCGGGGCTCTGCCAATCTCTTCGCTGCTTTGTCTTTCACTGAATAGGAATAGTGCATAACACAAGACAAAATCGGAAAAATGTTATAGAAATTCCCATATTCAATGTCGTATATATATATATACATGTATTTTAATGAAATATTCTGCTAAAAATCAGTATGTATTTTTCAGAATGGGAAGAAATTCATAATGTCTAGACCATTTTACGTTACAGCTTTAGTAAGTGACTCTTTTGGCGACTTTTAATTTTTTGTCACTATTTGGCAAGAAATTTTCTGAATGAATCGTATAACTCGTATAAGATCTTACAAGATCCATATAATATAATGTCTGCTAACTCTCCGGCTACCACTCTACAAACAGGGCGCGAAATTTTCGCTCGCCAGCTCGCCATTGGCGAGTGGAATTTTTACTGTGGCGAGTAAAATTTGGTCAAGTTATAGATAGAATTCTTACACGATATGGTGACAGAAAACATTCTTTTTATCGATTTAAATATGGCAAAATCTTGTGATCTTATAACCTCATATTTAACCTCTCCTTTTTCTCTTCTCGTTGTGTCGAGTCTGTGTGTGCGCTGTCCGACGATAGCCCAGACTGGGAAAGGAAAAATGCTTAGTGCATGCATAAAAGTTTTAATCTCTTCGGCAGTTTCGTTTCTCCCACTCTGATTTCTCCAAGCAGAGTGAGAATAGACGAGCAGAGTAGATAGCCTCTTTGACCGTCGCCCACTATCCGAGAGAAGAGAAACGCAAAAGTTTGCCTATGTGATATTGGCGCATGAAAATCAGCCCGAGCGCTTTTAAAGATACTGCTCATTTTTATTTTGTTGAATAATTACCAAAAAACAGTTCACGTTCTCCATTTTTTTACTTAAACGCCAAGGATTTGCGCTTGTAATGATTTGTAAGCAACGATTTTATCGAAAAAGTTATTCTGAAATGGTTTATTCAAATGACAATAATGAACAAGCTATACACATCGACATTCCGTCTGATTATAAAAATAAAACGGACAAAAAAGACATTTCTGATGTAAAAAGTTAAATAAATAAATAGGTAAATAAGGAAGCTTAATGTTTCATAATAAAAAGATTTTCACAGGATATTTGTTTGACAAAGAGTTTTTTTTTCTTTCTTTTTTTCTTTAATAAATCTTTGCATTTATGTTATTAGATATTTTAATCTTTTTCAAATATCAAATACAATACATTATAATGATTTTTAATTATAGATGATTATGAGACATGATGATATACGACACATTTTAATATAGTGTTACAAAATTGTAAATAATTGTGTTTATTTTTGTATAAATTCTTTCAAAGAGGCTTAGTAAATTGATAAAGTGCTAATTTTGTGCATTTCTAGTCGTTTTAGCGTTAAAATAACCTTATTTTCCCTTAAAAATGCATTAAAAAGCACCAATAAGGCAGGTAATGGATCTGGCGCCAAATTTGGCGACTTTCTCCCACCTTGGCGATTTTTTTGGCGACCTTGGCGAGAAAATCCTTATAAGGGATATACCAAATATGGAAGCTGTAAGTTGATTGGTTGACCACTTTCTAGAGTTTTCTCGAAAAATCTGGGTTCCATGGAACAGTATATAAGAAGCGCTTTCTCGCCAAGGCAGTCAGTTCAGTTCAGTTTTCAGCCAGCTTCGCTAGTACTTGTATTGCTCTGAGCCTCTTTGAGAGAGACTTGCTTCAAGTGTTATTGCTATACAGTTTGTACTGTGGATTTGCTATTGACAGCTGTTGTTTAAGCTGTGTTTACTGCTTGAATTGAAGCTGATAATTGGTTTATTGACCTGTATTTTTCTGGAACTTTCTGTGAATAAATTACTGAATTTCTGTAAGTTTGGCCTTTCATTCTCGGACAACTCACGAACCCCCAAGTACGCAACATTTCTGGTGTCAGGAGTGGGGTTTGTCTGTGAATGGTGATAACTAGAGCTATGGAGCAAGAGATGAAGAAACTTCTAGAAAGCTTAGCTACCCAGATGAATGAAATGAAAGCCGGACAGGAAAGGATGGAAACCGGATTGATAGAGAAAATAGAAACAGGACAAAAAGAATTAAAAGACGGAATGAAATCCAATCAAGATGAGATGAAGAGAGAGCTTTCAACGGTGAAAGAATAAATCGAGGGTAAATTAACGGTGATGGAAAATAGAATGGATGGAATAGAAGAGAAAGTTATAAAGATAGAAGAAAATTTTGAAGAGAAAGTTATAAAGATAGAAGAAATTTTTGAAGAGAAAGTTTTGAAAATAGAAGAGAGTTTTGAAGAGAAAGCAATGAAGATAGAGAAAAATGTTATGAAAGTAGAAAAGAATTTTGAAGAGAGATTTATGAAGAGAGAAGAGAATTTTGAGGAGAAATTTAAAGAAAACTTTGCTCAAGATCTGAAAGGAAGGGTTTCAGAGATAGAAAGCAAGTTTAAGAGAATGGAGAAAGATCTTGAGAGAAAAATGAAAGAAGAGTGGAACGGAGAAGTAATAGGGAATGAACTGCAGAGCAAGATTCGGAATCTCGAAGAAAAGTTAGAATCCATGCCTCAGGAAACTGAAAAGAAAGAGAGAAGAATCCAGAATCAGGAATTGATTAAGCTATCCACCTACGACGGCAGTTCTTCCTGGCATGTATATAAGACGCAGTTTTCCATCGTAGCTGAAGCTAACGGCTGGGACTCTACCACCAAGTTAGTCCACTTAGCAGCAGCATTACGGGGAGATGCATCCGAGATACTGAGAAATGTTTCTAAAGAAGAAAGGAACGACTTCGAGGCCCTGACTAGAGCACTGGAGCTACGGTTCGGAGAGAAGTGTTCTAAGGACTATAGTCGCCTCCAGCTAAAATCCCGCTACCAGAAAACGGGTGAAAGTTTGCAAGAGCTGGCAGCGGACATTCAGAGACTGTCACACCTAGCATTCTCAGACTGTCATGCTGACACTCGAAACGACTTAGCTCTTCAGTACTTTATCGATGCTGTTCGTGATCCAGAAATTCAGAAAGCGCTGAGACTCTCCAACATCAGAGACGTAGAATCAGCTTTAGGCTATGCACTTAGGATAGAAGCAGCCCAACAAGCCTCCCGTAAAGACCGCCATACCATAAGAGCAGTCTTATTAAACGATACGCCTGCTGGTGAAAATGAAATGAAGAGAAGTATCAAAGAGATCTTAAAGAGATTGCGCAGCCTGGAGAATAATCAGGAAATAAAGGACCGGAAGACAAATTGCTGGGGCTGTGGAGGGGATGGTCACGTGAAGAGGAACTGCCCTGTACGACCAACTATAGGAAATCACCCGTCTTCACCATCACTACAGGGAAACTAAGAGGAGGCCATCTCGCGGGGCGGAGGTCGCCTGAAATTAAAGAGCCCCAATTTACAGTATTTCATGTTTCATCGATGAGTGGCCGCGATAATGGACTTCACGTCTATGGCCAAGTTAAGAACACCACCGGCCGGATGATTCTGGACACAGGAGCCAACGTGACCATCATTAGAACGGATTTGGCTCAAGAACTAAAAGAGAAGATCATCTGGATGCCACCCTGTGTTAAACTCCAGACTGTGACCGGAGACGAAATCAAAATATATGGAAAAATGAACTTGACCATCACTTTTGGGAATGCCAGTTACCATCATATGGCACATGTGGCTGATATAAGAGATCCTTTAATCATTGGAATTGATTTCCTGAGAAAATTTAACTTTCAATTGGACTTCAAGAATAATGAACTGCATTCGAGTTCGGAAGACATCGCTGTGTTCAACACTGAAAATCAAGACATTCAGACAATTTGCCAGATAACAGCTAAGTCTGAAATTGCCATCCCTTCACACACAGAGACAATAGTTTCAGGAACACCACCTACAAAGCAATACTTCCGCTATGGACTGATTGAATACCCGAATACAGACAATAGCCCAAGAGGAGATCTGGTAGCTTCATCTCTAGTTGATCTCTCAAAGAGTACTATTCCTGTAAGAGTCGCAAACATCAGCGATAATGTCCGAACAGTGAAGAAGGATGAGGTGTTAGCAGCCTGCACTCCTGTAACATGCATAAACCGCCCCACGCAATCAACCGAATCCAAGTCTTCTGAACAGTTAATAACGGAATTACTCAAGAATGCAGAGTTAGGAAAGGAACGGAGGTGTGCTGCGGAGAAGCTACTCCAAGAATTTAAAGACCTTTTTTCTCGAACACCTGAAGACGTCGGGAGAACGAACATCACCCAGCACAGAATTGATACAGGAAATCACCCCCCAATCAAACAACATCCAAGAAGACTTCCTTTTGCTAAACAGGAAGAGGTCACTGAACTTCTAAATGAAATGCAGCACAATGACGTCATCGAGCCATCAACGAGTCCTTGGGCCTCTCCCATAGTGCTGGTGCGAAAAAAGGATGGTTCAACAAGATTTTGCGTGGATTATCGTCGTTTGAATGACATCACGAAGAAAGACAGTTACCCTCTTCCCAGAATTCACGACACATTAGACACACTTGCTGGCAATAAATGGTTCTCGACGTTGGATCTGAAGAGCGGTTACTGGCAGGTAGAATTACATCCTGACGATCGTGAGAAGACTGCATTCACCACGGGACAAGGACTGTGGCAATTTAAAGTTATGCCATTCGGATTATGTAATGCACCTGCCACCTTCGAACGCCTGATGGAGACAGTGCTAAAAGGACTTTCCTATGAGGCTTGTCTGGTGTATTTGGATGATATTATCAATGTGGGGCGCACCTTTGAAGACCATCTACGAAACATCCGAAAGGTGCTAGAGAAACTCAGAATGGCTAACCTCAAATTGAATCCAGGCAAGTGTAACTTGTTTCGTCGTGAAGTGAGCTACCTCGGCCATATCATCTCTGCCGAAGGTGTGAGAACTGATCCTGAGAAGATCTCTGCAGTCTAGAACTGGAGTCGCCCTGAAAATGTACACCAACTGCGAAGTTTCCTGGGGTTATGCACTTACTACAGGAAGTTTGTCAAGGGTTTCTCAAATATTGCCAGACCACTCCACAAGCTGACGGAAGCCAAACAGAAGTTCCTGTGGACAGATGAATGTGAAAATGCGTTCAAGCGACTTAAAGAGGCCTTAACATCATCGAATATCTTGACGTATCCACAAGCCCGACAGACAGTTCATACTTGATACAGATGCCAGCCATGAGAGTGTCGGTGCTGTTCTGTCGCAGGAAATTGATGGTCAAGAACATGTCATTGCCTATTGGAGTAAATGCCTTTCTAAACCAGAGCGAAATTACTGTACCACCAGGAAAGAGCTACTCGCCATCGAAAAAGCCATAGAACATTTCCATCATTACCTCTATGGCAGAAGATTCCTGCTCAGGACTGACCATGCATCTTTAACGTGGTTGCTCCAGTTCAAGAACCCGGAAGGACAGATTGCCAGGTGGATACAACGCCTCCAGGAATATGACTTTGAGATACTTCATCGTAAAGGGACTCTACATGGTAATGCAGATGCCTTGTCACGGAAGCCCTACTCGGAAAGCTGCAAGTACTGCTCTAGAGCCGAACAGAAATACCTGCCGATAAATCCGGTTGCCTGCCAAGTTACTGTCTCAACACCATCAGAACAAGATCCCGATCCCTGGAGTGACGAAGAACTTAGACAAGCCCAGTTGGAAGATCCTGACATAAAGCGAATATTACAGCTGAAGGAGACGACCAGCAGCAGACCTACCTGGCAGGACATTTCCAGATTCAGTCCCATTACGAAAAGTTATTGGGCACTTTCGGACTCTCTTCATATCAGAAACGGCGTATTATACAGAAAGTGGGAATCTGATGATGGGAAAAGCTTCAGATGGCAGATTTTATTACCAAGATCAAAAATTCCATCTGTTTTAGAATAACTGCATAGTAGCTCTACTGGAGGCCATTTTGGGGTAATGAAGACTCTGCAGAAAGTTCGGGAACGCTTCTACTGGTGCAAGGCAAAGGAGGATGTGGAGAAATGGTGTAAATCCTGTGATGCTTGTGCGGCACGTAAAGGCCCGCAAAAACGAAGTCGAGGAAGACTGCAACGGTTTAACGTGGGAGCACCATTTGAACGGATTGCAATCGACATCTTGTGTTCTTTGCCACGGGCCTCCAGTGGAAATAAATACATCCTCGTCGTGATGGACTATTTCACCAAGTGGCCTGAGACATATCCCATTCCCAATCAAGAGGCATGCACAGTCGCAGAGGTCCTAGTGCAGCAATGGGTGTCAAGGTACGGCACGCCCCTACAACTTCATACCGACCAAGGTATGAACTTTACCTCTGATGTTTTCAAAGGACTGTGTCAACTACTCGGCATAGACAAAACCCGGACAACACCCTTACATTCCCAGTCGGACGGCATGGTCGAGAGGTTCAATCGTACGATCCTGAATAACCTCTCTCTTCTAGTATCAAGGAACCAGCAAGATTGGGACTTGAAGTTGCCATTGTTCCTGCTGGCTTATCGAAGTGCTGTCCATGAAACCACCGGCTATACTCCAGCCCAGATGCTCTTTGGACGTGAACTTCGTCTCCCATGTGATCTCCTGTTTGGTTGTCCACCTGATGCGCCTTCATCGCCTGAGGAGTAACTCCAAGATCTCCAGGCACGATTTGAGGTCGTACACAACTTTGCTCGGGAGCGGATTCACATGGCAACGGAGAAAATGAAGACAAGGTACGATCTAAAGGCTACACAACATGAGTTCCAGGAAGGAGACAAGGTCTGGTTGTGGAATCCTGTTCGACGCAAAGGACTCTCCCCTAAGTTACAGTGCAACTGGGACGGACCGTACACAGTCTTAAAAAGGCTGAATGATGTAGTGGTGCGGATCACTAAAACACCTTCATCAAAAACGAAGGTGGTGCACTATAACAGGCTAGCCAAATACCACAATTACCAATAATATTAAAATTAAAAATGTAAATACTGATAAAATTTGCGCATGCGTAATGTAAATATTTGTATATAAATATTTGTACATATTTGTCAATTTTGTAAATATTTCTCGATTGATTTATATTTCTATTTTATCGTTATATGCAACTTAGTTCTTGTATTTTAGATTGTGTAAATTTGTTTAGTTTCTCCTCTTGACCATGGGTTGCACTGCCCGGGACGTGCAGTCCTTGGGAGGGGGGCAGTGTTACAAAATTGTAAATAATTGTGTTTATTTCTGTATAAATTCTTTCAAAGAGGCTTAGTAAATTGATAAAGTGCTAATTTTGTGCATTTCTAGTCGTTTTAGCGTTAAAATAACCTTATTTTCAATTAAAAACGCATTAAAAAGCCCCAATACGGCAGGTAATGGATTTGGCGCCAAATTTGGCGACTTTCTCCCACCTTGGCGATTTTTTTGGCGACCTTGGCGAGAAAATACTAATAAGGAATATACCAAATATTGAAGCTGTAAGTTGATCGGTTGACCTCTTTCTAGAGTTTTCTCGAAAAATCTGGGTTCCATGGAACAGTATATAAGAAGCGCTTTCTCGCCAAGGTAGTCAGTTCAGTTCAGTTTTCAGCCAGCTTCGCTAGTACTTGTATTGCTCTGAGCCTCTTTGAGAGAGACTTGCTTCAAGTGTTATTGCTATACAGTTTGTATTGTGGATTTACTATTGACAGCTGTTGTTTAAGCTGTGTTTACTGCTTGAATTGAAGCTGATAATTGGTTTATTGACCTGTATTTTTCTGGAACTTTCTGTGAATAAATTACTGAATTTCTGTAAGTTTGGCCTTTCATTCTCGGACAACTCACGAACCCCCAAGTACGCAACAATATGTAATTTTAGGCATATTTGTAAAAGCATTTCAAATAGTTAAGAAAAACAAAAATCCCAAAATACGTAAAAAACAAAAACAAAAAAAAAAAAAAAAAAAAAAAAATTTATGGCGAGTAAAAAAAAACTAGTATGTTGTGGCCACCATAAGACTTTCTTCTATATTTACCTATACATATTCAATCAGTAACAATATTTAAAAAAAAAAAAAGTACGATTTTTTTTTCTAAGGTTTTTTTTTTTTTTTTTTTTGTTAAAAGTAAAAAAAATCGATAACTTTGTTTTAAATTATCACAGATTTATAGTTCAACCATTCGTTTTAAAGGTATTGACGAGACCTTTCGAAAGATACCCATCTTGAAAATTTATCCCCCCGGGTGGGAACTTCCTCCCCAGGTGAGGGGGGAACCGATGCCCCCACATGCACAAAAATTTTTTCCTAGTTAACTACTATTATTATCAACCTGATTTTTCGAAAGATACCCATTGTGAAAATTTCCCCCCCCAGGGGGGGTATTTCCCCCCTAGGGGGGAGAAGCGATGCCCCCCCCCATGCAGAAATTTTTTTTCCTAGTTACAATCTACTATTATCAATAATTCATATTAATTTTACAATCACAAGTTTAAAACAACTCTAATTATGCACATTTATACGAATTTTTGTCCTATGCTGCCATGTTAAAAATTTAGATAAAATGCTATCACAGCGCCACCTGTTGAGCTATTGATCCCCAAACATAATCAGCACCAGTTTATGTCGGGGATCAACTAAATACCAAGTTTGGTTAAATTTCGTTAAAAAAAAAAAAAAAAAAAAAAAAAAAAAAAAATTGCGATTTTTTTCAGTTTTTTTTTGTTAAAAGTAAAAAAAATCGATAACTTTATTTTAAATTATCACAGATTTATAGTTCAACCATTCGTTTTAAAGGTACTGACGAGACCTTTCGAAAGATACCCATCTTGAAACTTTGCCCCCCCCGGGTGGGTACTTCCCCCCCCGGTGGGGGGGAACCGATGCCCCCACATGCACAAAAATTTTTTCCCAGTTAACTATTACTATTATCAACGAGACCTTTCGAAAGATACCCATCTTGAAAATTTACTTCCCCGGGGGGTACTTCCCCAGGGGGGGGAACCGATGCCCCCGCATGCACAAAATTTTTTTCCTAGCTAACTACTACTATTATCAATAATTCATATTAATTTTACAATCACAAGTGTAAAATAACTCTCTTTATGCCATTTATACGGAATTTTGTCCTATGCTGCCATGTTAAAAATTTGCATAAAATGCGATCACAACGCCACCTATTGAGCGATTGATCCCAAAATCTAATCAGCACCAGTTTATGTCAGGGTGCAACTAAATACCAAGTTTGGTTAAATTTCATTCATTGGTTCGTGAGATACAGCGTCCACAAAAAAATGATACAGACAGACAGACAGACAGACATTTTCTAAAAACTATTAATTCGTGTTCGCCACATCCCAAAACATGTAAATCCATCAAAAAGTGGACTTCGAAAATTTTCGCGAATCCAATACTTTCTCTATATTACATATAGAAGAAAGTAAAAATTAGCGAGTGTAATCTGAGTTGAAATTTCGGGCCCTGCATTATAATGATTTTTAATTATACATGATTATGAGACATGATGATATACGACACATTTTAATATATATAACTAGCTGGCTTCGCCCGCTAGCGGGTCAGTATTTTCAAATGAATCACTAACAGTAATTTTTATTGTTAAAAAAAAAAAAAAAAATCATTTCTGATTAGGTAAAAAGTCGGCCCGGGTCCCCACTGCCTTCGGCAGCGCAGTCCCGTGCGCGCTGCGCGCGCACGTGTGAAGGTATACGTGCGCTGCGCGCACATATTCCTTCTGAAGTCATATTTTTATTCTTAAGAAAAGAAAACTAACAGTAACAGAAACAAAAAGTAACTTTTAGTGTTAAGAAAAAAAATTTTAAAAAATCATGTCTGATTGGGTAAAAAGTCGGCCCGGGTCCCCACTGCCTTCGGCAGCGCAGTCCCGTGCGCGCTGCGCGCGCACAACTTAAGGGATATACGCGCTGCGCGCGCGTATACCTTCCCTGACCTTTCGTGCCCCCTAAAAAAATCATTTCTGATCGGGTAAAAACTCGCACTGGGTCCCCGCTGCCTTCGGCAGCGCAAACCCATGCTCGCGCACGTGTGAAGGTATACGTGCGCTGCGCGCACATATTCCTCCTCAAGTCATATTTTCATTCTTAAGAAAAGAAAATTTAAAAAATCATTTCTCATCGGGTAGAAAGTCGGACCGGGTCCCCATTGCCTTCGGCAGCGCAGTCACGTGCGCGCTGCGCACGCACAAGTCCACTGATACACGCGCTGCGCTCGCGTATTCCTTCCCTGACCCTTCGTGCCTGTTGTAAAATTTGTACCCTTTCCGTGTTGATTCTCAAATTTAAATTTAAATTCATTTACTACTTAAATATAATTTAAATTCACGTTATAACCTTTAAAATTTAAGTTATTAATTAAATGAATTATAGCGTTTAGTGCTATTTTCTCTTTTGATGCTGCCATTTGAGTTAAAGATATATTAAAATTAAAAAGCTTAATGATAATTACTTTTAGTTAAAAATTATATTCCTTATTAATATATTTATGTTTAAGTCTTTTGAAATAACTTTAATTACTTACCTCATATTTAAAAGCATATTTTATTAAAATTAACTTAAAGAAAAATATGTTTAAATCCTTTCACGGATTGTTCTTTTCGCTACTTAGCGAGGAGATGTAATATTTTTTCAACTGCAGAGTCTCTTTGCTAAGCCCATAGATGGCGGCTGACTCGCAGCGTCGTGTTGCTATAGTTATGGGAGGCGTTCCTATTCTACAGCATCTAGTAGCTGTTACTTTGAATCCGTTTCGTGACTATAAAAGGAGGTAGGAAATATGTAATCAGTCTCTTAAGCTCTGAAGCCCTTAATCTTTAAAGCTTTTATGTTTTTTCAGTTTAGCTCAAAGTCATGAGCTGGTATTTCGATATAATTATAAACTGTTTAGTTTTATTATGATTGTAAATTACGTTTTTGTGACTTGTTCGTTTAGTGTATCTAGTTATTTCACAATGAAAAGTAGCTTTCTATTTGAACTCAGTATGGCAGTATTTTTTAAGGGTATTTAACCTTTCGTCAGCAACCTTTCTAAAATTGTTTCAGCTGATTTAATGTTATTCATCATTTTGTTTCAACTTTAATAAACTGTTTTAATTGAACTTTTGTCTTCAATGAATGCCACATATATTTATCTTCTTTATAGCTTTTTAGAGCTGAGCAACTATCATTTCACTGCACTGCTAACTCTGCTAACTTGATATATGTGGAAATTGTTTTTTTCATAATAGTGCCCCCTAAAAAAAAATCATTTCTGATCGGTTAAAAACTCACACCGGGTCCCCACTGCCTTCGGTACCGCAAACCCATGCGCGCTGCGCGCGCACGTGTGAAGGTATACGCGCGCTGCGCGCATATACTCCTTCTCAAATCAAATTTTTATTCTTAAGAAAAGAAAATGAAAAAAATCATTTCTCATCTGTTAAAAAGTCGGACCTGGTCCCCACTGCCTTCGGCCGCGCAGTCCCGTGCGCGCTGCGCGCACAAGTTAGGGGATACGCGTGCGGTGCACGCCTATCTCTTCCCCACCCTTTCAGCCCCTCCTAATTAACCTACGTATACCAATTTTGAACGGTCTAACTCAATTAGCTGAGATGCAAAGGAAAACGTAATCAGGACACCTCAAAACGTGTAAATCTGGTGAAAACTTTCGATAATTTAAAAGAACTTTAAAATATCTTTCGAATGATGTATTAAAAATAATTTAACCATAATTAGAAATTGAAATATTTAAATTTGAAAATATTACAGCGCCATCTGTCGGTAGAAATTTCTGTATTCCACTGTTCCATTCCAATTCAAAAACGCTTTCTAATGATGTATTACTTATGAAATTATTTTAATTAGTAGCTGAGATACAAAGAAAACTAATTCAGGACATCTCAAAACGTGTAAATCTGGTGAAAACTTTCGATAATATAAAAGAACTTTAAAATATCTTTCGAATGATGTATTAAAAATAATTTAATCATAATTAGAAATTGAAATATTGAAATTTGAAAATATTACAGCGCCATGAAAGAACACTGATTCAGGAGACCGCAAAACGTGTAAATCTGTTGAAAACTTTGAATTATGTAAAAGAACTTTAAAATATCTTTCGTATGATGTATAAAAAATAAATCAATCGTAATTAGAAATTGAAATACGCGTATTAGAATATTGCAAAAATGTCCGGCGTGTAAAGATAAAATTTAATTTGCAATTAAAATGTAAATCTTTTGTTTATTGACGAAAATCGATGAAATTTGAAATGCAAGTTTGTTTTGTGGTGTAAATATTATATACTAAATAAAATTTGTAAAATTTGAAAAATTGAAGAAAATAGAAATTTTTAATTTTTAATCGCAGTACGAAACACGTGATCTCATTAAATATCAGATGTGTTTCCGTTGAAGACTGCTGTAGACGAAAAGTCTGCAAAGCTAAGATTCTTGTGATTTGTTGCCAATATATTTTTTATAGTTTAGTTAATTTTAAAAAATCTAATTGTCCGATCGATAAGCCGTTTAAACCACCGGTTTAAGAAAAAAAAGGCCTTTCGAATGGTATCTTGTTTGTAACGATACGACTGATATTTCTAATTTATTTTCCACTTTTTCCGTAAAAATGTCGCTTTTTAAGCATTTAATCGTGAATTCTGGGTCATTTTTCGTTAGACAATGGTCGACGTTTTAATTAATATCTCCGCTAATTAGGGTCGCATCGTTTAGCAAATTAGATAACCCTGATCTGCGATAAATTCTCTGTCCGACGGTACCTGTTCGAAGTCCGTGCGACCTTTAGCGGCGGAGCCTTAGATGCGTTAAGCCGTTTCTCACAGACAGACAGACACACACACACACACACGCGTACAGATTTTAATAATATAGGAGATTTTAGGCATATTTGTAAAAGCATTTCAAATAGTTGAGAAAAACAAAAAACCCAAAATGCGTAAAATATATATATATATATATATATATATATATATATATATACAGACACGACATTATTTCATTATTTAAAACATGAAAATCTGACATTGACAGATTTTAATTTAGTGCCAGAGGCCTACTGCTAAACTTGTTCATATCGACAAATTCTTCTTTAGTTAATTCGTGACGATCTAAATTCCATGATAAAGTTTTCATTAAATCAAACCAATGTGTTTCAGCTGCAGATTCTGTAACAAATAACGTTGGAAGTCCAAACTGTCTTATAGCCGCAAAACAACGTTTTATCTCTTTTTCCCAATGAGGGGGAGGTGTGCCTTGGGGGGGACTCATGTCAAAGGTGTGCCTTGGGGGAGACTCGTGTCAAAGTTGTACATTGGGGGGGACTCATGTCAAAGTTGGGCCTGGGGGGACTCATGTCAAAGTTGGGCCTGGGGGGGGACTCATGTCAAAGTTGTACCTTGGGGGGGACTCATGTCAGAGTTGTACCTTGGAGGGGGACTCTTGTCAACGTTGTGCCTTGGGGGGACTTCATTCAATAAATCCCCATTCAATAAACCGACTGAAATAGGCCCTTAGCACTATTAAGAGTGACGTATAAAAATTCGACAACGCTGGGCCTTGGGGGGACTCATGTCAAAGTTGTACCTTGGGGGGGACTCATGTCAAAGTTGTACCTTGGGGGGGACTCTTGTCAACGTTGTGCCTTGGGGGGACTTCATTCAATAAATCCCCATTCAATAAACCGACTGAAATAGGCCCTTAGCACTATTAAGGGTGACGTATAAAAATTCGATAACGCTGGGCCTTGGGGGGACTCATGTCAAAGTTGTACCTTGGGGGGGACTCATGTCAAAGTTGGGCCTGGGGGGGGGACTCATGTCAAAGTTGTGCCTTGGGGGGACTTCATTCAATAAATCCCCATTCAATAAACCGACTGAAATAGGCCCTTAGCACTATTAAGAGTGACGCATAAAAATGCGACAACGCTGGGCCTTGGGGGGACTCATGTCAAAGTTGTACCTTGGGGGGGACTCATGTCAAAGTTGGGCCTGGGGGAGACTCTTGTCAACGTTGTGCCTTGGGGGGACTTCATTCAATAAATCCCCATTCAATAAACCGACTGAAATAGGCCCTTAGCACTATTAAGAGTGACGTATAAAAATTCGATAACGCTGGGCCTTGGGGGGACTCATGTCAAAGTTGTACCTTGGGGGGTCTCATGTCAAAGTTGGGCCCGGGGGGGGGACTCATGTCAAAGTTGTGCCTTGGGGGGACTTCATTCAATAAATCCCCATTCAATAAACCGACTGAAATAGGCCTCTAGCACTAATTAAGAGTGTATTATAAAAATTCGACAACTGTACCGACTGAAATAGGCCTCTAGCACTAAAAAATGACAACCCTAATTTATGGAGAGTAAAAAAATTTTTTGGCGAGTGTAATCTGATTTGAAATTTCGGGCCCTGCTACAAATATTACCGTCTTGCCGATCTATCCAGTTTCCGTCTACAAGCTTCACCGGCCTCTTCTTTTACGAGCAACCCCCTTCAATGGATCCACATTTCAAGCACTGCCCTGTGATCATAGATTAGTAATAAGGTAGTTTTATCATGGCGGGCACGGAAAATCCGTGATAGCGGGGAAAAATATGATTTCTTTTCATTCGGGGAAAGATGGCCATTTTACTCTCTTTTCTCGAGTGAATATACACGGATAATTTAGCAAATGAAATTTCTGAATAAAGTATGCACTAAAGCTGAATGAAACACTCCAGCTAAAGTTTCAAATTCATTTTTCTTTTTTCGATTTTTTTTCTCTCTCTCTCTCTTTTTTTTTTTTTTTTTTTTTTTTTTTTTTAACTATATATATTGATTTATGCTTAATTTCTTTTTTTTTTTTTTTTTAATATATATTAAAACTAGCGAGCTTCACCTGAGCCGCTGCTAACTATATTCAAAAGAATTTTGAAAATTCCACATTACTTATTAATATAAAATATTAAAAAAAAAAAGAAAAAAAAATCCCTTGAAAAGGGAAACTGTTTATTTCTTAATAACAAAGCAATTGATTATAAAAGTTATATTTTTCATAAATTAGTGAAATATAACTTAATTATGAAAACTTATCCCATTTATTATTATTATTTATTTATATATATATATTTTCATATACTTATTAGAAAAAATTAAAAGCCACGCAATATTTCGGCATTTTCAAAATTCATCAAACATGCTATTGTATTACTATTGGCGAATTTCATACTTACTAATGGCTGATGCCAAAACTTTTTTTTCGGCGTAAAAAATCTTTGCTCGATAACATGGGAATGACAAATTTATATAACTTACCATATATATGCATGTGATATGACGTTACCTCCTTGAGACTCAACAAAGTTCCTAGTGTTCCTACCAATCTTATCCTGTGATTCATCTCAAACTAACTTTTTTTTGTGAATGCCAGTTTCAGTTTTTTTCTCCTCTACACTAAAAACCTTTTACCACTCTGGCAGATGTAACAAACAGAGCCTAAAACACGAAAAATGTTTATTTTCTGTTCTAAATCATTTTTTTCTACCACATTAATTAAAATTTACAACCGAAAACTTTTTACCACTCTGGCAAATGTAACAAACAGAGCTTTAGTCAATAAAAATATTACATCACATCAAACAGGAAATTTTATTTTAATCTTATTATTATTATTATTATTATTTTCTCTCTCACCTCCTGTAAACCACAAAAGAAACCAGCGAAACAAAAAAATCCTAACCTAAGCTAATAAAACAACCTCTTCTAAAATATACTAAAATCATAACGAAAGAAATAAATCAAGCTTGGGCGAGGCACCTCAAGTTAAACATCAACCCAAAAGAAACAACATCCCCCAGCAAGACTTAAGTCCCAAGGTTCCACTCGCAGAATACGTCCGTCTGCTCATGCATGAACAATTAACCTTCTAAAGTTACATAAAATTTACTTTTTTCCACAATTTAATTTGTTCAAAACTAACAGATTTTTTTTTTTTTTTGTCAAACAATAACCTAATCAAAACTCTAAACTAATATTTAAAATTTTTTCAAAATTCACTAGCAATAAAATTAATTCCTAACACATGACTATAAAATCCGCACAGTCCTACACAAGGTGAGAGGGAAAACCCACTACTAAAACACGAAAAATGTTTATTTTCTGTTCTAAATCATTTTTTTCTACCACAATAATTAAAATTTACAACCGAAAACCTTTTACCACTCTGACAGATGTAATAACTTATTGTGATATATATATTGAGCTGCACTTCAAGAAAACGATTATAAAAAAAAAAAAAAAAAAAAAAAATTCCCGATGATGCTTTGGTAGTGAAGGCGAAAAGCTTCGAAACGAATGTATTTTAATCATAAATTAGTTTTTAATTAAATCTAATGTTTTATAACTACGTGTTTTAACAAATTATATAATTATACATGTGTTTTAATTAGTCTGTCTTTCTCAGAGATGATGTGTTTTATAATATCATGTGATGGCCTTTCAGATCTCCCAGACCATTCTGATATTTGGAACATGCTACAAAGAGGACTTCAGCAATCTCGGAATACTTTCGCACTCATTGTTGTGGAATTTATGAGATACCATAACGGATTATTAGCCACTTATCGACTCCATTTTCTGACGGTTATTTGTTTGTATAGGATGGTTTTGTATGTGATGCTTACAAAACAAATTTTTGCTCCAATGTTTTAATCATTTGCTTATCTACTCAAAAACTCTACATATACCAAGATTCGTAGTTGTAGTTGAACTTTTCTCGGGTACATATACAGAGTGTCCGAAATTAAACGGCCCTATTTTAAAGTTGTCTACAGACAACACTATTGTTGAGAAAGTTATGAAATTTCGTCTTCAACATAATGAAGTTATGGGAATTTGTTTGATTGAATAAAAGGAGTAATAGTTCAAATTTTCTCCACCAGGATGCTGTTCTTAAGCAATTACAAATTTAGTATTCATTTATGATAACTTAAAAAATTTTATTATAACAAGACATATTCATAATGACGGCCATCATTGTCAGCTATCGTCTGGAATCGTAAAATAGCATGTTCCACAGCTGACTACAGTGTGTACGGTGAAATGTTACGAACATGTTGCGAAACAAAGTTCTTAGAATATCACAACTACCAGACCTTTTCAAACTCCCCAAAGCCAAAATTCGCATGCATTGAGGTCTGGGGGGGGGGGGGGGGCGAGTTAATGTGTTAGAGTGACCCATGGATACAGAGGTAGTAAAATCTAAAGCACTAGTTGCAAGTGTATAATTCACTAAAAAACGACCCCTGGTGGTGAATATTTTAACTATTTTTTTCTAGTCACTCAAACAAATTCCCATATTTTCCTTATGTTCTACAACCTACATAAATTTTATAATATTCTCAACAATAATTTCCTCTGTAGACAATTTTAAAAGAACGTTTAATTTCGGACACCCTGTACATTTTGCTACAGAGTGTACTTTACCGAGCGACTCATTTTTAAAAATAGATGAGTAATTTATGTAGAGGGTAATATAATTTTTTTTAAATAAAGCAGACCAAGAATATTTTTTATAATGGAATTCATTTTTAAAAACACTATGTTTATGTCAAAGTAACTTACTCTCTGCCTATAGAAACGGTTCTGTGATACATTTGGCGTTTGTAATAGAAAGCTGCTAAGTATCCTTTAGCATAAATATTATCCATATCAGCAGCTTTAGTCAAGTGATTGTAGGCTAACTGTAAATCCACTTCAGTGGCGATTCCATACATATACATTACTCCTAGAGCACCTTAAGGAATAAAGTTCATTAAAACACTGAATATGTAAATATTATGTAATTTTAAAAAATGATGTAACAATGTAAATTTTTTAATTGATTGTCTATAGGAAAATGTATCATGCATACATTCCTTTCAAACATACTAAAAGCAAACAAAAACTAAATTTTGTAATTTTTATTTTTTCTATTTTAAACTATATATCCCAAGTCTAAGTCTGAATGTTCAAAAAATGACCGTACAAAATACCTTTATAATAAAGAAGCGTTAAAAATTGCTACAATTATCCAATTATGGATATATTTTTTCATTCCTAATAAATAAGGACTAAAAATAAAGTATTATTGATTAAAATTTTACTTTCTACAATTTTTTAAAACTTAGAAAAATGCCTTCAAAAATAAATAAATAAATAAATAAAATAAAAATAAAAAAAGGATAAAAATAAAAATAAAATAAAAGAAGATTTGTCTCCATTTGTCCCCAGAAAATGGGGACGTTTGGTCAGTATACCGTACAGCCAATCCAATCCATTTTGAACATTATAATTTTTTCTGTTCTTAACAACTTCAGCAATAAAATTCATTTTAGTAAATATTCTATTAAAATTGATACTACGTAGCAGAATGCTATGAAACACCAAGCAATGTGACATCATTTAATGTAGTAATAGTAGAATAGCACAAAGTTATGAGCATTAAAAATAAATTCTTAAATTGCAAATCAATGGACAGTATCCCTGTGACGTCACCGTAGGTAAAATCGCCGAACACGTGGCCGATATTTTGTAAACAAATTACATTCAAGATGCCATTTTATTGTTACGCATAACATTTTCCCAAATATGTCTCCAGTGAAACTTAATAATAATGTTCAAACAAGAACAAAAGAGAAATGTAAACAACTGAATCGAATGATAAAGTTAAGACTATTCCATATCGTAAAATTGCAGAACATTTTATGTATACACACACACACACATATACATATATATATAATGAATAAAAGATTAATAAGAACATTTTATACGCACACACATAAATATATAGACATCAAAGCTTAAATAATTAGAATTTCAATCACTTTAATAAATGAATTTACTAAAATGGAACGTCCATTTAAATATGTTAACATCGCCACAGTTCACACGGCAACTTTAATATTACATATGTTGATTAATATTAAAGTATATTACTAAAACTGGATTAAAAACAAAACAAAGGTATCACTGTATCACTCTTACTTCAATTTCATATAATCTGTAACTCTTAGAAATAATATTTCAAGATAAAAATTTGCAAGCCACAATGCTTTGTTATGGTAGAGTTGAGGATTGTTTCCCTACCCAGCTGATATTCTTGTAGCCTCGAACCCAAAGCGGGAATATGGTCCATTTCGTTAGATAAATCAATGAATGAATCATCCACCTGGAGAATGAGCTCTTCCCACCTGACGTCAGAGGTCACATGATAGAGGAAAAACAAATAGCAGACAAAGTTTTGTTTATCTATAGCGATTGCTGAAATAACATATTTTCTATTCTTATTTTTGATCAATCGTATTTAATCTGTGTTATTTTTTTTATAAATCATCATTTTTAATCCATTTTATATCATTATTCATCATCTTTTGTTTGCTGTATACATTTACAATCATCATTTAGTTTATGTTTGTTATTGATGTTCATAAAGAACATGTTTAATAGTCTGATTTTTGGTACTTAAATCAGTGACAGTGCAATATCGTACTGCGTAAATCCATTTAGACCAGTAACTAAGTTAATTAACTTGTTGTAACACCTTTATGCAATTAAATTAAATGAAAACATTTTAAAATTTCAAATTATAATCCATAAACATTCCACAAGAAGCTACTATTTATTGCTAGATCAGTTAATGTTACAGTTACACTACAATATACAAAAATCGATTCTTATAGGTAAAAATAAATAAATACATAAAATGTGTTTTAAAAATTATAAAATTTACAAATACAATTATTCTACTGTTTACAAATGCCCAATATTACTTTTATTTTATTTTATATTAAATATTAAAATTTTTGTTCTTAAGAACAATATTTAATTGAATTCGATTCTCAGAATTCGATTATTCGTTTTCCTCTATCACGTGATTGAGCAGACGACTGTGGGAAGAGCCCATTAATGAGTTTTAAGCCGGACGAAGTTCTTACTCAGAGGAGATTTTTTATTAATCACTCACCGAAATTAGAGGTCAATAGAATAGACCAATAAAAGTTGGGTTGGGGGGATTAAGACCGTTTGACTGCTCTAAGGTCCCAGGCCTGAGGGGGGTGCCTCCGTGAGGGTCTTTCTAAGGGGTCCTAGCCCATATGTACGCAAGTTTTGAAGAAATCCACGGAAAACTCTGAAAGGCTAGGCCGACGAGAGCTACCTGGGATGGAACCCGGCACATCACGTTAACAGCTTTGAGCGCGGAACCGTTCGGCCGCTGGTGGGCAGACCAATAAAGGAAAGACATCAACTAGTTAATCAAGAGTCCTTTAAAGATAAATTTAAAACTTATATACAGGCCCTGACTTACGGCAGGGCATACGGGGCAAATGCCCTGGGCCCCCCTTCTGGAAGGGGCCCCCCTACAGGCGAATATAGAAATTCTGCAACCTAAAGACCTCTTATGTCACTGCAAGGGGGCCCCCCAGAATAGGCTTGCCCCGGGGCTGCAGGTAGTCTAAGTCGGGCCCTGCTTATATAGGCGGTTCTAAATCAGAAAAGGATCAGGACTTACTGTTTGCGCCTTTAACGAAAATAGCTTTACTGTTTGTTTACCTTCTTGAGCTTTACAAATATCTAAGATCGACTGTCCATGAGTACACTTTCTTTCAATTTGAACTTTTATCTACGTTTACACCATGCTATACGTTAATTCATAGATTATTCATAACACGTTCTTAATCCATTAACATTAAATCAAGTTTGCATGCTTTCCAAAACTCTGATTGACAGGACGCCATAATAATAAGATATATATAACTAAAAAATTACAACCTCAAAAAACAAATATAGTTCAACTAGATTAAAAGTCTTATGGATAATTGCCCAGGGAAATACTTAGAATACAGATACACCAAAACTTTTCACCCATCCTTCTCACATCTAAAATATCAGTTGCAAAAGAAATTCATTCAGATTGGCAAACATAATGGACCATGGTCGTTTTGCATATCAATTAATTCCCAATTCCTAATACAACTCATAATTCTAATATATATAACAGAATAATAGTTTTATTTATCACAAACCTTGGTACCTTTAAAACCTATTTATACAAAATTAGTAAAAAAAACAACATGCCTTTATATATATATATATATATATATATATATATATATATAATTATCCAGGTCTCCACCATTATGTCCTAAATTGCATTGTTACTTCGCGTTTCCTCCCCAAAAGAATAAATAATAATTTTCGCTACTCTAATTGGATTCAGCTGATCATGCAGTGTAACACCTTTTTATCGTTATTATAAATATACACCGAAATTTCGGAAAGTGGTTCAAAATCTATACCTGATAAATGATTTTACTTTCTTATTTTAAGTAATAACCAGATACCAGGTGTTGTTGACTTGAAGGACTTTTTAATTCAAATTGTATCATTACTTATAAAAAGTAATATTTAACCAATATTATGGTACATTACATCAGGGAAACAAATATCACAATTAAAATTTACGCATGCATTAATAAACTAGCATGTTGGGAAATCGCAAAACATTCTTCTATATTTTTCTATACAAATTCACCCATTACAATTATTTTTTTAAATTGTTATTTATTAAAATTATTTTCCTTGATGAATGCAGATGATGTTCATCTCGGAAAAGCATAGCACTAATTGTAGATAGAAAGTCAATTTTGTGTCCTATAGACAACATCTGAGAAAATGCTTTTTTTTTTTTTTTTTTTTTTTTTTTTTTCCCTTAAGGAAAATGAAAGTAACTTTATTTTAAATTATCATAAACCTATGGTTGAACCATTTCTTTTAAAACTATTTACGAGTTTATTTCAAAAATACATATATTGAAAATTTACATCTAACAGGGGGTACTTCTTCTCCCCCGTGGGGAGTGGGGAATGATGCTTCTACACATACAAAATTTTCCCCTTAGTTGACTAATATAATAATAAATAATAATTTTTTATTTCTTAATGTTACTTAAAAAAAAAAAAAAAAAAAAAATCTGATTGTGTACATTTATGCGAAGTTTGTCCTATACTGCCATATTAAAAATCATGAAAAAAAAAAAAAAAAAAAAAAAAAAAAAAAAGGATGGCAGCGCAACCTGTTGGTTAATTTTCACTGAAAACTGATAGGCATTAATTTATATTATTGTTTACTACATATAAATTTATATGAAATCCTATGCATTAGTTCTTGAGCTGGAGCTGCCACAAAATTTTGCCTCACATACATGGAGAAGCATTTTCTAAAAATTGTCAAACCGTGTTATGGACCGCTCAAAACGTGTATGAAAACCGGACATTAAGATTTGCAAATCGAATACTTTGTTCTATTGAATATAGAAGAAAGTAAAAGAGTTCCTACATTTATAGATACTTCTATGTTATACAGATGTATAGATAATAAATAAATTAAATAAAAAAATAATAACTACTCACCTTCGGAAATAATACTCCCCGCTTCAGCAGCTTTTTTGTGCCAATACAAAGCTTTTTTTGCTTTCTTAAATTTGGGATTGGAGTAGAACATAGCCAGAGCGGTTTGACACTTCACAATCCCATCGTGATAACGATCAGTCAATTTATCCTTTTTCAAAAATGCTCCTTTTCTCCAGTGTCTGAAATAGACAAAGTAAGCAGTAAAGTCCGTTTATCGAAACTGCGCCAAGGTCTTGAATTAGAACATGTAAAAGTATTGATCAATAAACAGTCAAATTAATTTTAAAATTTCTAAATATAATATTAAGGTATAAAAAAAACATTTAATTTAATATAAAAATGCTAAAACTTTGGTTATAGGGAAGAAAACTTAAATATTGCAAGCAAGACTTTTCGAGTTCTCAATTGTCTTCTGTTTTTCCTTACTTTCCTTAATCATACTATCAGATTTCATTGAATATTCTGTAATATAGTTGTTAAAATATCTCGAAAAAATTATAATTTATGCAATAGTTTTTTTAAATAGTTCATCTTATATATACACTCACTCATGTTTGTGAAAATTGCAACACCATGAAGGGATTATGCAAACTGAACCAAACTTAAAAGAAATGTAAAGTGAGGTAAGGCATGCAAATCATTAGAATTACAAAGTGATTGCGCATGCGTGGAACGAGAATCGACTCCTTATCAGTCGTTTGTTTCAGGTATATAAAGGACTGTAAAGGTGCGTTGAAATCTGTTTACCGTCCTCTGTCTGCGATAAACGTTTCATTGGTGGTCACCTCGTCAAAAGCGGAGGGTGCCATACCAACAACTAACGGAATTCGTACGAGGCCGCATCGTTGGAAAGCGAGAGGGTGGATTTTCGTATCGAGAAATCGTAGCCCGCATGCAGTGTAATGACACAACAGTGATGCGTGTTTTGAAGAAATGGACAGAGGAGAATCAAACAAGCCGAAAACCTGGCAGTGGGGCACGCAATAGAACAACGGCACGAGGCGACAGACACCTCATCTTCCTGGCTGTGACGAACGCGTACAGCGTCCTCTCGTGTGTTAGCACAACGTAGGAGTACGGCTACAGGCGTTTTGCTGTCAAGCTTCACAGTTCGTCGCCATTTGCTGCAGCATGAACAACGTGAAAGGGTTCCTCTACGCAGGATTCCCCTCTCTCTGAATCATAGACGCCTCCGACTTCAATGGGCTCAGCAACACAGCACGTGGTGTGCCCAGTGGTAACAAATTATTTTCTCCGATGAATCTCGCTACAATCTGGAGTACAATGATGGAAGAGTACGCATCAGACGTTACAGGGGTAAACGTCTGCTCCCACAGTGTGTTAACCAGCGTCATACTGCACAAACGTCTGGTATCATGATGTGGGGGAGCTATTGGGTATAATTGTCGATCCCATCTAGTGCACATTGCAGGCAACCTCAACAGTGATCGCTACATAAGAGAAATTTTGGAGCTAGAGGTCCTTCCCATTCTTCGACGCATTCCGGATGCTGTATTTCAGTAGGATAATGCCCGTGCACATGCTGCTCAGTCTGCACAAGCCTCCTTCAGTATACAACAGGTTTCGCTTCTTCCATGGCCTGCTTATTCCCCAGATATGTCGCCCATCGGACAGGTCTAGGATTTCACGGGTCGGCGACTCGCTCGTACAACTGGTGGGGCGCACAGTAAGAATGAACTTTGACGTCAAGTCGAAGTCATCTGAAATGCCATTCCCTAGGATTATCAGAACCTGTATGATTCAATGCCACGACGTGTACAGGCTCTCATCGCTCAGAGTGGCGGACACATAAAATACTGATTTCAGACGTTCTTTTTGTTTTTTGTCTTGTACATTTGGTCGTTTGTTTGTGCCACTATCAGTAATATGTGAAAAAAATTTCCTTAATTTCTGGCAATTCTTTCATGGTGTTGCAATTATCACAAACATGAGTATATATATAATCAGTTTTCTGAGTTTCTTAGGAAGAAAAATAGTGTATGATGGGAATGAAGGACAAGTTTTAACGGAAAATAATTTCTTATTAGAATTTGTTTACATTAATTAATGACAGCAAATTTAGAGAATTGTATTCTATTTATAAATTCAAAATTGCTAAAATATTAAAATAAATATCAAGACGCCATTATTAATTTAATATCATCCTGCTACATTTCTTTTCTTTTTATAAAAGACATTTGATTTTTTTAATATCCAAACACAAATGAGGGTTGTTATAAGTTTGAAGCCTTTGTCTATCTATGAGTGGATATTTGTGCGTGTATATGTCTGTGTATGTCCATTTGTCTGTGGTGGTGTTCACTGTAAAAAAAAAAAAAAAAAAAAAAAAAAATCCCGTAAGATTACGGGGAAAGCCCGGCAGCAGAGATTCCAGACAAAGCCCGTAAAAAAAAAAAAAAAAGAAAAAAAAATATTGATTTTACGGGCAAAATGTTTTTTTACAAGCATGTAACGTAATTTAAGGTTATTATATACTTAATTTGCGGTCTAAGCGTTTCTTTTTACGGGCTTTGTCTGGAATCTCTGCTGCCGCTTTCCCCGTAATATTACGGGATTTTTTTTTTTACAGTGTTGCTTTCAAATGAATATAACTAAAATAAGACCAGTTTTAAAGCAATTTTTTTTTTAATACTGATTCATTTGAGGCAGTTCTTAAATATGTTTGACAAAAATCCGTTTCATAGATTTTTAAAAAATAGGTCAAAATGTTATTTTTTTTGGCCTATTGGATTTTTGCATTGGTCTTTTTTAAAATTTGTGTGCTGTCGATCTTTTAATTTCCAAATCATATTATATGATGATTAGTTATGTTCTATATATTCGGTATATATTTGGTGAGCTAAATATAACTCAAAATCAATACATTTACGTGAAAGAAAAAAGTTTCGTAGAAATGTGTGAAATTTAAAATAATATTTAACAATTCTTTTATTGAATTAAATTTGCAATTTAATAGTGTGAAACATGCTGATTTAAGGGGTCAGGTACATTTGAAAGGAAAACATATCAGAAAAAATTTACCATAACATTATTTACAACTAACAGGCTACGCCCGCTTCGCTGGTCACGATATTTAAATGAATTTTCAAAAGAATTGGATCAGTATTTATTTTTCACATCACATTATTAAAAAAAAAAAAAAACCATTGAAATTGCTCTAGACCTCGCTTCGGGTATCCGCTGCCTACAGCAGCTCTTTTTTCCGCCCATACTGCAACGGGTCCAGGTTCCCACTGTCTGCAGAAAGGTCTTTACCGCGCACTTCAATCTGGGTATTTATCTAGGCCATGTGGATCTTCCATTATTTAAGAACTACGATTTTAGAGATAACCGTATCTCATCATCTAATATATATTTTAGTTTTTGAACCATGTGTTTTATAGCCCCCGTTATTTACACTATATTACAATTTGATTCCGACCAGTATAAAAAAAAAAAAAAAAGAAAAAAAAAAGTAGATTTTCTTTTAAAAGGAATTAAATACATGAAAAACAAATAAATTTTAATCAGTTTAATCCTTTCTACTATATACTATCATTTTCCCCCCAAAAAATATTATAAAAAAAAAAAAAAAAAAAAAAAAAAGATTTTTATTTTAAAGGAATTAATTTAAAATGAAAAATAAAAAGTTGTTATACTATTGAAATTATACATAAACATAACAATTTATTTCTATTGCATTACCGTTTGATTTTCAATAACTATAGTAATAATAATAATAATAATAAAAAAAAGATTTCGCCTTCAAATGAATGTATTAAATAAAAAATAAATTGCGTAATAGCTGCTGCTAAGATATGCAGACGATTACAATGGAAGAATAAATTCACGAAAAATGAAACATAAAAGCCAATATTCAAAATTGAAAAAAAAAAAAAAAAAAAAAAAAAAAAAATTCGAATTCGAAAATATCTCGATGAGGTGCACATCTACAGGGTCCCAGGTACCCGTCTGCCAAATTTTGTAGCTCTGCGATTAGCATGCGTGAGCACCAGAGCGCACACACACACACAGAGATACTTCTCTTTATTTATATACAAGGTTCTTTACTAAATTCAAGGACGGATCATGTCATGTTATCTATAATAATAAAAGTCTATAATAATAAAAGAAGATGTTTGTCTGTCTGTCTGTCTGTGCATCTATATGTTCAGCCCCTACTGAACGCAGAAGTATAAAATTTGACATACGGGTGCTCAGAAGCCTTCCCGAGTTGATAGTGAAAACAGAATTTAAAAATTTTAATTAGTTCCGGAAATATTAATTAAAATGTAAAAAGCGATCTCAATTACTCAGAATTCACCGCGATTGCATAAAAATAGATATTTTAACGGAGTTAAAATCAGAAAAAGTGGAAAATAAATTAGAAATATTAGTTCGATCGTTACGAATTTGGTACCAAATGAAAGGGGATTTTTTTCCCAATCTGAGAGTTGAAGTGGCTTATCTCTACAGCTATTAGATTTTTTAAAATTAACTGAAGTATGAAATTTAGTTGACAACAGGCAGAACACTTAATTATTTCATTTATCAAAGATTCTTCAGCGCCAGGTGCTAGACATGCTGGCTTCCGGTCGGGAAAAATTGCTTTTCTTTTTTCGACCACATGACAAAGTACTGGAAATAAAAAAAGCAGTTTTTGAATTTTTTCAATTTAAAATCGATCAAAAGTAGAACTTCGAAATTGCCCTTCATTATGGCTCACCTGAATGCAGTTAAAAAATCTAAAGTATAGCTTTAAAAATAAAATAAATAGACATATTATATTTATTTAAATTCATTTTTATTTCATCTGTTAATGACACCAAAAGTTACTTTTAACAGAATAATATTGATTTTCCCCCCCTTTTTTTTATGAATTCGGTTGTAAAAAAGCAGTTTTGGAATTCTTAAATTTTAGACGGATTTCAATAGAAATCGTTAATCGCCCTTGATAGATTAGCCATTTTGAGTCTAAAATATATCAAAGATATTCATTATTGTAATACATAATACATCATTCAAAAGATATTTTAAAGTATTTTTATTGCAGGCTATTAAAATGATATAAGCCGTTCAAATTCTGTACGAAACTTTTGGAGAAAACTACGGAAAAACCAGAAAAAATTTATTCTTTTATATTTTACAGTTTCAAATTCAGATTTTCGCTCACATTTCGTACTAATAATTTTTAACGGTATATAGCCCGGAATTAAGCAAGTTTTGGAGAAAACCACAGATAAGTCAGACACAAATCTTTAAAAAAAATGTTTGTATTATCTTTGTATTTCAGCTTCTAATGAGTATAATTTCATTTTTATATTATCGAAAGTGGAATTCGAGATTTCACCTGATTTACACGTTTTAAGGTGTCCTGATTAGGTTTTCTTTTGTATCTCAGCTACTAATCAAAATAATTTCATAAGTAATACATGTTCTAAAACGGATATAAGGCGCCGCAGGCGCCGCCGAGCGGGAATTAGCTGAAGTCAGAAATTTGAAAGATCATAACATGGTGAGCGAACAGGCTGTTTCAGATATTGAAAAGGGAAGAGGGCGCCGAAGGCGCTACCGCACGGGAATTTACTGCGATTTCAATAAGCTATTTTCACGATATATCAATAAGCCGTTATTTAGACCTGAAACGGGAAAAAGGTGCCGCAGGCGCCACCGAGCGGGAGTTTCGTAAAGTCGGATTTTTCAGGGATCGCGAACCAGCTGTTCGCCGAAGGCGGCTAGTCATCATAATCAGAATAACCTTTACACGGCAGCGCTCACAATTCCATAGGAGCCACTCGGCTTGAGATTTTCACATCATAGCTATGAGAACGTATTGAGATAAAGAAAATAAAAACCGATCCATGGTTTGTAATGAATAATATATATATATATATGAAAAATTTAACTTAATAACAAACATGGTATTATAGCTCCAACAATGAATTAAAAAAATTAAATTAAAATTTTTTCCATACTAGCTCTAAACAATGAAAATGAAAAGAAAAGTAACTAAAAAAAAAAAAAAAAAAAAAAAAAATCTGGAGTGACTCCACTCGACTTTCCGAACATTGGGTAATTAACAGTTTTGTAGATAAAGTAAAGAAAGAGGAGTTGTTAAACAAACAAAAGAGAGAAAACCATAATAAAGTGTTTCAGTATTTTTCTCCATATATTGCACGATGTTTTATTTAATGCTACTGAACTTTGAGCCCATAGATCATAATGATAAAACATTTTCGTTGTGTCCATGTAAAAACCTATAGATGCTAGATTCACCAAAATGCTTATAGTTAGTGAAACAGAGATTTATAATATTCATATAAATTTTCAGCTCAATTGAATAAGGCGTTTAGATGCTATCGCACTTTTAAAAATTTGGTCCCATAATGATAAAGAATTATTTTTGTGTCCCTGTAAAAAAACTGTAAGTGCTAGAGTCACCAAAATCTATACAGTTGGTGCAACTGTGACCTATAACGTGTACACAAATTTTTTGCTCAGATTAATAAGGCGTTTAGACGCTATCACACTTTTAAAAATTTGGCCATAATGATAAAGAATTTTTCTTTGTGTCCCTATAAAAAATCTATAACAGCTAGATTCTCCAAAAGCTATACAGATTGAGTATCTGTGACTTATAATATGTGTATAAATTTTTTGCTCAATTGAATAAGGCGTTTAGATGCTATCGCACTTTTAAGATTTTGGTCCCATAGGCCATAATGATAAAGAATTTTTCTTTGTGTCCCTGTAAAAAAACTATAAGTGCTAGATTCACCAAAATCAATAGGGTTCGTACTATGGTGAGTCACAATATATGTACCAACTTTCAGCTTATTCGAACAAAGCGTTTAGACGCTAGCGTGTTCACTCACAGACATACACATATACATACACACATACACACATACATACACACACACATACATAAATCATCGCAAAAATAGTGAAAACGGACTCATTGGACCTCGAAACGTATAGAAATATCAAAATCTCAAATTCGGATTTTTGACATGATTACAATACTTTCCTCACTATACTGTTCGGAAAGTAAAAAAAAAAAAAAAAGGTTGTATTCAAATATAAAGACATCTTTTTTTTTTTGTGTGTGTGTGTGTTAATACTTGAATGTATTATTAAAACACATTTTATTTCATTTTATTCTCTCTAAATATTTGATTTTATACCGTACTTGGCCAAATAATATTGAATGAATTAAGAATTAGTTAATAATATGTTTAGTAACTCCAAAATTTATAAAAGAGGTTAAAAAAAAAAAAAAATACACCTGAGAGCAGTAAAAACACAAGCACAGAAATTGTTGTATAAAGATAAATAATGGCATAACTGTTGATACTATCAAAATGAAATGTAAGTTTTCCATTTTTCTAATGTATCCCAGATATTCAGTAAGCAAAAAAATCGTAATTTAAAGTTTTTCAAAGTGAATAATCGCAACATCAAGTCAGGGTTGGTTTTTTGACGTCAAAAACTGGTTTTTGACGTGACATGTGTCAAAAATTGGTTTAAACTGTCAAAAACTGGTTTAAACCGTCAAAAACTGTCGAAAACCATAGGTGAAAAATCTGAAGTATAGTGTTAAATGATTTTATGCATATTTTTAAGTTGCAATGTACTAAGCACATAAATTAACATTCATTATTTGTATATATATGTATATAATATATATATATATATATATATATATATATATATATATATATATATATATAGAAAACAATTGACAGGAAAATATATAAAAATATAAGTTTTACTGATTAGAAAAACCAACAGGAGAATTACAAACCAATGCGCAAGATTGCAGCGAAAGGAAATGCAAAACTTTGATATAGTAATATATAAATGCAGAAATATATAAACGAATGAATGAAATTAAATGTAGAAATATATGTACACAAAAGAATGTAATTATACCCCAAAAAACACTGAGATCTTCATCAGGGAGGCCCCTCAGTGAAAACGTTTTGTTTAACGGGAAATATTACTTTTTACAGCGGAGGGGGATCCCAATGGGAACGAGTTTTTCGAGTACTTTCGCCAATTTATTTTTATATTTTTTCGAAAAAAACTTTATAAATATTACTTTCTATAGATATATAGATGATTTAATTGTTTTTAACTGTAATTGTTTCGAAAATATCTCTAAAAAAATATATCCTAAGGAATTGGTTTTGAACCGTACAGATACCGATAAAATTTCTTTCCTTGATTTAAATATAAAGAGAAATGAAGATAAATGGCTAATTGGATTATATGATAAAAGAAAGGATTTTAATTTTAAAGTTAATAGTCTTACTAATTGGTTTTCAAATATGAGTAGAAAAGTTTTAAAAAACATTATGTTCGCACAGCTTAAAAGAATTTATTCTATTTGCAATAATGAAGATGATTTAAAATATGCTCTTGAAGATCTAAAAAGTACCTTGCAAATTAACTGTTACCCGTCACAATTTTTAACTGTGACTTTTCAGAGTTTTCCTGTCTCGGTTGGTTCTACTTCCTCATTTAAGGGCGATATTGAAGTACCAACGAGTAGCCCCGTTGGCCGAAGATAATTTGTGTTCCAGTTGAAAGGTTGTAATTTTTATTTCTTTTAATACTTTCTTGTTTACCTTCGGTAATTCTCTTTTGTATTGTATATATTTTTAAATGAATTGATGTGGTTTTATAACTTTTACAATTTGATGGTTTTATAAAATATTTTAGTAGTTTTATACATTATATGTATGTTTGATTTCTCTTCAGTTATTGGTGGTTTTCTGTTTGGTGAGAAGTTGGGGGCTAAGGATAGTTATTAGCTTATAGCTACTGTCCTTTCAGAAACTTCTCATTCACCCCTACACTGAGGGGCCTCCCTGATGAAGATCTCAGTGTTTTTTGGGGTATAATTACATTCTTTTGTGTACATATATTTCTACATTTAATTTCATTCATTCGTTTATATATTTCTGCATTTATATATATATATATATATATATATATATATATATATATATATAATTTTCTAGAAAAAAAAATATTAGGAAACATATCAATGCATCATCTTAAGGAAAGAGTGAACGTTATAAATTTTTCGTAAGTTGTCTTAAAAGCTATACAAATTTCCATATATATGTGGTAAATTATAATAATACAATTAAGTATATAAATTCTTTAAAACTAATTGAATAAAAAAAAAGAAAAAAAATTAAAATTGTTTAAAATTTTAAAAATTTTCCTACTAATTATTAATTTTTCCTCTTCGTTTTAGCATTATTATGGTTTAAAAAAATATATTAAATGTATTATTAGGTTATTACTTTGTGAATTCAATGGTAGGTTAATTTTTAAAATTATGTTAAGTGCTGAAATTTCAATGAAAATTTTTAGCATTCAAAGATATTTAAAAAACAAAAAATATGCTGACTGTAGAATAAAAGAACCTCCAGGGGGAATTCAATAAAAAGGGCAAACTATTTTCAAAAGGGGTATTTTATTTGCATAATTTGCAGTCTTCTATGTTGTGATTTTTGCATGTGACAAAAGTAAATTATTAATTTTACATGCATATATGTAGGCTATATGCATTTGTTCTTCCAGGAATGCTGTAAAACTATTGCTAGAAGGTTACATATCAGGAAGAAAAGTATTTAAAGGCTTCTAATATTTAAAATATTAGAAAAAACACTGGGTACTAATATGTTTTTAAAAGGGCCACCAAGTGCTAAAAATGGTGAGAAAAGGGCCACTGAATGCTAAAATGTGTTTGAAAGAGCCGCCAGGTGCAGCATCCAGCCAAATTAGCCTACAGTTAGCACTAAAAAATCTGGAATGACTTCACTCGAAATTTTAATGTATTTAATATTATATTTCAATGCATATATATAAATGCAGATTTTCATACCTTTAAGGCAGTAATTTATAAAAGAGATCTGTCCACAATCCCTTCCATTAAAAATAATTAATTTAAAATTGCATTATGTAATTCATATTAAAATTTAGTTCACCTTAGAATATACAAATTCCTATGTTCGAATTTTTGTTTTTTGTAAAGATATAAATATAAATTTTTTGTACTTAAATAGAAATCATTAGCATTCATAAGAAACAGATAATAAACTTCTAAGAATTATTTTTAACCATGAGAGACATATAAATTAAACACTCTTTTGTAAAATTACAATTTTTTATTTCTCTAATAATATGACTACTTCATTGTTAAAATATACCAAGAAGTGTAAAATGTGAGGTTTTTGACAGTTTTCGACATGAGTTTTTGACACAGGGTTTTTGACATGGCAGTTTAAACTGTGGTTTAAACCGTCAAAAACTGACATGCGTCAAAAACCTGCCAACCCTGCATCAAGTATTATGCATATATTATCTACAGTGAACATATAATAGTATTTTTTAATTTTAGTAACAAGCTAAAAATTTACAATTCTTCAATCCTAACTACAAAAAAAAAAAAAAAAAAAGTAATAATTTGGTCAAATAAATAAATAAAAATAGGAATTCGTATTTTAAACGATAGGCAATTTTTACTAAAATGTATGAATTTGTAGATTTGAATTTTTATCTCTTATTATATTTTACTTTATTGAACATACATACTCTACTTGATTTGACATAATTTTCTGAAATAGCTTGAAATACAGAGGCTGTTCGCACATTTTTTAGACGATTTTGATGGAGTGTACTGAAGCAATTTCACTCATATTTCGTGTTTTAATTGTTCAGTTTGATAGCCCTTGTTCTTAACTATCATTCTACATCGTAATTTCTATGATAATAATGCTTTTTATGATATCGGAAGAGGTATATTTTCTACTCCTCTTGAACGGCTTTCCAAAGTCCACAAAGCGTTGTAGTTGGTGTTTGGATAATGTTGATTTTAAGAGTCAAAAAACACAAAAATCCAGCAGTGATACATCAGGAGATTTAGCAGGAATATCAGTGAAGGGTATGGTTTTAATTCCCGTTTTTTTGTTCCATTTTTTTTTTCTAGAAAAGCAATTGCGGATTGCGATGTGTGGCTGCTTGTTTCGTCTTGATACAGTTCCGCGGATTGATAGCATTGTGGATAAAGATCTGGATTTTCATTTTTTTAAATTGGAATTAAAATATGTTCTTGATAGTATTTAGAGCTGATTTTGACATTTTTGCGAAATTTTTTTTTGCTTTTATCTTGCGCTTGTATGAAAAACCAGTGGCAATCATAAATCCTTTAGAAAAACTTTCTTTTGATGCTTTGAACCATGTAGCAAAAATTTTTTCTCCACTTTTGTGATAATAAATTGATCTTTTTTTATTGCAACCACTTAAATAGACCCAAGATTCATCTATTGTTGCGACATTTTTCCATTTTTCTACTGATAAATGCTTTTCATAAAGATTTCACTAAAAACTCTCTTTGGAAAGAGCGGAAACCTATCCTTCCATCCACTGCCTTTTTAAAAGAGCATTTTTGCATCTAACTAAAATTCTAAATATCAGAAGATAAAAAAAACTTCCAAAAATATAACTGTTGTAAAAATAAAATTCTCCATGCAAACGATTTTTTCTTACTGCGAAATAAAATCGTCTAAAAAATGTGCGAACAGCCTCTGTATTAGACTCAAGTATTTAAAATTATGTTATATATTTTTGTTGTCTAAAAACGTTGTGAAATATTTATTGTAACACTGAGTGAGCACTACAAACAGTGGGTGATCAAATTATATATATATATATATATATATATATATCATTATTATTATTATTATTATTATTATTATTGGACATTTTTTCGATTTTCTACAGAACTACTAGACGAAACGGCCTGGAAAATTCATACATGCAAAGAACATAAAAAAACTCACATTTTTTACTGCCGATTTAGTCCAGAATGCAATTAGAGGACCAACCACAAATTGAAGAAGAGCGAAAATACTTTGGATCACCCTGTATCACAAAAAGCTACAAATGGCTTGTAACTTTAATACATTGTTACACGTATTTTATACAGTATTTGTATGTTTTGGTAGGGGAATTGCGCAATTATTTACGCGGTTATCTTTTTTTTTTTTTTTTTCAAAAATTACCATTTTTTTGACAAATTTTTTGCTTATAACTAAAATGGATTTCCATAAAACTTCACAAAACTTGCAGAAAAATTATCAAAAGATTAGAGAAACATTATTCTGAAACATAAAATTTACATATTTAATATTTGTTGAGATATGAGCATTTTCAGCTAATATTATTTTACTGCGCATGGGCGAAAAATAGAAAATTTTTTATTGCATAAGTTGACAGCTAAACATGTTGAGCAACTTTTATCAAAAGCTCATTTGAATAGAGTAAAAATTAAGCAAATTGTCGGCAAAAGAGCGAGCTAGATTTTAGGTATTTTCCAGAGTTAAAATTTTATAAGGGGTTTTTCACATGCTGCGTATTTAATTTGAAGTTCCGATTGTTTCAACCACTTTGCAAAAGTTCTTTTTAGTGAAAAACCCTTACTAAGATTTGAGAGTTCCTAACTGCGCTCTGGACTAAATCGCTAATGGAAAATATGAGTTTTTAAATATTCTTTGCATGTATGGAGTTTCAGGCTATTTCGTCTAATATTTTTTTAGATAATCAAACAAAAGTTAAAAAAAAAAAAAAAAAAAAAAAAAAATCTAATAATTTGATTATCCATTGTAAATTGTTTACGAATTTATAGCACAGAACATTTTCTAATTTATAGCTCAAAATATTAGACTTAAGTGTTTGAAATTAGGCAAACACTGTTGTTTAACACGCTTTGAAATATTTATTGCAGTGCTAAATGAGCACTACATAAATTGTTTGGGAATTTTATAGCAGAGAACTTTACATTTTGGATGGTTCTGAATGAAGCACTATCATCTCACTCTTTTTCTCAAACTTATTTATGAATTACCGTATTTGACCATAAGAATCTGTTATTATTATTACTTAAATAGGTGATTTCTGAAAAGAAAAAGGAAATTTGATTTTTGCTTTCAGAATTACCGCCTCCCCCATCCCCTCCCCCCCTCCAACAGAGAGAGAGAGAGAGAGAGAGAGAGAGAGAGAGAGAGAGAGAGAGAGAGTTATGCATACTAGTGTCTGAATAAGAAACATATCGCACTCTGGCAGGAAAAGTGACACAACTGAAAAAACCTGGTGTGAAAGAACCACACGACTTCCATTACCCAATATTTCACGTATTATATACTTTTTTTTTTTTGGGGGGGGGGAAGGGGGGGGCTATTATATACATTTTTTGGAAATTTACAGAAAGAAAAACTTGATACATGTGTAAAGACATATAAAACAGAGTTTACAAAGCGAGTTAAAAAAAAATATATATAGAGAGAGAGTTTTTTTTTTTTTTTTTTTTAAACAACAATTTCTTAGATCTAAAACTGAACTACCTAGTCAGGATAACTATTAATTTTTCTGTAATAACCCCGCAATGCATGAGAAAGGGTATCTAAAATGGATCTATGTAATAATTTCAAGAAAATCGTTAGAGCCGTTTTTGAGTTGCCAAGTTCTGGTAAAACATGGAATATTCAATTATTGACCAGAAAACAATAATTAAATATAAAAGGATATTTAAAAAGGAGTTAACGTGGCGAGTTTAAAAAAAATCCATACAGCCGTTTTTAAAGGAACGGACTTGCGAGACCTCAAATTGAGCTGTTTATGCGGGACGCTTATCAATTTTCCTGAACTAACTATTTATCATTCTAAAGGACACATAATAGAGTATTTATATATAAAATTTGAAGAAAATTATTAGAGCCGTTTTTGAGATACGGACTTCCGATTTCCGATGACCAACTTTCGGTTTTCCAATTTTTACCATAATTTGGAAAATTCATCTGTACAACAGAACTGTTTCAATTCTGAAGTTTCATGGTTCTATCTTTATTAGTTTCGGAGCTATGATAGCCAGAAGATTCCACACATATATACACACATACACCAATTGCCAAAAAACTACTTCTTTGGACTCAGGAGGCCTTAAAACGTGTAATTAAAGGTGAAAACTCGATATCGAATTTTTGAACCGAATACAATACTTCCATTACCTACGGCAGTAGGGTAATGGAAGTAAAAAGCAGTATTTGAGAAAAATCAAGTCAAAGAAACGATAAAGCCTTAACTAACATTGACATAAAACTAACACAATTTCTTTCTCAGGTGGATAAATTTCAAGTTAGAGATGTGGCGCTTTGTGTGTACGTTCAGATTCTTCATTCAACCAATAATAAAACTAGCTTTAAATATTTCACTACAAAGGGATATTTTTTAACTCGATTGCGTTTAGTATTTTATTCTATTTCGCGTAAGTATCTATAAAATGATAAAAATGTAGAAGTGATATCCGGATATACTTCCTCTGATGCCGAACTGTTACAAATGATGCACTTCCTGACTGGATTTCTGATTTCAGACAACAAAGCTGATGTACCGAGATTATCATGTATTTGTGGAATCTATCGTGTATTTTATTTTGTTCCTATAGATAAGCTTCATTAGATCCATTTTTAAGCTTTGTGAAGTAGTTTACTCAATTGATTTGAAAAGGAATCGTTGAAAATGTAATTATGAGCTTGTGGGGGAAAAGCAAAATTATCTTAAGGTAAGTTAGTTACTTTTCATTGAATAGTGAAATGTTGATTTCAAATCTATTTTTACAATTCGACATCTTTCCTATTAGCATGAAAATTGCAATTATTTTTATTTTGTAGCAAAGAATATAGCTTTCCCTGAAATTGTCGAAATCGCTGCATAGCAGCGGCACCAATTGAGCGATCGGCATCAAAAATTGATAAGCGATAATTTAGTTGAAGTTCATCAACATATAAGTTTATATGTAATTCTGTTCAGTAGTTCTTGAAATACAGTCACCACATTTTTTTTTTTTTTTTTTTTTGTTATCACGCACACAGGCAGACAGACATTTTCTAAAAATGGTCAAACCATCTTTCAACACGTGTAAATCTATCGAAAACCAGAAGACGAAATTTTTTACAAGTCTAACACTTTCTTCTATTTAAATTGTATAATTAAAAAATTCGCAAATTGTATAATTAAAATTGCCTCAGAGAAATACGCAATTACCAGAAAGCATCCAAACGTATCTTGAAATGTAGTAATATTCTAGATTTAAATTATCTGATTCCGTGATCGTGTCAGAAGTCATGCAGTACCAGTAAATTTTAAATCTATTATTATGTTGCTTTTGATAAATATATCTAAACCAATTTTAAATTTGAATTTGAATTTTAATGGTTGCAGCGCTTGTTCAGAAATTTCTGCTCTCTGATCATGTATAAGCACAATTTTCAAATTATTACGCCATGAAATATCTGAGAAATTACCATTTAATCTTGGTAAGCACTCTCTACATTTCTGTATTACTCTGTACACTCTCTATATTTTGAAATTCAGAGATTTTTTGTTAAAAAATACTCTACACAGAGAGATTTATAATAAGCATGCAACCTCTGTCGAAAAAGCAATCAAAATAACTTTAATCGCAATTGAAGTCTTTAATGTTTAATAAAAATAAATTTAATCGCAAACTAATTAATCGTAATTATTTTAGTGTGCTATGTAAAGGGCTGGTATGCTCAAGTAATTATGGTTTTTTGAACTGAAAGTAGGTTCATCAGATGAAAAAAAAAAGAAAAAAAAAAAAAAAATGTTCTGCCATATTTTAACTTCTCTGTTCGTCCCCCCCCCCCTATTTCTGCGCTTTATCTTCTAAATGTTTCTTAGATAATAATACGAATAGCTTCGAAGCAGTAGTCCATATGATGATTAAAATGGATAATATCCATTTTTTGGGTTCGAGGATAAATCATACGATTTCTGATTCCTCATTTCCCTATGGCTAAAAAAGCATTTCCTATGTAATACAAATATTTTCTCATGCCAAATATAAACATTACACTGTTGCAACTTTCCCTGCAGTGTTCACGTGTGAAGGGGTTTTATGACGTATTACAGACAGATAAAGTCCATTACTCAATCTCTAACTGCCCTCCCGTGCTATGGTATATTTTACTTACTCGAATTTCCTTGCTAAATTTTCCCTTATTATTTACTCCTTGCTTTGCATATGTACTTGTAATTTTGCGTTTTCTTCTCTACATTCAAGTATAAAACTGAATGGTTTTTCTTGGCGTCTAGCTTTACACAACATTTCTCCCTTCAAAATGGTTAAAGAACAGAACGTATTATCTTTAATTTGTTATCATTAGATAAGATTGGCTATTATACGTGTATTTAAATAACCATTTATTCTCTAAACTTAATTTTGAACAATTATAAAAAAAAAATTTAGAATTTTTATCTACTTACTTAGTTGTATGCAAGTAAATTTTTCAAACTATTATATTTTGTAATAAATTAATAAGGTGACATTTAATCTTGCTATTAAGAGAATTTTAAGTCATCTTGTACACGTCTTGTAAACTATTTTAATATCTCCTACACTCTTGAAAGGAAAATTTACATAGATTTAATAAAGCTAATTTAATAAGATTTACTCTTCAGCTTTTGAAGCATCTGTAGCAAAAATTACTCCTCTGTAATACAGATCACCTAAATAATAATGAGCTAGGGCTAAAAGGTTTTCTTCTTCGGGTCTAATGTCATCATAGTCAACTAATTTCAAAAAGTAAGAGACGGCTGTTTTCTGAAAAAATACAAATAAAAATAAATAAATAAAAATAAAAATAAAATAAATAAAAATTCTGTAATTTTTTTTTTTTTTTTTTAAATCTCATTTTTTGACCGTAAAACTGGTTCGCGTACTTTTTAAAGTGACTGAAATGAATTAAAATGAATATTTCGCCAAAATTTTATACTTTAGTTAATTAAAAAAAAAATCTAATTGTCGTGTCGAAAAACTGTTTGCACCCCTGGATTCAGAAAAATCGTCCCTTTTATTTGGTACCGAATTTGTAAAGATAGGACTTACATTTCTAATTTCTTTTGGTGTTGCACAAAACTGGTCTACAAAAACTTCAGATTGAAACTAATAGTCCTCCTTCCCAAAAGGAATCTCGATAAATAAATACAATTCTTAAAAACCTCTGATTGTATATTATACTAACAGGCTTTGCCCGCTTCGCTGAGCACTATACTTAAATGAGTTGACAAAATTTCATTACATTATTAACAATCTAAGTTAAAGTTTCCTCTGTATTCCGTAGAGGTTTTCCCCGCTCGCAACGTGAGGATTCCGGGTCCACACTGCTTTCAGCAGCAACTTACCCGCTTCTTACTTCCCCTTCCCCAGCGGCTAAGTTAGAAGTTTTGCGAAATCTCACCAAAGTACATAATGTGTACACCTAATCAACATCCACACACCAAAAACGCATCATTCTAAGATAATGTTAAGCGAATTCAAACAGAATAACGTGTTTTTACGCGTGTTTATTGCCCCCCCCCCCCGACCCCAAGGGGTTAAGTGGATGAATTTCGTAAAATCTCGTTACAATAAGTGTCAGATACATATAAACAATTTGCGCACCAAATTTCGTGACCGCAGATCCCATAGCTTTTCCAAGACAAATTTAGCGCTAAAGGGAATTTGCAACTCCCCCTCCTCAAAAAAAAAAAAAAAAAAAAAAAAAAAAAAACTCGAAAATCACAAAAAAAGGAAAATATGTTTTTGCAAATATTCTAAAGAAGACACATGGCTATTTTTAATATCTTTGTAATATCTTTAGTAGAATTCTACTAAAAAATCCGGAATTTCTTAAATGTCCTCCTCGAAAAACGATTTCCCTCCCCCCTCCTTTAAGAATCAAGAATTCTAAAATCGTACATAATGTTTTATTTAGATTCAAGTCTAGTCTCATCATGTGCAATTTCTTCACCGTGATGTAGTTTGGGCCGAGTTATGCTTACAAACGTTTTTTTGCTTCCTGTCCCGCTGGGGGTTGAGGGTATTTCGATAAATCCCGTTTCGTTAGGTGCCGGTTGCATATAAAAAATCCAAGCACCAAACTTCGTGACCGCAGCTCTCATAAATTTTCCAGGACAAATTTAGCGCTAAAAAGGGTGTCTCGAATTTGCCCTTTGTAACACATACCCCCTCCCCCCCCTCTTCCCCAAAGGAAAAAAAAAATGGCAGATCACAAAAAATCAAAAATGTGTTTTAGGAAATATCCTATGAAAGTCGCATAGCCTGTTTTCAACATCTTTATTCCATTTTTGGTAGAGTTCGACTCAAATCAGGAATTTTCAAAATTTCCCGCCAAAAATCGATTTTTTCCCTTCCTTCCTTTAAAAATCGAAAATTCCTAAATCGCAGATAATGTTTTATTTGTACTCATGTCTAGTCTCCCCATGTGGAGTGAAGTAATTAGGAGCCGAGTTATGCTTACAAACGTGTTTTTGTTTTTTTCTTCCGCAGGGGGGGATGGGGGGGAGAAATTTCAGAAAAGTTGATAGATATAATTTTAAGTTGAGTAAAGACCTAAATTCCTTTCAAGCGCCGTTGAATTCCGTCCAGCCGTTCTCAAGGGATACCTGGACAAACGTGTTTTTGCCTTTTGCCCCCCAGAGGGGGGACGGGGGGGAATTTCTGAAAAGTTGATAGGTATAATTTTAAGTTGGATAAAGATCTAAGTTTCTGCCAAGCCCTGTTGAATTCAGTCCAACCGTTCTCAAGTGATGCCCGGACAAACGTGTTTTTGTCTTTTGCTCCCCAGGGGGGAACGAGGGAGAATTTCTGAAAAGTTGATAGATATAATTTTAAGTTGGATAAAGATCTAAGTTTCTGCCAAGCGCCGTTGAATTCAGTCTAGCCGTTCTCAAGTGATGCCCAGACAAACGTGTTTTTTCTTTTGCCCCCCAGGGGGGAACGGGAGGGAATTTCTGAAAAGTTGATAAATATAATTTTAAGTTAGATAAAGATCTAAGTTTCTGCCAAGCGCTGTTGAATTCAGTCCAGCCGTTCTCAAGTGATGCCCGGACAAGAAAAGCGACATACAGACACGATGACACATACACACACACAGGCAAAATTTTGTGAGGTCATTTTCGGCTTTCATGGTGTGTGAAACGTGAAGATATCGCAAAATTTTTCGATTCTGACAAATTTACAGACAAAAGTCTGATTTTATTAATATAGATAATATAAGATATAAGAGTAAGCTTATATAATTGAATTCGTGGTGGAAAAATTGATTAAGGAATCATATTATTATAATAGAAAACAATAAGATCCGCTCTTTAATTTAAAACAGAATCTTGTATTTAATAATAATAGTAAATGAAAACAGATTCAAATATGATAAGATTTTTTGACATGTAATATATCCTTGATTAGGTGACTATAGTACCTTTATATTAAAATATCGTTAAAAAAATCCCAATTACCTAATCAGGGAGGTATTTTTTATCATACGTAAATGAGAACTATAAAAGTAATAATTTTGTTAAATATTTTCTTTTCTATAACAAGAAAAAGAAAGAAAAATGATTTTAAAATACGAACTATCCTTAAATCTCAAAGACATATGGTCATCCTAGGCTTGGGAAGTGTTTTAATTAAAAACTAGCATGTTATGGCCATCACAAAACTTTCTTCTATATTTTCTTATATAAATCTAGGTAATACAAATCATTTATTAAAATAATTTTCTGTTATGAATGCAGACGATTTTCATCTCAGAGAAGTATAATATTTAACGGCCCTCTGCACTTACCGTCGTCGGAAGCCCGAGCTATGGGGAAATTTTCTTTACAAATAACTTATTAACTAATACATGTTTTCACATTCAGAAAATTCCCAACTGTTAAATTGACGGACCTTTTTTAAAATTGCATTTTTTTAATTTTTAATATTTTATTTTGAAATTGCAAAATGAAAACATTTCACATATTGAAAATTCGTATTTCGCAGCTTCAAAATAAAATATAAAAAATTAAAAAAAAATAATTTTTTAAAAAAGGTCCGTCAATTTAACAGCTGGGAATTTTCAGAATGTGAAAACAGAATTTAAAAATATGTATTAGTTAATAAGTTATTTGTAAAGAAAAATTTCCCATAGAGTAACATTAGCTTCGGCTTCTGGCGGCGGTGAGTGAAGCGGGCCCTTAATGCGAGAGAAAGACAATTTTGTAAAAAAGGTCAAATCGTGTTCTAGACCTTTCAAAACATGTAAATCCGTCGAAAATTTTTATAAATCGAATATTTTCTTCTCTATTGAATATAGAAGAAGTTATAAGGGTTAAATAATTAATTTCAAATTTAACTTAATTACTAAGAAGACGATTAAACTTATATTACTAATTTTAAAATGTTTCTTACCATATTTTTGATGACACCTTCCCCACGGTTATACATGCATGCCAAACAAAACATTGCTGTTGCTTCCACGTCTTCGTATTTAAAAAGACGTGGAAGAGCTTTGCCATATTTACCCTAAAAAATAAAAACATATGTATTTAAAATCAAGACAATTTAATATGAAATAAAAACAAGTTACTCAATTAGCCTTTATATAATGACAGTTAATATCTTTTAGTATACATCAAAAGAAAGATAATTTTTATGGCTAATATTATCGTTATTTCTTTTAGAATGAATTTCAATGGACACTTTAAATTTATTAAGTATAGAGAAATTTTTTAAGTGAAATTATTATTTTTTTAATCTATCTTACATAATGTTTGATCTTACGAATTACGAATGTTTTGGCAATTATTTTTCTCATGGAAAGAGTTCGTTTTTATGGTGTTTGTATCTAAATTTTATTCAGATCTAAAAGTGAAATGCTTGTCTGTAACTGAGTTCTCTAATTTACGCGAAAATACACAAAGTCGTTCACAAATGATAGAAAAGATACTGCATTTATGTTTTTGAGTTAGTACTTTGAGATAAAGGTTTGCAATCTTCAATAATAATAGTCTGTCACTGTTTTACTTTTAATGGAATGTAAGATCCAACAATGGTCAAGAGATTTTGCTCTCGTGGCTGGTAGACGGGAAGTACAAGGTTCGATCTAATTTGCACTTGTCAACCTGGCCGTTCAGAGTTTTCTGTGGTTTTCTCTGAACCAGCGTCTGAACGCGAGCAATGGGATTTATGCAGGTAGGTTTTAAAAGGACCATGTCCCGTGAGAAAGACAGTGACTGCTGGTGTTAGGTCAAGATAACAACAACAACAACAATTATTATTATTATTATTATTTTACAAAATATGTAATTTTCAGTTGAAGGAACGTTAGCTCGCAAATTTTAATATGTCAGTTCATAGCTGGCCTTGAATTTAATTAAATATTCCTTTTCTATAAAATCTTTAATTTTTTGAGATTTTGCACTCATAATAAAACTACTTACAGACAAATTTAATTTTTGTTAAAAATCATTAACAATTCGTGATTAAAAGAAAGATATAATGTAGCTATTTTATACCCCAATCCAGAAATCACACGGCTTATCCCCTAAAATGTGTCGGTAGTAGTGAGATTAATGGCTCGCAAATTTTAAAACATTATTTCAAAGTGATCTGAGAAAAGAAAAAAATATATATCGTTTAATTAATTTAAAATTTCTATCAAACAGATTTTCATCAAGAATAGATAAGAATCACTCCGGTTAAGAAGTCGTTCAAAAAAAAAAAAAAAAAAAAAAAAAAAAAGAAAGAAAAAAAAAGCTCATTGAACTTAGTCTTTTTGTGTAAGAGGTACAATATCACTGACATACGAACATAGACAAACAGACACATGTACACACATAGACAAACAGACGCATCAATCTTACAATACCTTTCTTTTTTAGTCGCGGTAAAAAAAATAAAAAAAAAAAATCGCACCATAAGAAAATTTTGATGCGGATATATTTGAAGAAAATATATTTGAAGTGTCGGATCGTAAAAGTAAATCCACAAATTTTAAAATTTGTAAATGTTTTCTAATACTGCGAGAAAAATTGCTGGTACAAATTTACGTTAAAAATGATATTTGATTCATATTTGAAAAATGAGCCTTAGGGAAATTTAATTACGCTCATTAATGTCGAAAACCACCAGAAGAAAATAAAATTAGAAGAAAGATAAAATTGAATTTTTTTTTTTTTCCAATAAGTTGTAAAACTTAAATTTTATTGAAAAAGTATGGGATGAATTCTTGCAGTTGGGTATTAAAGAAAAGTTGGTTAGCGTAAATAACCACCACCCTTGAAAGAGTTAAATATATGACATCCAAGAATGCCCGATGGACTTAGGAAAGCGGTCTAACAGGTGTGGGATATAATTACCATGACAGATCTATAATAAATTTTACTTTTATGAAAATTTCAATCTAGAGCCATAGTCATGTATCAGTGATATAAGATGGAGATAAAACCTTTGCAAGAAATATGCGCAGTGCACATAAGCATTTATTTGCAAAATCGTTTACATAAGGTGCAAATCGTTTTCTGTATTTCATACCATAAATCAATTTGTTGGTAACGTGCTTAGTTCTAATTTACAAATTGAAAATAGCAATTGTATACATAATCGGTTTACAGGATTACATGAGATATATTCACATAGCTTTGCCATTTTCCACAAAATTTGAATTTTTTTTTTTTTAATAGACAAATACATTTTTTCTTTTGAAAATTGTCATCATGTACTCTTTTATATACCAGGAAGTGTCTCAAATTCAAGTATATTATTCAATTAAATAATGACATAAATAATTAGGTCCATAGAAAAAAAATCACAAGGGTTTAGATCTGGAAATTTCGGTGGCCAATGAAGCAATCGCATATCGTTTGATCCAGCACGGCCAGCCCAGCAATGGGGTAGACTATTGTTCATGTACTTATGTATGTTTTTATGCCAGTGTGGTGGAGCACTGTCTAACTATCTTTTTTACGCAGTCTTCACATGCGAATTCTTTCAGCATGTCTATCCTCTTTGCAACCGAAGCTATAATAACAACATAAATAACACCTGAAAGGTTTTAGATACATAAATTCACATCATATATTACAAAAAAAAAAAAAAACATTTTTTTCTTAAATTTATAATTTAGGGTGCTAGTAATTTACGATGCAAGTATAAGGACTTTAAACAAATAAACTCTAAATTACTAAGTTACTTAAATCTGCCTAACTGTAACGCAATTTAAAATTTGATGGCCTTTAAATAAATCGGTCTATGTCAGTTTTTTATTTCCATCTGATAAAGTACTTTAAATAATTATATAAAAATTACATACTTTTTTCGCCCACAGTATTTTGAAGCCGTTTTCGAAACTAGACAAAATAACATTATATTCCAGAAATAAATTTAGTTTTATTTTGCCATATATTGTACCTTTTTAAAGCGAATTTGTTCAGCTTTTTATTAGTCTAGTCAAAATGTAAAAACATTCAATGGTTTAGATTTTAAAGGAAAGAGCAGAGGTCCACGTATGTGTACCTTTGTAGCGAAGAGGATATTAAATTAGTGGCGTCATTTTGAATAACAGTGGTTCTAGCGGCAATTTCGTAACCGGGTGATTTTTTAACCATTGTCATATAAAACTTTTATAATCGTAGTTTCCGAATGAATTTGTTTCGGATAAATAAATCAGTAACAGAATTTGTACGATGCTATTCTTTTTTGTCCGATTCAATATGAAACATCCTGCAGGGTGTTTTGTCATTATATTCCAGAAATAAATTTAGTTTTATTTTGCCATATATTGTACCTTTTTAAAGCGAATTTGTTCAGCTTTTTATTAGTCTAGTCAAAATGTAAAAACATTCAATGGTTTAGATTTTAAAGGAAAGAGCAGAGGTCCACGTATGTGTACCTTTGTAGCGAAGAGGATATTAAATTAGTGGCGTCATTTTGAATAACAGTGGTTCTAGCGGCAATTTCGTAACCGGGTGATTTTTTAACCATTGTCATATAAAACTTTTATAATCGTAGTTTCCGAATGAATTTGTTTCGGATAAATAAATCAGTAACAGAATTTGTACGATGCTATTCTTTTTTGTCCGATTCAATATGAAACATCCTGTATAAAGTGATATTATGTTTGAATTAAAAAGAGACTTTAATAATAATTGTTACTGAACAGTCTCAGCAGGATATCATTGGCAAACAACGCAGGGTGTTTTGTCAATTCTAATAACCATGTTAAATCGGGATTATACAATAGCTGAATGAAATATATCAATTAATGATAAAGAAATGAAGTAATTAAAACGGCATAAGAATTTGAATGCAGATTATTAAGATGCCCCCTTCTGGCACAGTTACACTAATTTGAATAAAATATCAATATAAATACATATATTTTATTTATTTATTATTATTATTATTTTTTTTTTTTTACTGTGCTTAAAAATGCAACCTGTTCGAAGGAGTACCGCATTTTTAGATAAATATCTTGCAACGAAATACGGTCGTCTGAAATCTAATAACACTTATTTAAAAAAAAAAAAAAAAAAAAATGCCCCTTTCTTAATGCACTAAAAAGAACAGAATAACTTTTTCAGCTCAGTACCGCAGATATGAATACTGGCGGTACTAAGCTGAAAAATATATTCGGTTCTTTTTAGTGCATTAAGAAAAGGGCATTTTATTTTTTTTAAATAAGAGTTATTTTTTATTATTTTATTTTTGTAATATTTTATAATTTTTATATTTTTGATGCGCTATGTAGATTAAAATCGCTGCTGCTAAATTAAATTTCTTGGCGAAAAATGTTCGTTGTACTTGAACGCAAAAATTTAAAAAATCGCCCAGGAGGATCTATAGAAAAAAAACTTATTTTAATGCAACATATATTAGCATTTTATCAATGCGATTTTTTTTTTTTTTAAGTGATAATGGCGTCAATTTTTGTGAGATGCATAATTTATTTTCTTTAATATTTTTTTATTGATCGCGTTTAGATAAATGTATTTATTTCCCCGTCGGAAAAAAGAAATAACTCGTAAATTTTTTTGGCAACAATTAAATTATGAATAAAAAATTAAATGGTTAATTGTTTGCAATTATTAGCTTATTATTTTCATATTTTTATTAATTAAAAGAAAACTAATCAAAAATTCGAAATCTGCCTATGTTAAATTGTAGTGTCAGACATGACTATTATTTTAGTAAAAACCCAAAGTCTTTAGGTGGTCTGATTGCTGAGATATAAGCAAAAAGATGTGACACATTCGGACAAACGCGCTCCGCTGACAGACAGAGCGGGTATAAGAAAAGGTCTTAACAATATTTTAGTGAAAACCCAAAGTCTTTAGGTGTTCTGATTGCTGAGATATAAGCAAAAAGATGTGACACATTCGTAGAAACGCGCGCCGGTGACAGACAGAGCGGGTTTAAGAAAAGGTGTAAAAAATACAGTCGGCAGCAAAATTATTGGAGCGCTAGCAATAATGCCTATGTAAAAAAGTACACTTAATACTTTTTTTTTTTTTTTTTTAAATAAATCCTTGTCGAATGATGTTCTTAGACTGACTAAGAACATGACTCGACAAGGATTTATTTAATAAAACAGTATTAAGTGTACTTTCTTTTTTTTTTTTTTTTTTTTTTTTTTTTTTACACAGGAATTATTGCTAGCATTCGCATAATTTTGCTACCGACTGTATATGGTGTTAAACATACCTCTTCGTAGTATCCTATAGCTTTTGTGACAGATTTGTATGACTTATTAGACTTCTTCTGGACTTCTATGGATGGTTTTGTTTCTGTATTTTCTTCGGAATGCATATTCTGTTAAAACAATGGAACATATATAAACATAGAACATTTTAAAGCATCATTATGCACTTTACTTTTTATGTATGTACATCAACGTTATTGTTTATCGGCAGCAAAATTATTCGAGCGCTGGCAATAATTCCTGTATAAAAAAAGTACACTCACGGCCTTATTCACCATTAACTTCAACTCCCGGTTCAACGCCAAAACTTGAAGTGTCTAAAGGCAAAGTGTAGCTTTCAAAGAAAATTTAGCACGCTTCTTCTGCCATCTAGTGTCAAAGTTTTCATATAATTTTTAATTGATTATTTTCAGCTGAAAAATCTGAAAATAACAATGCCGCTAGATGGCAGATGCAACGCGTCAAACTTTGCTAAAATGTTGAACCCTGACTTTATACGCTTTTCAAGTTTTTGTGTTCAACCGGGAGTTGAAGTTATTGGTGAATACGGCCGTATACTGTTTTGTTAAATAAATGTTTGTCGAATCATGTTCTTAGACTGACTAAGAACATGATTCGTCAAGGATTTATTTAACAAAGCGTACTTATTTAAGTGTACTTTTTTGTATAAGAATTATTACTAGCTCTCGAATAATTTTGCTACCGACTGTATGTAATGAAATAATTTGAATATGTTTCGAATTTAGACGTTTTGTCGAATATCTAGAGGAATACCTGCTGCTTTTGAAACATAAATGGTGTAAAGAACATGTTATACCACCCATATTTCAGCTAAGTTTTTACCCAAAAGCAAAAAGGAGACCCATAACAAATTTAAGGAAGATAATGTTTTGAATTTATATAGTAAAACGTAATGTTTGACATAAATTGTACAGTCGGCAGCAAAATTATTCGAGCGCTAGCAATAATTCCTGTGTAAAAAAAGTACGCTTACTACTGTTTTGTTAAATAAATCCTTGTCGAGTCATGTTCTTATACTGACTAAGAACATGACTCGTCAAGGATTTAACTTAACAAAGCAGCATTAAGTGTACATTTTTTACATAGGAATTATTGCTAGCGCTCGATTACTTTTGCTGCCGGCTGTAGCTGTAGTATATAATTATGAGGTTTCATTCTCTTATCTGTATTCACTTGTACATGAATGGCACTTATTTTCATGGAAATATAAAGGTTCTTTATTAACAACGGAAATTTTTCGAATGATTTTGTCTGTATCAGGAAGGGTTTTAAGATCAATGCAATGACATTTAAAAAAAATTTACATACAACAGAATATAAAAATATAATGTATTTTATTAAATATGAATATTTTCAGTAAACGATTTTTAACTGCGAATGAGCATGCGTTAAAAATCTTAAAAAAAAAAAAAAAAAAAAAAAAAAAAAAAAATCAAATTTTAAAGAAGTATTTAAAGGACTATACAGTGCCATTGACTGATTCAAATTAAAAATAAGGGTACCCCCTCCTTATCATTTGAATACTTTTGCGAGTATTTAAAATTTTCTACTGAATTAATCTTGTACCTTTTATAAAACCTTAATCTAGAAAAACTATATTTTATTATATATATATTGAAAACCCTTTCAAACATTGCATAATATGAATATATATATATATATATATTTCAAGAATAACACTATACATTTGTTAATAAATTATGCAAAAGGAATTTTGCCAATGGTTGCAATTAAAAATTACTTAAAAAATGTCCATAATTCCTCATATATTTAACATATTTAAATTTTATTACAGTAAGTTGTGTTTAATGTAGTATATCAAGCTCTCTAAATATGACATTGCATTGGCTTGAAAATCCTGCATGTTATGAACACCAAAACGTACTAAAATATTTCGTGATTGTTAAAGAAACATTTATATATTTCCATTAACATTAGGCTGTTCACGTACAAATGAATACGGATAATTAAAAGAATCTTCACAATCACATGCTATAACTACAACACATTTGAAGCAAATTTTTTACAGGATAATCCAAATACTATTATTATTATTTTATTTGTTAATGGCCCCCATTTCACCTTCAGGAAAAATGTTCGCAGAAATATATGACGCAAAACTTGCTCTTTAAACTCTTCACGTTCCAAGAGAATATATGAAATATTTTCCTAGATATTCAACAAAATATGTAACATCGAATATGTCCACATTTTTTGTCATCCACCTGTATACAATATAGGATAAGTTGTGGTAAGATGCCTCACTGGACAAGATGCCTCGTGGTTCATGTGTTTTTCTGATACGCAGACGGCGGCATCTTTCAAAAGACAATAGGAGTTTCAATAGCAACGAAATACATTTGAAGGTACTAAAAAAATACTTTTTCTTTTTACTTCCATTACCCGACTACCGTGGTATATATAAGTTTTGGGGGCCTAAAAAATATTTATTTTTCTTTTTTACTTCCATTAACCGACTACCGTAGGTAATGGAATTAGAGATTTCACGTGATTTACATGTTTTAGAATGTCCTGATTAGGTTTTCTTTTGTATCTCAGCTAATAATTAAAATAATTTCGTAAGTAATACACCATTTGAAAGCTTTGTTGATTTGGAATCGAACAGTAGATTACAGACATTTCTACCGCCAGATGGCGCTGTAATATTTTAAAATTTCAATATTTCAAATTCTAATTATGATTAAATTATTTTTACACTTTTCTCCCCCCCCCCCCCCCAATGAGATGATTGAAAATACCCTCATTCGACTTGTATGCCCATTGGAAACCTATGTATACCAATTGTGGTTTTTAATTTGAGAAAAAGTGTTTGTTTGCAAATCTTGCTAAACTTTTGAACAGAACTGTAAAATATGTAAAACAGTAAAAAAATATGTAAAATACACTCATGGACAAAAAAATTAGCGCACCAAGAAGGAGTCGTCAAAATGAAAAGAAATTTTACATACGTAATGACTACTTTGATATAAGTAAATGATTAGAAAATCAAAGAAAAAGGATAATTTATTTCAGAGAAAAAGGCAAAAGAACGGAGGATTTAATACCCTGTTGGACCCCCTCTAGCGCGAATGCACGATGCGATACGATCGAGCATTAAGGCATACAAGTTCTGTATGATGTCTTGAGACATTTCGTTCCATATTTGCTGTAACCTTGCCTCTAGTTCGTTCAAACTCGTGGGATGCCCAACTCGCCGTCCCAAATGATCCCAGATATGCTCGATTGGAGACAAATCTGGGGATCGGGCAGGCCAAGGAAGGGTAGTAACAGTGCGGAGACAGTCTTGTGACAGCCTTGCCGTGTGAGGCCGAGCATTGTCTTGTTGAAAAATGGCTCCTGGGAGCCGTTGCATGAGTGGCAACACATGTGGTTGCAGGATGTCATGGACATACCGCTGGGCTGTCATGGTGCCATGGATCAATACTAGGGGTGACCGTGTATTGTAGGCAATGGCACCCCATACCATCACACCAGCTGTGGGAGCGGTGTGTCGCTGTAAAGCAAAGGCAGGATTGAGGCGTTCACCACGGGGTCTCCACACACGAACACGATTGTCATCACTGCTGAGATTGAATCTGGATTCGTCGCTAAAGACGACCTGGTTCCATTCCGCTGCAGTTCAGTTTCCTCGTGCGCGGCAAAATTCCAAACGGAGGCGTCGATGGGTGGGCATCATGGGCAGCATAAGTAATGGGCGCCGCGATACCAAATGTCCTTCAGCCAGGCGCCTTCGTATGGTTCGAGAAGACACAGGGAACCCTAGTGAAGGTGCTACCTGTGCCTGGATGGCGGCCGATGAAGCAGTTGGCTGTACGCGTGCATTTCTTACGATGTGGCGGTCTTCTCGACGACTGGTCTGTCGAGGGCGTCCTGAGCCTGGTCTTCGTGTACATGACATCTCTCGGGTCCACTGGTCCCAACAACTCCTCACAACACAATCAGAGCGGCTTAATTGACGAGCTACTCGCCTAGCTGACCACCCAGCTTCCATCATGCCGATGATTCTCCCCCTCTCAAACTGCGACAGCTGCTCATATTGTCCTCGAAAACGACGTAATGGCATGTCTACCTCAGCTCTTCCTTTGTAAACGAATCAGCACACTCAAATAAGCTTTGGTTACCTTTTTTATACTCCACAGAGAACGACGTTAAACGCCCTCTACCGACTGGTGGTTTTGAGTTCTAAGGGTTATGATCGGTGAAAATATGAAGAAATTTTCCAGAAGTCGTGTCATGAGAACCATTGCAATAGGTAGATCTCCTATAAGGAATCTACCTAAAAAAAAAAAAAAAAGCGAGAGAAAAAAATCTGATCAGGGAAAATGTCGCACCGGGTTCCCACTGCCTTCGGCAGCGCAGGGCATTGTGCGCTGCGCACGCGCATTTATGTTCGACACTCTTAATGAATCACTATATTATCGAAAGGGTAAAAATATAAAATACAAAAAAATTCTTCTCTCATCGGTGGAATCAGTCCGAACCCCCACTGCGTGCGGCAGCGTATACCTGCGAGTACGGCGCACGTGTTCCTTCGCCCACCGTTCCCGCCCCTCTTAATAATTATATATTTTCTATAATATCCTCAATCGATTTATCCGTCCTTAAAACTTAATAATACTAATTTTCAACGCTCTAACTCTTATTTCTATTATTTTGCCCCTTCGCCCCCCCTTTCCGTCTATCCTAATAAGTTTACAAATTCGAAAATATCCGCAATCGATTTATAGGTATCAAAAACCTCTTTGCACAAGTTTTGAACGATCTAACTCTATTTTTATTTTTTTGCCCCTCTGCCCCCTTTCTCGCCCCTCCTAATAATTTTACAAATTCGAAAATATTCGCAATCAGTTTGTAGGTATCGAAAACCTCTATGTACCAATTTTGAACGATCTAACTCTATTTATATTTTTTTTTGCATCTCCCTCCCCTCCTCGCCCCTCCTAATAACTTTACACTTTCGAAAATATCCCCATTCGATTTGCAGGCCTCAAAAATCTATCTGTACCAATTTTGAATGGTCTGACTGTATTTCTATTTATTTTTGCCCCCCTTACCGCACTACCAGGGGGCTGAATTTCTAAAATTCCAGAAATTCGTTTCTAGATATTTGTATTAACTATATTTTAGATAAAAAATTTCACGTATTTTTTTTTATTTGAGATATACAGGATTATGTTAAATCACGTTTTGCGCATGTGAAATCACGTTTTGCCCCCTTCCCCCCTTGGGGACCGAATTTCTTAAGTTTCACAATTCATGCTTCTAGGTCCAGGGGTTTGGGCTGGGCGATGATGAATCACTTACACACGCACTCAGGACAAACGATTATATATATATATATATATATAAATAGATTTTAAATAAATGCATGGCATAAATGTGAAATTTCTGCATTTGCATTTGTATTCGAACATTGATGAAACCTTAAGAAGATCATTTTTTGCACATTTATTTATTTAAAATAATGACTCATTTAATTTTTAACAGCTTTTTAAATCACATGTGCACTAGGAAAAATAGATTAGTGTACGTCGATTGTATAAATTGTTGTTCACACGTCTAGCGTAAGTGTGAACAACCCCAAAAATCTAATCTACAGGCGACTTTTGGTTCTAATATTTTTTTTACTTTCTTCTATATTTAATAGAAGAAGGTATTGGATTCGTAAAAATTTTCGACTTCCAGTTTTCAATGGATTTACACTTTTTGAGAGGTCTAGAACCCGATTTGAAATTTTTAGAAAATGTCTGCGTGTGTGTGAGAGTGAGAGAAAAAAAATTTATGGTTACTGTATCTCAGGAACTACTGCAGAGAATTGTATATAAATTTATACGTAGGTGCACCTTGACCTAAATTATTGTCTATCAACGTTTGGTGTCAATTCCTCAACAGGCTAAACAGAGATTTCCACAATTTTAAGGAAGGTTATGTCTCAGGAACTACTGCATAAATTTGCATATAAATTTATAGATAAATGCACATTGACTTGCATGAGTACCTATTAAGTTTTTGGTATCGATTGCTCAACAGATGGCGCTGCTATACAGCGATTTGTACAATTTAAGGGAAGGCTATATCTCAGGAACTAGAGCACAGAATTGCATATAATTTTATATGTAGATGCACTTTGACCCATATTAGTGCCTGTAAATTTTTATGTCAATCTCTCAACAGGTGGCGCTGCTATACAGCGATAACCGAAATTTAAGAGAAAGCTATATCTTAAGTTCTATTGCGCATATTCATACAAATTTTGATATGAGAGAAGGCCATTATGACCTATATTAGTGTCTGTAATTTTTTTATGTCAATCTCTCAACAGGTGGCACTGCTATACAGCGATAACCGCAATTTAAGAGAAAGCTATATCTCAAGTTCTATTGCGCATATTCATACAAATTTTGATATGAGAGAAGGAGATAATGAGACATTATGCTGATTCAATTTGAATGCATATCGATAGATAGTCGATGCTGCTATACTGCAAATTTTCCCGAGAACGGGAAGATAATATCTCAACTTCTATGGCGTATAACAGTACGAAACTTGAAATGTGAGATAACCATTAAGAAAACGCATTTTTTTAAATATTAATTATAGAGAATAAAACTGTCTTTCTTTGGTTATTTAGTGTTAGTTTTCTCTAAGATGAAAATCATCTGCATTCATCATGATAGATAATCTTAATAAATAATAGTTTTAAGAAATTATTTGTTCTATGTGTCTATTTGTTTAGGAAAATATAGAAGAAAGTCTTGTAGTGGCCACAACATACTAGTTTTCTTTGCGGAAATCGCCTCCCCATACCTTTTACAATGTGTAGATGAAAGTTAGTTTCATTCGGTTCATCAGTTTTTGCTGTAGATGCGTCCAAACAGTGAAAATTATTTGACGGCCACCCCGTACATTGAAAAGTCACCACAAAATCAGTGTAACTCCTCATCTTTCAAATGACACCAGCCACCAGCTCATTTTTAAGGGAAAATTATGAATTTAAAATTTATTTTACTTTACGTAAATACGCAAGTTTAATCATCGTAACTGCCTCTTAATAATTATTATTTCCCATAAAAAATCTTATGCACATCAAGAATTAATTAAGAATTTATTAATTTCGCAATGAAAAAAAAAATGTCTAGCCATATTTCTCCTAGAAAAAAAAAAAAAAAATATATATATATATTGATTCCATCTTTCTTTCTTTCTTTCTTTTTTTTTTTTTCCCTTTTTCTGGAGATAAAAAACTTTCATACCCTTTTTTGTTTCTTCGCTAACATTGTTAACCCTTATTTGAAGTAGTTCTTAATCCACTATTGAAAAGAAGTATGCTTGAGAGAAGAAGCTTAGCAACAAAGAATTTTTCTTTTTCTTTTGGCTGGTTTGGTTTAAGTAAGACTCTTACAACTAAATCATTCGAATACATTCAAAAATTTTCAAATTTTCTAATATGACAATAGTTTTACATAGTTTTCCTAGTTTAAATGTTTTTTAAGTGCTAAAAAAGGTTTCTTGACAAAAAAAGGTAAATTTTCGATTACCTTAAAGGGAGAAATAAGTGAAATCAGCAAGTGGGAAAATTTTGATTGCTTTGTTGCACTTAAAAGAACAATAGCACTAATTGTTTAATAAGAGAATTTAAATCGCAACAAAAAGTAAAAATTTCTTGTTACGTCTTGCTTATAACACAATTTCAGGTTAGTACTTTATTTTATAGAAATATTTTAGAATTTGCCATAAATGATTTCTGAAAACACGCAAAGCTTATAGATGATTTTAAAATATCCTTTTTAAAAAAATAATTTTACAATTGTAATCTATATAGTAATACGTAAACAAACATAACTAGTTGGCATAGGTAGACCCTGTTCAGTTCCCCATCATATATATGTTCTCATAAATTTCTAGTGTGAGACGTATTATAATCATGATAAGAGAAATGGATTTGACCAAAGCCTGATACAGTAACAGAATGAAATCCCCGCCTAATAGGCTATCCAACGTTCACTTCAATATATTTATCTTATTCTAATCTATTGATTTATTTTCTCAGGGTCAATTCCGTTGTTTAGTTTTCATGCTACTATTTCCAATGCAATAATCCTCAAAATTCATATCTATATGAAAAATTTACAACTTCGCTATGTTGATAAAATCGTAATTTACGAATAAGTTACGAAATTTTCCTAGTAGAATATTTGTATTCAATCATGTTCAAACAAATATCATAAACGTAATTTTGAAGTCGTCTAATGTATTTATGATCCTCAAAATGGAAGTTTATGCTCAATTTTGCCTTATTCTGACATGTTAAGTAAATCGTAAATTCAAAATAACTTACGAATTTTTTAAATTGGGAAAACCATAGTCTGATATTCATGCCAGTATCCTAAATAATATTTCGAAAGTGGTTTGACATCTTTACGATGAAAATATCCCTCAAGATTGACGTTTATGTGAAATTTTCCCCTATACTGCCATGTTAAGAAATTCGTAATTTTCCAATAACTTGCGAAATTTTCAAAGTAGCATATTTATAGTTACTGATGTTCATTCCGGCATCAAAACTGATATTTTAAAACTGGTCTGACATTTTTACAGTGAAAAGTTTCCATTTAATGCACGTTTAAGTGAATTTTTGTCCTATTCTCCCATGTTAAGAAAATCGTAAATTTCCAATAACTTACGAAGTTTTTTAATTCGAATGTTCCAAATAAATTGTGTTCTTGCCAGTATCGAAAGTAACATTTTAAAACTGATCTGACCTTTCTTCGATTGTTTGTTCGTGAGATATCGTGTAAACAGACTAACAAACTAACGGACTGACACATTAACAGACACCCTACAGACAGACACCATACAAATTTTGTCATTTTCGGATTCCTCACCCCTGAAAACGTATAAAAAAGTCAAAAAACCGAGGTCGAAAATTCTCACGATTACCTAAGTTCCCCATACCTATAGTATGATGGGGAACTAAAAATTGTCGTGCGTTTTTAGCCAATTTTAATAAGTGAAGAGGATTAAAAGTAGTATTGTTTAGAAAGATATGGTTAATGTGGATTTCATAAAAAAATTTTCATGAGGCCAAGAAGACAGACAAAAATACCTTTATTTTTATACACTTTTTCATTTTAAACACGTATTTAAAATTTTCATAGAAGACAGTTGTTAAATCAGCACGTGCAATCTTTTTGAGGCACGAGTGAAAAACATGCATGAGTTCATCAGAGAAAGGATTTACCTAAACAGCAACCGCATAAAGACACGTAACAACGCAAAGACGACTGAAAATAGTCTGAAAGAAGGTGACCGTGTGTTGTTTTGCAATTCAAAATGCCAATAAGGATAATGTGCAAAGTTTACTACAAAACGGGAAAAGCTGTTTAATTATAATTAAGAAATTGAATGATTCCATTGTGAGAATACAGAAGACTCGGAGTAATAAGCCGAAATTGATTCACATGAATATATTAGTTCCTTATCATGTAAAATATCATGAAACGCTATTGAGAAACTACCCAGGACGAGATGTCTTCGAAAAGGGGAGCAATGTTGCAACGGATTAAATCTCTTCCCTTCTTCAATTGGTGTATTGTGAGGAACATAGATTTATTGTCAAATTAAAAACTAGTATGTTGTGGCCACCACAAGACTTTCTTCTATATTTTCCTATACAAATTCACTCAGTAAAAATCCTAAAAAAAAAAAAAAAGATTTTTTTTCAGTTTTTTTTTTTTTAAAGTAAAAAAAAAAAAAAAAAAAAAAAAATCGATAACTTTGTTTTAAATTATCACATATTTATTTATAGTTCAACCATTCGTCTTAAAGGTATTGACGAGACCTTTCGAAAGATACCCATCCTGAAAATCCCCCTCCCCCGGGGGGAAAGCGATGCCCCAACATGCACAAAATTTCCCCCCTAATTAACTATTACTATTATCAATAATTCATATTAGTTTTACAATCACAGGTTAAGAATAACTTTCATTACGTACACTTATACGAAATTTTGTCCTATACTGCCATGTTAAAAATTTAGAAAAAATACGATCACAGCGCCGCCTGTTGAGCGATTGATCCCCAAATCTAATCAGCACCAGTTTATGTCAGTGGCCAACTAAATGCCAAGTTTGGTTAAATTTCGTTTAAAAAAAAATACAATTTTTTTCTAAGTTTTTTTTCGTTAAAAGTAAAAAAAAAAAAAAAAAAAAAAAAAAATCGATAACTTTGTTTTAAAGTATCACATATTTATAGTTCAACCATTCGTTTTAAAGGTATTGACAAGACCTTTCGAAAGATACCCATCTTGAAAATTTACTCCCCTCGAAGGCGGACTCCCTCCCCCTTCCCCAGGGGGCGGGGGGTGGCGATTCTCCTACACGTACAAATTTTTTTCCCCAGTTGACATCTCTATTATAAATAATTCTTGTAAATTTCATAATGATTACTAAAAATAATTCTCTTTATGCACACTTATACAAAATTTTGTCCTATATCACCATGTTAAAAATTTAGAAAAAGCGGGATGGCAACGCAACCTGTAAGACAATTTTTACCAAAAGTTGACAGGCACTAATTTATGTCAAGGTGCAACTACATACCAATTTGTATGAAATTCTGTGCAGTAGTTCTTGAAATACAGTTGCCACAAAATTTTGTCTCTCTCTCACACACACAGACAGACATTTTCTAAAAATGGTCAAATCGTGTTCTACAGCTCTCGAAACGTGTAAATCCATCAAAAACCCGAGGTCGAAAATTTTTACGAATCCAATACTTTCTTCTATTGAATATCGAAGAAAGTAATAAAGAGGCAGTCAATTCACTTGCAGTAAGGTCGGCCTTGGCATCAACCTTGGCAAAATGGTGATGGATTTGGCGAAAAATGGTAGCTTATGGTTCCTAGGTTTCAAAGCTGTACCAGGAAAAAAAGCCGATTTCTGGAAAATTCCAGTGGATTCTAGTATAGAATTCACGAGAACCTCGTCAAATTACAGTCGCCAAAGTCCATAAATCACAGTGGATACAAGATCGAGAGTCAGTGTGTTGTTCAGAGACCTATTCTAAGCAACTACGTTTGGAGACAGTGTTCCAAGCGATATATTTTTACTTTCTTCTATATGTAATATAGAGAAAGTATTGGATTCGCGAAAATTTTCGACCTCCGTTTTTTGATGGATTTACATGTTTTGGAATGTCTAGATTACGAATTAATAGTTTTTAGAAAATGTCTGTCTGTCTGTCTGTATCATTTTTTTGTGGACGCTTATCTCACGAACCAATGAATGAAATTTAACCAAACTTGGTATTTAGTTGGACCCTGACATGAACTGGTGCTGATTAGATTTGGGGATCAATAGCTCAACAGGTGGCGCTGTGATCGCATTTTATGCAAATTTTTAACATGGCAGCATAGGACAAAATTCCGTATAAATGGGCATAATGAGAGTTATTTTAAACTTGTGATTGTAAAATTAATATGAATTATTGATAATAGTAGTAGTTAACTAGGAAAAAAATTTTGTGCATGTGGGGGCATCGGTTCCCCCCCCCCCTGGGGGGAAGTACACCCCCGGGGAAGTAAATTTTCAAGATGGGTATATTTCAAAAGGTCTCGTTGATAATAGTAATAGTTAACTGGGAAAAAATTTTTGTGCATGTGGGGGCATCGGTTACCCCCTCCCCCACTGGGGGGGAAGTACCCCCGGAGGGGCAAAGTTTCAAGATGGGCATCTTTCGAAAGGTCTCGTCAATACCTTTAAAACGAATGGTTGAACCATAAATCTGTAATAATTTAAAACAAAGTTATCGATTTTTTTTACTTTTAACAAAAAAAAAAAAAAAAAAAAAAAAAAAATAATAATAATTATTATACAGACACGACATTATTTCATTATTTAAAACATGAAAATCTGACATTGACAGATTTTAATTTAGTGCCAGAGGCCTACTGCTAAACTTGTTAATATCGACAAATTCTTCTTTAGTTAATTCGTGACGATTTAAATTCCATGATAAAGTTTTCATTAAATCAAACCAATGTGTTTCAGCTGCAGATACTGTAACAAATAACGTTGGAAGTCCAAACTGTCTTATAGCCGCAAAACGTTTTTCTCTTTTTCCCAATGAGGGGGAGGTGTGCCTTGGGGGGGACTCATGTCAAAGTTGTGCCTTGGGGGGGACTCATGTCAAACTTGTACCTTGGGGGGGACTCATGTCAAAGTTGGGCCTTGGGGGGACTCATGTCAAAGTTGTGCCTGGGGGGGGACTCATGTCAAAGTTGTGCCTTGGGGGGGGACTCATGTCAAAGTTGTGCCTGGGGGGGACTCATGTCAAAGTTGTGCCTTGGGGGACTTCATTCAATAAATCCCCATTCAATAAACCGACTGAAATAGGCCCTTAGCACTATTAAGAGTGTATTATAAAAATTCGACAACGCTGTACCGACTGAAATAGGGGTACCTTGGGGGGGACTCATGTCAAAGTTGGGCCTGGGGGGTGGACTCATGTCAAAGTTGTGCCTTGGGGGGACTTCATTCAATAAATCCCCATTCAATAAACCGACTGAAATAGGCCTCTAGCACTAATTAAGAGTGACCTATAAAAATTCGACATCGCTGTACCGACTGAAATAGGGGTACCTTGGGGGGGACTCATGTCAAAGTTGGGCCTTGGGGGGGGGGGACTCATGTCAAAGTTGTGCCTTGGGGGGACTTCATTCAATAAATCCCCATTCAATAAACCGACTGAAATAGGCCTCTAGCACTAATTAAGAGTGACCTATAAAAATTCGACAACTGTACCGACTGAAATAGGCCTCTAGCACTAAAAAAAAAAAAAAAAACTTAGAAAAAAAATCGTATATTTTTTTTTTTCTTTTTAATATTGTTACTGATTGAATATGTATAGGAAAATATAGAAGAAAGTCTTGTGGTGGCCACAACATACTAGTTATTTGTGAATTAGCGGTATTCCTGTTCTGTGGAGTATTTAACATTGTTTGCTTTGCTTTTGTGGAATAAGTGATTGTTTATTTGGAATAGTTCGAGAACATTCATCCAATAGTTACTTTATTGATATGACGAGATTTTTATTGGACTGCTTTGAGAATATTAGTTGAATTGACCTATTGGGCTGTTTTGACAGTATTCATTAAAATCATAGTTTTGTTGTACTTTTTAGGAAAGTTACGCTGAATAAACTGCAAAAATTTGCGGTCTATGAGGTAACAAGCCAATTATGTTAATCCAGTTCAATGAACTACGCGGGTCAGTTGTTATAATCCAATTATTTCGACGCCTGATATGCCATGTTCTTTAAAAAATTTACAAAGTTTTTTTTTTTTTTTTTTTTTTTCGTTTTATGCACTAGATGACTTAGATTGAGAGAATAACAGAATAAGCACGAGAAATCAACTATTAAACTCTTTGAAACAAATGTCTCCAAGTTTAAATATTATTCAGTTATACTGCTCTATTTCTTATTTGATTGTTTTAATTCATATGTAATTTCGTGTAATTTAAAGAATAGGGTATACAGTTGATGAGTTTTAATTTTTCTTTGTTCCCAAGATACTAAATTGTTATTTTCGCCAGGAAAAAAAAAAAAAAATCTGAAACCTATTTGGATAATTTCTTCTTCTATTTTTATTCCTTTATTTATGCCACCATATTGTATATTAAGTTGTTTTTAGGGGAAAACACGAAATTGATGCCTCAGCAACGAAAATAATTTAAACACGCCAAGAGGCCACGTATTCACCAGTCCTCCCATGTATTTCTGTTAACTTTTGAACGGAAAAGAATTTAAACGAAATTTGAATCACAATCATTTATAAAGAAAATTAGGTACAACTGAGACATTGGTTCACATTTGTTTCGCGAGTTTTATTATTATTATTTATTTATTTATTTTTATTTTTTTATTTGCGCTATGCAGACCAGACGTCATTTTAAATAACCTGTTTTCGTTTTGCTTACGTTTCGAATCCATGACAATCATTTCCGAAAACGGCATTTCACCGTGGTCGCCAAACGAAAATCGCCAAAATTGGGCTGTGGATCAATATCTCAGTTGTTCTGAAAATTAATTTTTAATGATTTCTTTAAAGTAAGGAATTAACAAGAATCTAATAAATACTTCGGTACAACTATAGTATTTCCCCACAGCTGAATTTGGCGATTTTTCTTTTGCGCCGATTTGATCGATAACGATGTCGTTCTGGACTGTTTGCGATATAATATGGCAGCCTGCATGCTATTTATTTTGGATTTATGATTTATAATTTAGCTTATGATTTTATCATTTATGATATATGATTTTTAGATTTATCATTCGGCCATAATCGCCAAAAATAAATCGCCAAATTCAGCTGTGGGGAGATACTATAGTTGTTTCAATACTTCGAATATTGTTGACGAAGGTAAACAAAGAAATAAAATTACTTTGTTTATTGAAATCAAACTGTTATCCAAATCAAAATTATAAATCTTCTAAAATCAGCTGCTTGATTTTTTGAAAGAAATTTGCATAAAAAAAGTCCAAAAACATAAAATATATCTACTGGTATTAAATGTAATTTACTAATTATGCTACTGAGTTTATAAAAACAAAGGATATTTACCCTCTACCGCATAATGAAAGTTTATAACCGCAAGAATCCTCGAGCCTATTTTAAATTTATAGATTTGCAAATTAATACAAACCATGGAATTGCAAGCACACAAACAAATAATTCATATAAGTAAAAAGAGAGGTGAGAACTGCTGGGACATTGATCCACGCGTCATTTTTGGCGATTTTTTTTTTTTTTTTTTTTTTTTTTTTTTTTTTACTTTATCTTACTCATGAGGTATTGTTTTTGGGTCAAATTTTCAAAATTGAATTTTTGTTATGATTACATGTTTTGAGGACCCTGAATCCAAAAATCATATTTTTAGCGGTCAGTCTGTGTGTGTGCCTGTGTGCTGTCTGTGTGTCTGTCTGTTATAAGCATATCCCAAAAACAAATTATAGAAGAATGTTCAAATTTGGTATTCTAAATGCGTGTTACACAGGGATGCTACACTAAACTTTTCGTTGAGATCAAGCAAATGGTTCGTGTACAGGGACACCCAAGGGAATTCAAATACATTACATCTATGGGGAAATTGCAGACAAGTAGAGTTTAACATCTATAGACTGCACTAAACCAAATGAAACGAATGTATATTTTTTTTATATGCATGAAAACATGTTTCATGTAGAATATAGTATAGAAATAATTCACTGTTCATTTACAGGGCTGCACAAAAGAACTAGATTATAATGCGATAATACTTGAAAATTGATGGAAGTGTACTTTAGGTTATGGCGTGTGTTATTAGTATAGGATTATATTTGTGTGCGCCATATGATGTGTATATAACTTTCAGAAGATATAAGGAAAGGGCACGTGACGTCACTCACAGTCAAGTTATGGGTAAAGCGGCATAACATTGGCATTTCCACCAATGCAGGTTGGTCTTTTGCCACTCTCGAGTGGCAAAGATTGATTGACGGAGCGTTTGTTTGTAAACATGCCCTTTCCTTATACAAGGCTGTCAATATTTAAGGCATAACATTCTATTTTATTTGCTTGTGGAAGTGCTTTACTATAATATTTTACCACGTCCAGGAAAGCTGCTCAGGAATAGAAATTAACTCCTCATAGCCATATGGTGAAAAATGTATTTGTTTAAGCTAAACATTCATTGCTTGTTTTTTGTATATTTGCACGTTTTGTGGCTTCCTAATTACCTAAGTCAAGTTTTATAATTTGATTCTTGTCTGTGTCTGTTAGAGTAAATTAAAAACAAATAATTTCAGGCGATCCAAATGATGTATTTTGAAGTTAATACAGTCGGTAACAAAAGTGTCCGAACACTAGCAAAAATTCCTATGTAAAAAAAAGTACACTTCATACGGTTTTGTTAAATAAATCCTTATCGAATCCTGTTCTTTGTCAGTCTAAGAACACGATTCGATAAGGATTTATTTAACAAAACCGTATGAAATATTCTTTTTTTACATAGGAATTTTTGCTAGTGTTCGGACACTTTTTTTACCGACTGTACGTTTGTTACTGGAAAAATTTGTTTAAGTTTGATAAGTTTCAAGGAACGATGCGTGTGAATGTTGTGTGAATAATTTTAAACGAACTTTTGAGCTTAATAACAGATTTGAATTCCATATAAGTGTAGGTACAGTAATGAAACGGAGGATTAAAGGGGGGGGGGTAGCTCCCCCTCAAATAGAGTTATTTTTCAAATAAAGCTGTTCCGAAGCCTAATTTGAATTGTTTTAACATGAGTTTACATAACAGTACTCTTTATCTTAACCCTTAAAAGGCCTCTCCACTTATCAGCCCCAGAAGCCAAAGCCAATGTTATTCTATGGAGAATTTCGCCCCATTATATAATTTATTAACTAATATATATTTTTAAATTTCGTTTTCACATTCAGAAACTTCACAACTATTAAACAATTTATTGCTTTCAAAATTTAATTTTTTTTTTTTTTTACTTTTTAATACTTTATTTTGAAGTAGTAAAAGGCGAGTTTTCACAATGTGAAATTTTTCCTTTTTGAGCTTAAAAATGAAATCTTAAAAATTAAAAAAATTAGTTTTTAAAAAGCGACAACATTTTTAGCAGTTGTGAATTTTCGGAAAGTGAAAACGGAATTTAAAAATATGTATTAGTTAATAAATTATAACGGTGTAAAATTTCCCATAGAATAACATTGGCTTCGGATTTCGGAGACGATGTGCTTATAGTATAAAATTTTCGGGTAAGAGGAAGTCGTGTGAGTGATACACCAGATTATTTTTTAACGATCACGCTGAAATGCAGTTTAGGAATGTTTGCCATGGATCCCAGACGTAAACAAGGTAAATATGCGCTTTTCAAAATGGCGCCTGTTTGGATATTCACTGAAATTAAGTTTATTTTTGATGTTAATAAAACAAACATTTAAAATTAAGCTACTTTGCTTTGCATGAAAGGAAAAATACGTGAAATTCTGTACTGCAGCGATCAACGCATGTATGTACGCTTCGCGTACATGAAAATTGAAAGACATCAGTGGATACGGCTAACGGTCTTACATGAATTTGAAAATACGTGAAATTATGAACTGCAGCAGTCAGTAATACGTAAGTATGTATGTTTCGAGTTCGTGAGAAAAATAAAAAATAAAACAAAACATCACGAGATGCAGCTAATTCCTCTTGCATAAGCCGAAAAATGCAGGAAATTCTATAGTAGAGTGTTGTACCTCAGGACACTTTTCACTTTTCACATTTTAATTTTTAACTTCTAAAATTGAAGTTAGATTTATATTCTAAAGTCAATATTTAAAGACTCCAACATTGTCCTCTGTAATACATTTTTTTTTTTTTTTTTTGAAGTGAAAACTTCTTTAGGCGCGTTGAGTACTTTTGGGTGAACAAAAATCATGAAACTCGCGTCATCGTCAGAGAAGGTTTGCCATTTGAAGTGAAAACTTCTTTAGGCGCGTTGATCACTTTTGGGTGAATAAAAATCATGAAACTCGCGTCATCGTCAGCGAAAGCTTTCCATGAGAATCGAAAGTGGAATTCGAGATTTCAGCTGATTTACACGTTTTGAGGTGTCCTGAATGGGTTTTCTTTTGTATCTCAGCTACTAATTAAAATAATTTCATAAGTAATACATCATTTGAAAGCTTTGTTGAGTTGGAATCGAACAGTAACTTACAGAAATTTGTACCGCCAGATGGCGCTGTAATATTTTAAAGTTTCAATATTTCAATTTTTAATTATGATGAAATTATTTTTAATGCATCATTCGAAAGATATTTTAAAGTTTTTTTATATTATCGAAAGTGGAATTCGAGATTTCACCTGATTTACACGTTTTGAGGTAACCTGAATCGGTTTTCTTTTGTATCTCAGCTACTAATTAAAATAATTTCATAAGTAATCAATATTTTTACCTAATATAAGGCTTAGTTCGTTTAATTTGGGTAGCTACAAATATTGTGCCGAATCATATAATACAGATCATAAACACATCTTTACAAACCAAAAATAATTCGAAAATAATAATCTAATAGCTCGACGATACAATTCACAAGTTTCTTAGTTTTCACTTCTATCGGCAGTCCCCAAACACTGCTTTGATTTTTTTTTTTTTTTTTTCTTTTAAACTTAAAACAGTTTGAAAATAAAAAATTGCCAGCCATTTTAAATAGAAAGTGTAAACTGTCCGAACGTACAACACCATGTTGTACTTCGGGACATGCTCTGTTGTACATTGGGACATGCTTTGTTGACCTTGGAACATGTTACAAAATCCATGCATTTGTCTTAGTCTAAACCAGTTTTATGCAAATAATAAAAAAAAGTTACATTTTAAGGCATTAAATTAAAAATGTACACTTGTAGATATATTATACAAATCTATGTATTAATTTAAAACGCGTTTTTACTGCATCCACTAAATTGAGAGAACGGCTAGGTGTAAAAATTTGTTTGAGGTGTCTGAAAAAAGGTCTTGGTCTGTAGATGTGTCATCAAAAGAGAAAAATAAAAAAAAGTCGAACGGTCCCCCCCCCCCACCTGGGTGGGGGGGCAGGGGCTAAAAATACGTTTGCAAGCATAACTCAGCTTCAAATTACCTCACGGTGAAGAAATTTACATAGAGGACCAGACTCGAATAATAAAAACTCACTTTCTGCGATTTTGGAATTTTCGATTTTAAAGGGGGAAAAGGGGGAAAATAGATTTGGGGGGAAATTAGTTTGAGGGGAAATCCGTTCTAGACCCACACATGTAGCACCTCATTTTAAAGGTCTTGGGATTTCATGTCCATTAGTGATGTTATATATAGTGCGCCCCTGGTGGTGAAAAATGGAACTAGGTGATTTTGTAGTATATCCTATCATGTTACACCTTATTTTAAAGCTCTTGGTATTTCCTGACCGTTGGTGATGTTCATACAGAACACACTGCGCCCCCTATCGGTGGAAAGTACAACTATAGGATTTTGCTGTTGACACCACCATGTGATACCTTATTTGAAAGGTCTTGGAAATTCAAGGCGATTGATGATGTTCGTATACAACATACTGCGCCCCCTGGTGGAAGAAAGTGAATTTTGCAACGCGTGCGTAGCACACCTGCTGCTATACGGTGTCGCAGTCACAGTCAGCGGGGCCGTAGGCAGCGGAAACACGAGTCAGAAGTTTGTTCGTTTCTAGGTTAATTTTTTGGGAATTTTTTCATGATTTCGGACAGGAACAATCGAAGATCGATGATTTTTGAAATATTATGGTCAATAAAGTGACCGTCAAATTCGACGGGTTCCAGCTAGTAATAATAAATTTGAAAGGTCAATTCTTATTCGTAAATTAACCAAGTATTGATAAAGTCTATATTTTAACATTATATGGTGTAAAATCAATTGTGATATTTCTCGTTCAGACCTCAGTCGGAGTTTAACACTCAATGTCTGATAAAATAACGTAGTTTTCATATCCATAGATAAATCTGTTGCTATCCCCTGAAGTGCGCAGGGGACTCCCCGATGCACGGTAAAAACCTCATTGTTAATGGCTTCCAGTACTTCAGATCAAGATCGTAAACAAGAAGTGTTTCTAAAGGTTCAAACATAGAAGTTAATATATATATATTATTATTCTTATTTGAGATATTAAAAAAAAAAAAAAAAAAAAAAAAAAAAAACGGTATCCATTTTTATAATGTGTGTGTGATTTGATCATATTCAATATTGCCATCATCTGTGCTTGATAAAATTGGTTTATCAATATCTGAACTGCTAATTTGTTGTGTAGGTGATTCTCCCCCCCCCCCCCCCTTTCTGGATGCAGTAGTTTTCTGCTCTGCAGTTTCGATTTCAGTTTTAAAAGAGAATCTGTTAAATGCAAGATTTTGCTTTTCTTCTATTGCCATTGTTTTTTCGAGCTGAAGTTTTGGGAAAGACCTAAATCATTATTGGTGATGTCACATCTTGATAACATGAAGATGAACATGCTACACATGTTCACTCATTTGTTAACTCATTTGTCGCATTTACTGCTGTAGCTTTAACAGCTTCACTTAACACCTGAGTTGAATCAATTGGTTTATAGGATTATATATGAAGTTATACTAAAAGATTATTAATTATTATATTACATTATTTTTATTGTTATTAGAATGCCATAATAAAACATACGAAAAGATATTCATACCAAAATAATGCCTAAATTATTGTACCTAAACTATGTGTATGACATGTTGTTTCTTGGGACATGTCCCAAGTTAAATCACTACACGTTTAAATAAAATCAAAATGGTGGTCAATCAAAATGCAATATCATTACTTTCTCATAACGAAAACATTTATAAATTTTCTGTTCAATATCTATTTAAATTTGAGTGGAATAGTTTTACAAATACTAGTTCAGAAATCGAAATTAAAATGAGAAAAGTATTTACTTTTAAGCGACGAAATTTTCTTTCACTCACTAAGTCCTGTGTTCAGCGTTTTTAATGCTGCCTTTTACTGTGCTGTTATTTATTTGTTAGAGTCACACGTAGAAAAAAAAATTGATGCTGCCAATAGGCTTTTAGAAATTGCCAATGTTCGAAGGCACAACACTCTTCCCTACAGCAGCAATCACAGATATAATACTAATACAATAATACTGCATTCACCTTCTCTTCCAAAAATAGACCTATCAATAGTTAAAACAATTCTAATTTTCTATTTCAGCAAACACTTATATTTTTCAACAACCACTTTCACATGATCACTACTACTAGAAGCCATATTTAAACAAAATCATTAATAAACAATGTAGGGTAAGTGCACCAGTGATTGACACTTTTAGAGCAATCTCTGATGTTTTTAATGTTCTAGTCATGAGAAAATATTTTTAGAAATCTTAAGTTAGTACATATGGTATGAAAGACATTCAGAACCACATATATATTAAAATATATGCATTCGATAACACTTTTTTTATGAATTTTTATTTGACACCCACTCAATGTTCCAGTAATTGACACTGCCAGTTTTTCATTTTATCAGTAATTGGCCCCTATGTTCCAGTGTTTGGCACTGCTAGTTATTCATTTTACCAGTTATTAGCACCCTATGCACCATGGTTTGACATAAAATTCTTATATATAAAATATATGATTTTCTTATTTATTAATTATTTCGGGATAGATGTCAATTACTGGAGCATGCCAATCACTGGAGCACCTACCCTAAAAAACGAAATAAAATAACAATAACTGAAAAAATAAAACCTGATTAATGGAACCGTACTACATAGGCAAGCGCAGAATGATAAAATGGCGATGTCATACTCCGAAATACCGGATAGCGGGTTGCTATACCAGGTTGCCAAGGAGTCCAGAATGTCATCTTATCGCTCAAAAAGGCGCCACAAAAATGCACCAACGATTTTTGTCTCAATATCACAGATTGTACCGAGAGGTGCGTATGTTTCCTCCAGACACAGTTCATTTCTATGGGATTCTCAGGTAGTTCGTAGAGTAGGTGGTCGACACGCTGTAATTGGCGTTATCCGCCCCTTTGGACGATATCAAAGCCGTTAAACTTGGCCAAGTCAAGATAGATAGGGGCCATCCAGAGGTTTCTAAATTTCCAAGGATTTCTGAGGTCTGTGTGTGTGTCTATGTATGCACTTGAGGTAAAGCGCCTAGAATACATAGTGGGGAAAGCGAACAACAAATCAGTGTCCTAAAGATTAAGCATCTCACCAGAAGTCAGTACGATCGAGTTTATTGCTTGAAAAATAAAAACTAATGCATTTATTGATTATTTATGTGCTTAGAGCGCATGACTAAAAAGACGAAACTTACAGACAATCAACTGTTATGCAATGTTCACGATTTGAGCAAAAAATTCGACCGCAGCGCCATCTGGAAGGTTTAATTTTTTTAGCAGTATTTTAAGCATTCGGCTATAAGCGCTTGCCACACTATATATTCTAGGTACTATACTTGAGGTCAAACCACTGATCAAGAACGAGATACAGAACTTGAAAGGAGACCAAGAAGGAGTGCATCTCATCGATATTTTTTTTTACTTTTAAATTGAATTTTTTATATATTTTTTTTTCGTTGATTTTTCAGTTTGATGTTGGTTGTTTTTTCAGTTTGAAGTATTTTAAGCTAATCAAGAAGTATAATAATTTATTTTACTTTTTAAAATTGTCATATCGACACAATTTAATAGGCAAATGCGACGTCACTGGCCGTCTCGGTGGGAACCAACGAGATAAATAAAATAGTCATGTGAGATGAACCATCTATGCATTGGTTTCCTTGGTTACAGCTTATTTTCAATAAATTTCTATGGCAACTGCTTGGAGATTTTACTTGGCGAAAGTCATAACCAACAAAGTTTTTATTTACTTACGTAATTTAATTTTTTTTAAATCATTTTAGTTTTTATTTTACTTCTTTTTATTTCGTACTAGACGGCTTCGGCGACCAGCTGGTTCGCGATCCTTCAAAAATTCGACTTTACGAAACTCCTGCTCGGTGGCGCTTGCGGCGCCTTTTTCCCGTTTCAATTCCTACAACAGCTTATTAACAATCAGTGCAAACAGCTATACTGAAAAATTTACCCACAGTAAATTCCCGCAGTAAAAAAATAAAATTAAATAAATAAAAATAAAGGGATCTAGCCAACATGGCGGTAAAAATTTAAAAGTCGCTATGGAGGTCCTTTATTAAACTTCTCTTGCCAGGGGAAATATGAAAACTAAGTCATCAAACATTTATCATTAAACTTTTCTTTGAATGATTTAGTTTAAGTATCATTAGCATTTCATCCCACAAAAACCAATAATAACTGCTGAATTAAAATTTTAATTGGATGGTGAAATCAGTATAACATTTATAAGCTTGAAATTTTAAAGGTAAAAAAAAAAAAAAAAAAAAAAAAGAAAGAAAGAAAGAATTAAACTGCGAAAATTTCGCATGGGTTTGCTAGTCTAAAAGTATATTAATTATTTTAATTTTAAAGTCATAATAACATTTTTTCATGTGCATAAGCAAATCTAATTTTTGATAATTTTTTATTAAAAACGTGAAAAAAAAATGCCGAAAAAAAAAAAAAAAAAAAATGAACCAGAAAACATTTTTGGCAACTACTAAATTTAAAACAAACATTTAAATGGCTAATATTTAGTTTATATAGGATGACATTTTAATTAATATCTCTGCAACTAATTGAAATTTTTAAGTTCTGTTTTTAGGAGCCCCTCGGGAAGGCTCCTGAGCATCCGTATGTCATTTTTTGTACTTCTGCGTTCAATAGGGTCTGAATGTATAGAAGAACAGACATACATACATACATATATACAGACAGACAAACCTTTCCTTTTATTACTATAGATTGTCAAAATTTAATCGATAAAATATTTAAAAATAGTTGAGGAATTATTATTTGTTTTTAAATTTAGCTCTTTTAAAAGTTTAAATTTTCTTTATAAACACTTTTAAACTTTGTTGGGAAACAATAAAAAATAAATTATTTTAATATTTAATATAATGTGAAATGTCTGAAAAATTATTTTAAAAACAATAATTTTCTGTCATAGGAGTGTCGTGTTACCTAATAATGATGATAATTTGGCGAACTGAAATTTTAACTGCCAAAATAGTGACGAACGGCCAAACATAGCAATCTATTGGTTCATATCACGTGGTTCATGTTGAACCACAGAAAGCTAATCCTTTATCCATTGAATCCGCACTCTACTTTATTGAACTCGTTGGTGGGGACAAGCAAGATATTTCCTATGTTAATCTTCCTTTGAATTTTTTGTAAAAAAAATTTAAAAATTAATGAAAATTATTTCTTTATTTTAATTATCATATTTGGATGTAATTATAAATTAGTCTTCCTTGGAGTATTCCGCACGCATTGATACCCCTCATGATGCGGAGAACCCTGCCCTCCGCCAGGAGCAGACAAAAATATTTGACGCCAGTGATAGTAACTTTTTTTTTAATATACAGATAAATAAAGATAGAAATAAAGATACTTCAAAGTATCTGACTCAGGAGATGAAAGCATCTGAAAATTATAAATATTTTTCAAATAAATTATTAAAAAAGTTTCTGTTGCCGTTTATACTAGGAAGTCGGGTGCGTGTACCTATTGACGTTTGGTTACGTCATCACTTCGCTTGCGTATATTGGATTTTAAATTATGTTGGACGTTGTGACGTCATTCATTTTATATGTTTAATCTCTATATATTAAAAAAAAGTAACTGTCGCTGGCGTCAATTTTTTTTGTCTTCGACAGCAACTTCTCGTGGAGGGCAGGGTTCTCCGCGTCATGAGATATATCAGTGTATTCCGATTGCTACAAGGAAGGCATTTCAGCTGCTTACAAATTTCTATCATTTTAATTAACGAAGTTATTAAGTAAAAACGCGGATTTATAAAGGTACTCTATTTGCCACCGGAGGGAAAAGTTTCTCTTATGACGTTTTTTTCTGTGTCTCTGACGTCACTTTCCTCAGGAAAATTAAAATGTGATCAATGGTGTAAATAAGAAAAATTGAATAATTGGCATCTTTGAGATGCTCGAGAGAAGAAAAAAATAGTTAGAATAGCAAAACATTTAAAAATAACCGATATTTTAAAAATATTATGCAACATTTAATAAAGATGAAACGAAAATTAGTTTATATTTTTATTTTAGTTTATATTATGGTATAACTTCAGTATATCCCCACAGTTGAATTTGGCGATTTTTCTTTGGCGCAGTTTTGAACGATAACGATGTCGTTCTGGACTGTTTGCGATATAATATGGCAGCCTATATGTTGTTTATTTTGGATTTATGATTTTATGTTTTATGATTTAGATTATGATTTTATCATTTATCATTCATGATTTTATTATTTAGATTATGATTTTATTATTTAGATTATGATTTTATGATTTATGATTTTTAGATTTATGATTTAACCGTAATCGCCAACAAAAAATCGCCAAATATCGTTATGGGGATATACTGAAGCTGTTTCTTTATTTTAACGTTAGGCGAAAAAGATTTAGTAATGAATACCATGATTATGTTAAACAATTATTGGTATAGAGTTAGAGATTAAGCGTAGACATTTTTAAAATGGAATTTATGAGATAAAAATTTATATTAGTTTATATAAAGATTTAGTTTTTTAACTCAAAAGATATTTAATAGGATAGATCTTTACTATGACCAATTTAGCGATTTTTAAAATTTAGAAATGAAGCTCGTACGTTTTTCGCCAAGGAATTCATTTACGCAACCACAATAGCTATTTTAACTCTAGCCATGCCTTCCTATAGAGATAAATTATAAAATGGTGCAATAATAATGATAATAATAATAAAATCCGGAACCTATTTTTGTTTTTTAAACATCGATATAAAACTTTGCAGAAAACGGAATTTAATACAACAGGACATTTTTTTTTTCTGTATAAATGAATGTAGTAACTGTATTGCTAAAATATTGTAATTACAGCTAATTAATACAGGACCTCATTGGCTGATTTTAAATTTTTCATTTATTTTGACGATGACTTAAATTATCTATAGCACTTATGCATGTCAAGATTTTCGCGAGAAACGTCTAAGCTACTTCGGTGCCAAATTAAAAATTTTTAAATATTTTTCAACTTAATTCACGAGGGAAAAAAAGAAGAAAATTTTTTATTTGGTTTAAATATACAAAATATCTCCAGGTAAAATATCCGTTTTTCGTTCTGTTCATTATTAGAAAGAGAATGGCTGAAGTAGTTTTTCCTGTACCATTGATGTCTTTATAAATTAAATTAAATTAAATTAAATTATCCAATATCATTAAATTTCCTTCTCCACACTCATTTTTACCATGTTTTTATTAACTTCGATTCTTGTGTGTTTGTCAGGGACAAATCTTGCAATCGATTTTTAACTAACTTCCCGACTAGCTAGACATTTGAAACTTTCACAGTAGCTCAAAACCCGGTGACAACACAATACTTCGAAGTCAGATTTTCGAATTTTCGAATAGTTTTCTTTTAATTAATTAAAATGTGAAAATGATAAGCTCCTAATAGCAATAAAAATAGCCATTAAAATATTAATTATAATTTAATTGTTGCCAAAAAAAAATTACGAGTTCATTTTCTTTCGACCTAAAAATAAATACATTTAATTAAACGTGAGCGTTAAAAAATTGTTAAAAGTTAAATTATGCATTTGGCAAAAATTGACGTCGTTATCATTTTAAAGATTTTCTACACAATGATAAAGTGCTAATGTAGTTCATGATGCAAATAGTATATGTTGTTCGGAAAGGATTAATATTTTATTTTTAAAACCAACTTTTTTTTTTAAATTCAAATTTCCGGTAACTCTTTAACCAATCACATTAGAACGTCCATCTTTGGAATATCGATAAGAATTTTCTCTCCAAAAGTCGCCAAAAAAGTCGCCAAGGGCAAAAAGTTGTCAAATTTGGCGCAAAATCCATTACCTGCCTATTGGAGCTTTTTAATGCGTTTTAAAGAGAAGTTTAAGCTATTTAAAAACATGGTATATAATTTTTTTTTTAATCTTATAATTATTTATTTTCTAAATTTAATATTACATAATATGTATGTAAAAAAAGTCAAGGTGTAATCAGTACATATCCAGAAGATGTAGCCAATAAATATTCAGACCAAAATCAACACAAATTCAGGAGATATCCCCAACAACTATTAAGATGTCATGGTCAATATATATCCAGTAGATATCGCCAAAAATAATAATTATTCAGCAGATATCGCCAACAAGTATTCAGGAGCCATCATCAACGCTTATTCAGAAAATATTGTCAACAGATATTCAAAAGCCATCCAATTTATGAATGGTGGTGGTCTATCTCGAATTCTTCAAACTGGCAATTCGTTTTTACAATACAATCAAGGATGAATTTTTTACTTATCAGTAGATTTCGAAAAATGTGATTTTTTTTTTCCGATTTAACTTAGTATTGATATAACTTTAGTATATCCCTACAGCTGAATTTGGCGATTTTTCTTTGGCATCGTTTTGAACGATAACGATGCCGTTCTGGACTGTTTGCGATATAATATGGCAGCCTATATGTTGTTTATTTTGGATTTATGATTTTATGTTTTATAATTTATGATTTAGATTATGATTGTATCATTTATGATTTAGCCATAATCGCCAACAAAATTTCGCCAAATATCGTTGTGGGGATATACTAAAGTTGTTCCTTAGTATTTAATACAATTTAAGAAATTAAATGGTAAAATCAGATATTGATAGGCATCTTGGCAAATTCATGGTGTTATACAATAAGTGGCGACAATGCAAAATCGCTATCTGAAAGAAATTGTCCTGTCGTACTACTACTACTACTAATAAAATTTTTAAAATAATTGCAATAATCGCATAAGATATTTATCTTCAACCTGACTAAATCATAGTCTAGAAAAAATGCACTTTAAAAAGTCGCATCTTTAGTGTTTGAAGGACCATTTTAAACCTTGCTGTACGCTGGAAATAAATGCAGAGTATTACATATTGTCCTAAATTAACTAAAAAAAATTCAATAGTAAAAAAAATATAGGCATTAGAAAAAATAAGTTCATAATTTCTTTAATCAAGCAATAACACCCCAAAAATTTATCGTCAAACAGTGACAAAAATTTAACAAGTCGATCATATACTAAAGTTGTAACGCTAAATGATTTAGATGTCAAGAATTTCTCTCTCTTCTAGATAATTAGTGCTATGGTTGTTTATTTTATGTTCTCTCTCAAAATAATGGCAAATTGTTATTAAATTGTCGAACATTATAACAGATTTTTGACATATTATAAACGATATAATATTAAATATTGTGTATTTCAATACGATACCAAATATGGTGGATTTCTATAATATTGTTCAACTCTCTTGTGTTATGTATTATTAATATTCCAATTCAATGAAAGGCAAAGTTGCGAATAGTCCGGTAGAATCCCGCAGGGATTAATGAGCGAAGCGAGTCGGGGGAGGCAAAGCCTTCCTCGGGGGTTGGTGAGCGGAGCGAGCAGGGGGCAAGGAAAAAAAAAAACAAAAAAACACCCAGGATAGAAAAATTATGCAGTACGCATTGATTATTAACACTTTCCAACTATACGTGCTTATTGTATCGTAAAACATTTAATGTTCTTTGCTTACGTTATCACACGGACAGACAGAAGGACTGAAAGGTATACAGATAGACTAACTGAATTCATAAATTCTTAAACATTGTTGGAAAATGTTAAAAATATTTAGCCCAAAAGAAAATACAGCATATTTATCTACCAGAGCATGGTAATAACAAGGATTTTTCAATGCAGAATATGAATATAAAGTAGGAAAAAAAAAAAAAAATAAACACGAAAGTATTTTGAAAAACTTAATGGCTTACGAATTCAAGATTTATTTGTATTTCAAGGAAATCATTAGGTCATTGTCAGCATATATAATACTTACGTTCATCAGTACCTGACTCTGTCACGCTTTAGGCTTAAGCGATTTCCTTGGACTCTGAATGTGTGTGAACGCAAGTTTTTATACTTTAGTTAATTTTAAAAAATCTAATTGTCTGATCGATAAGCCGTTTAATCCGACGGATTCAGAAAAATTTCCCCTTTCATTTGGTACCTTATTTGTACCTTATTTGTACCGAATTTTTGATTAGATTTTTTAAAATTAATTAAAATATGAAAATAACAGCTTTAAAAAAGACATTTAATTTTTTTTTTCCAGCATAAAATAAAGTATGCTTTCACGTAAAAAAAAAAAAAAAATAAAATAAAAAATAAATAAATAAATAAATAAATAAATAAATATATATATATATATATATACAGTGCAACCACGTTTCCTACGCCTAGCAGTGAGGACGAGTCCAAAACCTTTGAGGGGTGAAAAGTTGACCGACAGGTTGGAATTTAGTAAACATCCAATCATTCAGTTCGCGGCGTTCCCTTATCGCTTATTTTCTCTCAACGAAAAAATTATCTTCCCTATTTTAATAGTGGAATTCAGTCAGCACATGCGCAGAGGCTTCTATGGTCGCAAGAAACGTGGTTGAAGATTATATATATATAAAAATACTAAATTTGCTCATGCATATGAAAACATAACGTCTATAAAATACTACTACTAATAATAATAATTTGAAATTTTGAAGATAACGAAGAGATAAATAAAGTGCGAACATTTTGCACGGGCTTCCTAGCAAATGGATTATTTGAAGTGAGAAATAAATAAAATGAAATGATCATCTTTCAACGGGCGCCTTAGTCGCCCTACAACTATAACTAGTATTATTAGATTGGCGCGGCGCAATATAGGATGCCATTTAAAATGAATGTAACGACATTTAAAATATTGGAATGCTAAACTGAAATTCCACACCATATATTTGGTGTTAAAAATGTCTGCTTTGGGTCATACTCATGATAATAGCACTGAAACTTGCTAATGACCAGGCAAGGTAGGAAATTGAAATGTCTTACCCACTTGGCTTACGTCCTCACCTACTTGATGTAGTTACATCATCCTGAATTGCTGCGTAATTTCCTTCGTTCCACTTTCATGTGTTTGTTTTTATGCAATTCCATCCTGTTTAACATAAAAAAATTACGATACTGAAAAAGGTATGCGTAATATTGGCCTATTCTTATGCGATATCAACTTCTTTTGCCATGCTATACAAACTAGCATTGCTGTAGCCACCACATGACTTTCTTCTATATTTTCCTGTACAAATTCACTCAAGAAAAATAATTTATTAATATTATTATTTTATAAAATTATCTTCCACGATGAAATCAGATAATTTCCATGTTAGATAAGTAGTGTTACACTAAATATCCAAATAAAATACATTTTATTTTTTATACCATCTTAAAAAATGCTATTTTTTTTGTTAAAAATGAAAAAAAATCCATAACTTTATTTTAAATTATCGCAGATTCATGATTCAACCATTCGTTTTAAAGTTATTGATGAGTTCTTTTGAAAGATACCCATAACGAAAATTTGCTACTCTCAGGGAAGGAAGGGGGGGGGGGGTTCTCTTACATATACAAAAATTGTTTTCCCAATTGACTATAACTATTATAAACAATTCTTCTTAATTTGATAATGATTATTAAAAAATAATTCTCCTTACATACATTTATAAGAAATTTTGTCCTACACTGTCATGTTAAAAATTTAGAAAAAGCGGAATGGCAACGCCACCTGTTTTTTGGTTTTCACCAAAAGTTGATAGGCACTAATTTATGTCAAGGTGCCACTATATATCAAATTTTATAAAATTGTGTGCAGTAGTTCCTGAGATACAGTTGCCCCAAAATTTTGTGACACACACACACACAGAGGCAGATAGACATTTCCCTAAAAATGATCGAATCTTGTTCTACACCTCTCAAAACGTGTAAATACATCAAAAACTCGAGGCCGAAAATTTTTATCGAATCCGACGCCTTCTTCTATTGAATATAGAAGAAAGTGATAATAAACTTTTAAATACAAACTTGGTTTTCAATAACGTTCATGTTAGTATCATAAAAGGCATTTTAAAATTTCTCCGACTTGTTTATAGTGAAAATAATCCTCATAAAGCATATTTGTCGAATTTCTTTCCCATTCTGCCATGTTAGGAAAAACTCAAATTTTGAATAACTTCTGAAATTTTCAAAGTATGTTAAGAGAATGTTGAAATTCAATAGAAACTCAAAGAATCTTGAAACTCATAAGAATTATGGCCAGTAACAGAAATGATATTTTAATAGTTCTACTTCTTTGTGATCATTCATTTTTGAATTAATGGTTACATAATTTAAGAAGCTACGAGAAACTATAAACAGATGAACTAATGAGCAAAGAGACTAATTTACAGATGGATATTACATAGGTTTTGTTTTCTTCGGATTCTTCATACTTTCAAGCATGTAAAAACGCAAAAAAAAAAAAAAAAGAAAAAAGCAAAAAAAAAAAAAGCAAAGACCGAAGTTTCTTATACCTATGGCATGATGACGAACTAAAAGGATTAAAAATTAAAAAAAATTATGATGTTTCTAGGCAATTTTTATTCATTACCAAGCAAAATAAATGAAAATTAAAAATAACAGAATCCTTTTTAAATTTAGTTTAGGTTAAGCGACATTTTTTTAAAGAAATAGCATGAAACAACTTTGCAGCTTTAGCAACAATTTTAAGGAGGAGATTTTAATGTTTGAAAATTTAACTGAAAGCATTACTTTGAATAGCGAATAAATCAATGCCATTTATGTATATATGACATCATTAGAATTTTTAACCGTTCTGAATGTCTTGCGAATAAATTTTAACATTTTAAACCACTTTTTTAAACTTTTATAATCAAGTAAATATCATTTTTGAATGGTGCAAATGTCGGTTTAAAAAACTACTACTTAAATTGCTTATTCTTTTTTGTATTTGCAATAAGTAGAGTTTTGTACCAGAATTTTGTAAAGAAATCGTACTCTAGACCAAATTTGAAAAGACGGAGAAAATATTCTAACATAATTTGAATCTAATGAAAGAAATTGGGATTTTAAATAATATTAAAATTCTAAATTTATTTCGAGATTAATTATGCAAGGTAACGAGTATGCTGTGATTACTGCAAAACTTTCTTCTATATCATTCTATATAATAACGCTACCAATCATTTAAACTGCACAAACATTTAATTAACGTAGCTTCTCACGATAAAGATTTTTACATACGCAGTTTCGTGCAATTTTTATCGAAAAGATACTGAGGTATGGCTGTATTGAAAAACGCAGATGGTAAGTATTAGCAGGGCCACCAAGAATCCCAACTAAATTTGGGTGTATATTGGCCTACAGCTGTAGGCCAATATACACCCAAATTTAGTTGGGATTCTTTTTCATAATAACCATATTATATATCACACTTGGTGCGTTTATTCGCTGTAGAATCTGAGATATAGCATTCTCCTTTCAGTATAGAGGGGAACTGATATAAAGAATTTTTAATTAAAAAATAACCTTTTGAATTAATATATCACCCAAATATATATTCAATTAAAGTTTGATTCATTGAATTAAACTGACATTTAATTACAAATATACAATTGATTAATTTATCTGAATACGTTTAAATAATTAAATGTATTTAAAATTTATTTTATTCTGACACAAAAAATCATTCAAGTGTCTGATTCCATTTAACTGGATTTACTGCTTTTATTATCTTTTACTTTTATCATTTAATTTTACTCTCAACATTATAATTCTGATGTTAAACATTTAAAGGAATTAAAAAAAAAAAAAAAAAAAAAAAAAAAAATCACTATATTCTAAATCACTTCATAAATAAAAACTGAAAAAAAAAAAAAAAAATCATTCAAATTGTTTAAAATTTTGCGTCGGGTCCTTACTGCTTGCATTTGCGCCTTAACCGGATTTTTCAATTTAGGTGGTAACCGGACGATAAGTAGCGCTGCTATTATTCAAGAATTCAATTTTTTCGGATAAACATTTCTCGGACAGATTTAACTGTATGATAAGAGGTAACGGCACCAGACAATCTACCTAGATTAAAAAAAAAAAAAAAAAAAACTAATCAAAGATTCAAAAATCTTGCTTCAAGGTAGGAAAGATCGAAACGTGCCTCCATACTAAATTTTGTAGTTCTGCGATCAGTCGTTTGCTTAAAAAGTAACCCGATTAACTATAAGTTTAACTTTGTTTATCTTGTAGCTTGGCGACCAGCTGTTTGCATAAAAAGCGACCAACAGACCTCTAAGTTCAACTTTTTTTGTGGTCACTTTCTCGTCTTACGGTTTGGGATATTGTGAAGACATTAAAAAATTTCCTTTTATCAAATGGCATCTTTTTTTTTAATTATCTGCAAAAAAAAAAAAAAAAAAAAAAAAAAAAAAACACGTGCTTCTGGAGGATCAAAACCATGACCTTCGGGTTATTAGCACTAACGGGCCACGAAGAGCCTTTTCATTTTTACGTTTCTATCTCTAAAGACGATCTTTTCACAAATGTATAGATTTTAATTAATTATTAATAATAATAAAAGAAAACCCACTAATCAAAATTTCGGACATCGGGCTTCAAGGTGTATCAGGAGAATACGGAACTCTGTGCAAATTTCAGTAGCTCTGCAATCAGACTTTTGCCCGCAAATCGACGGACATACACACACATTTTTTTTTTTTAATTATTATTATATGTAGAGATAATAATAACTTACCTACATATTTTTATGCTGCCTTTTATGCTGACTAACTTATTTATATTTTTTAATGATTAACTTACTTATTTATTTATATTGGCATTTTAAATATAGGTGACGTATAGATATTTACATTTTAAGTATAGGTATATGAAAAGGTGTTTACTTATTATTTATATCACTTAAAAAATAACTCTTTGCAATAATACTTTGCCTAAATATATATTCAATTAGCATTTAAATCATTGCATTAAACCACTGCTAGATTCTAAAGATTACGACCAATTAATTACACGTAATGTTAAGAAAAAGGTGCATCATTTTATATTTGATTTATTTTTACAAAATGAAACATTCGAGTGTCTTATTTAATTTAAACGATTTAATGTTTCTTCAATTATCTACGTTATAGTTCTGATGATAACCGATTAAAACATTTTCTTTTGTTTTCTACTAAGTAATGGAAATCAATAGAAAATTACTCTTAAGTAATACATTTTGATAATTGTTGTAGTAATTAAATGTTTTTTACATGCATGAATAAAATAATAATTTAATCCAAATCTATACCATAATATATATATATTTCTGTTATGACAATGTGTATTTTTGTAAAGAATAATGTACTTTTTTTGTGGAAAAAAAAAATCAAGTTAAAATGGTAATGAGAGATTTTTTGCTTAATTTAATCAAGCTATGATGATAAAAATGTATAAGGTTGCAAATATTTATTTTTCAGAAGAATTTTGAAAATTTTTACTATTTATTTATATGCAAAGTAACTAGTGGAAATTTTAAAGATATTTTTCGGCTATTTTTAACACGCTTTTATTAGCTTCACCTGTATGTATGTTTGTATGTGTGTTTGTATGTTTGTTTGTAACCGCTCTGGGAGCAAACAAAAAATCTATATTTTAAAAAAAGACTTTCCTTACGTGAACGTTGTAGCTCTGAGGTAAAGCTCCGCGCTACGAACATAAAGGTCTACCGTTCGAGCCCAGTCAGGGGAGATTAAAAAAAAAAAATGGTTTTTGTTTAATTCTAAATTATTTTAATTAAAGATTTAAATGTATGTAAATACTAGCAGGCTCTGCCCGCTTCGCTGGACACTATATTTAAATGATTTCTTTGTAACTGAATATATTTCGATTGGCGACTATTTTCGTCACAGCTTTAGTATGGGACCTCCTTGGCAATATCAAACATTTTTTGAACTTCTCGAATCTGTACAACAAAACTATTATTAAAACAAATATTTTCGAAAATAGTCCAATAGCTGGTGTTAATTCTTCGAATATTCTGGAAACAGTTGAAGCTGTTACTCGTACAGTATAAGTCATTATTCGATGAATGTTCTGGGACAGTCTAAAAATAGTCACTTGTTCCACAGGAGTAAAGCAAATAACCCACTCGCCAAGTTTGTCTCCAAGACTATGCTTTCTATTAAACATATCTTTGTTTAGTTATTTAAATATTAATTTGAATTAATCAAATATTTCTGCCCGACAGCGTGCAAGTGCAGTCACACACAGCAGCTCATTTATTTGTATGTTCAATTAGCGTAGTGATTGGTATATAAAAAAATAAATAAATAACTAAACATTATCGTGCTACACAACTTTATTGAATCTCTCCCTTGACGGCTTTTGAATTTTTGTCGCCATATTAGCGATTTTTTTTTTTTTTTTTTGTATAATTTCTTGCATAAAAATAGAAAGCGTTTTATCGGACACCTTTTCGTTAACATATAAGAACCCTTCATATTCTGTTTATTTTATTAATGGTTTTTAGGTTTTAAATAGTGCTTAATGAAATAAATTTTCTATTTTTAAAACTGCACTTTTTTTTCTATAAAATTATCTACTCAGATAAAAATAGATCATTTATGTGACTACTATTTCAGTTTATTTTTTTTCGTTTTGTAGTATTTTATAAATTTTACATTTTTCTTGAACTACCTAGATTAAAATTGCTGTTGCTAAATTAGACCTCTTTTATATTTTTCTTGAACTACCTAGATTAAAAAATGCTAAATTAAGCCTCTTGGCGAAAAATGTTCGGTGTACTTCAACGCAACAATTTAAAAAATCACCCAGGAGGATCTACTATAAATAAAACTGATTTTAGTAGAACACACATTAGCATCTTAAACTATATTAGCACTTTGTAAAAGAATTTTTAAATTAAAAATGACGTCAATTTTTTGAGATGCATAATTTATTTATTTATTTTTATTTATTTATTTATTTATTTTTTTTAATTTTTGTTCACGTTTAGAGAAATGTATTTATTTTCCTGTTGAAAAAAATAAATAAATTCGTTTTTTTTTTTTTGGCAACAATTAAATTATGGATAAATTTAAATGGCTAATTTTTTGCTATTATTAGCTTACAAAATTGCTATTTTATGCATAAAAATCGCAAAAACAAATTTTTTTTCGGAATAAAAGGTAGCCAACTTTTTAAGTTAGGGTATAAGCTATCTCCATAACAAATTTCATCGAAATCCATCGAGCAGTTTTAGCGTGAAACTCAGTCAAATAAACGGACATTCACATTTATAATATATATAAGATTATGGTGTGTCACTCACACGATTTTCTCTTACCCTGCATTTTAATACTAAGATAGAAATTCTGTGCTTTTTAGTTCACATTTCTATAAAAGCGTGTTCTTTAATTTTTTAAAACTATAATATTATTTATTTTCATTTTATTTTATTTTTTGTGTGTAATGTGCTTAGAGTTTTAGACAGACTATAATTTTAACAACTAATGTTCGATACTTCAATTAACTCTTTTTATACATGACTGTGATGCAAAATATTCTAATTATAGCATTTTGATGCTCAGTTATATATATATATGTATGTATGTATGTATGTATGTATGTATATTTTCATTTATACGTCATGTTTGCATATTAATTTGTAGAAAATAAACAAAGAATAAAGTTACGATAAGTTTGTTGTGAATTAATTTAATATAGCTCAATTACTAAAGTTATTTGTTTTAACTCTTTTCATTAAAGTAATATTGTACTCACAGGATATTTTATTTAGTTACATATTAATTCCTATTGTTTATTTCGGTTTTCGATGGCATTTTCTATTACGTTATTCTTTATTTTACTACGTTTAATAAATATTTTTTTAATATATATATACAGGGGGGTTATAATTAAACTTTCCTTATAAACAGCATCCTACAGCGCAAACGGGTGAACGGAATGCAAGGAAATTTGGTACATAGACTATACACCAGATGCGCTCACGGAATTTCGAAAAAAAAAAAAAAAAAAAAAAAAAAGTTCCAAAATGTCCACTAGAGGGGGCCTTTTCTGGAAAAACATTAAATTTAACACAATAAACGACCAAAACGGAATACAGAAACAACATCTATTGACTAGTTTCTGGTCACCTTGAAAAAGTGTGGTGTATCATGGAGGTGTTGCGACGTTGAATGACTTAAAGGACTCCATAACCCTTCATGTGTGAAGCATTGTAACTGATCAGTTACGATCTGCTGTTGAACACACTGTCCATCGACTTGAAATTTTGCAGGTGAATGAGGGTGGTCACACGGAGCACCTTTCCCTATATCGTTCTGGACACGAAAAATAACTGCTCCTCTTTGCAACTTCGTCCTAATCTGTTCTTGTTTCTGAAAACTGACCTTTTTTTTTTCTCAAACAGCGTACTGTTATTTTTTTAACCTTTACTTAATGTAGTTCGATGACAAGGTGATCAGAAACTAGTCAATAAATGTTAATATTGTTTCTGCATTCCGTTTTAGTCGTTTATTATGTTAAATTTAATGTTTTTACGGAAAAAGGCGCCCTCTGGTGGACATTTTGGAACTAATTTTTTTTTCGAAATTCCGTGAGCGCATCTCGTGAATAGTCAATTTACAAAAATTTCATTGCATTCCGTTCACTCGTTTACGCTATAGGATGCTGTTGAAAGGGGAAGATTAATTATAACCATCCTGTATGTATGTATGTATGTGCACATATATATATATATATATATATATATATATTTGTATCATAAATTGATAATGGATTACGTTTCAGAAATTTAGCAGTTTCAATAAAGCTTTCCAATTGTCATGATTTAATCAAGTTTAATGTAAAATGAGTTTTTTGCAGCTAACATTTTTGCCATTCACACAATTTTAATTATATCTAGGTTATCCAGTCTCATTTTAATATATTTGCAGAGATTCTGTGTGTAATTTCGAAAAATGGCGAATTTTCTAACAAAATTTTGAGGGAAAAAAAAATTATATGAAATTATTGACCTATTGCAATTTATTTTAAGTGACATATTCTGTTCCGCATTCCGAATTTGGGAGAATGCGCTCCTGTGTTCACAAATGAATTTCTCTATCAAAATGATATAACCCAAGGATATCCATTACTGGCAATAATAACATATACGGTGGTATCAGAAATGCACAATCATAAAAATTTTATATGTTATAACAAAATTAGTTAGTACGTTTTAGCCCAAGTTTCTTCGATATTTTTCTATACAAATTCACGCAGCACAAAATATTTTTTTTTAATTATTATTTTTTAAAATTATTTTTCATGATGATTGCAGATGATTTTCATCTCAATGAAATATAACACTAAATTTTCAGAGAAAGTTGATTTTCTACATATAACAAATGCTGTTTTTTTTTTTTTTTTTTTTTTTTTCGGTAAAAACAACAACTTTGTTTTAAATTATTACAGATTTATAGTTCAACCGTTCGTTTTGAAGATATTCATGAGTTCTTTTGACAGATATCCATATTGAAAATTTCCACCTCCTGTATGACGAAGTTTTATTCCGCCATGATTCAAAGTTCAAAGCTAATATTTTACATTTTTCTTTTAAGTAGGAAAACGTATTTGAGTTTGCATTTTTTTTTTTTTTTTTAAAGACTTTACTAATAATGATTTTCTTATTTAATTTTCTAATGCAACTATTAAAAAGAATTTGTGAGATTTTTCATATCACTAACACGCTAATATCTAAATGGTTCATTTAATTAGACTGACAGTTGATCGGAATATTATATATGTCACCAATGCACGACATGCGTAGATTTTGATGAGTATATCCCTCGCAATTCTTTGACAGGGACAAAGAAAAATTCTTTAACATAATGGCCAAAAAACTCAAATTATTTGAAGTGAGATAGAGTCTAAATGCCTTATCCAATTGAGCTAAAAGTTGGTAGTTATATTATGAGTGACCATTGCACCACCTTTTTGAAGTTTAATGAATGTAGGACTGATAATTCTTTTATAGTGACACAAAGAAAAAATCTTTTATCATTATGGCCCATGGACTCCCAAGTTATGTGAAGTGCGCTAGCATTTATTTAATCGAACGTTATAAACTTTACTAAACCCAAATGTTATTTATTTGAACGTATAAACTCCACAACTGATTAAGATGAAATTTGGTAGTTATGTTAAAAGTCATTGTCGAGAAAAACTATATAAATTCTTATAAAAATTTTTCTTCTTTTTATAGGTATGTTAAATATATCTCTTATACAATGCCATCTATTAACTACAGTAATTAATCAAAGTTCGTCTTAATAATGTTAAATTGTTTAAAACATTATAAAGAAAGAAAGAGAAAAAAAAAAGAAAAAGAAAACTACTATATGTTACATTGCTCTTCTAACGTTTAACCATTATGGGAAATGACGTGCGTAATACTTAAAGTTCTTTTACATAGAAGTATGGAATAATTTGCACATATCACATCCTATTGGGATTAATTGTATGAAATACTAGCAGGCTTTGCCCGCTTCGCTGGTCATTATATTGAAATGAATCCCCAAAACAGCATATCATTAATAATAATAAAATATCTTTAAAAAAAAAATCATTGAAATCCGTCAAAATCTAATTTTAAGTTCCTGCTACTTTCTGTCACGGTATCCCCGCTCGTCACAGTCGAGTCTGGACCCCCAATGCCTTCGGCAGTCCCTTACCTGCTTTTTACTCCCCCTCCCTCGTGGTTACAGTTGAAAGCTTTACAAAATCTCATCAAAGTGCATATTTCGCACACTTAATTAACACCCACACACCAAAATTCGCCATTCTTAGGTAATTTGGACGGATTTAAGCTTCAAAATGTGGTTTTTGCCCCGCCCGCCCCAAGGGGAAGGGGGGGGGGTAAATTTCCAAAATTATTTTATATTGCATGTTGCATACACATACCTAACCGACACATAAAAAAATTGAGATCCTGAAATTATTTAAAGCTGAGCTATGCTTTAAAACTTTTTTTTTTAAATCTCTCCCCCCGTTCTTAAAGGAGGGAAGGAGGAGGGAATTTCGCAAAATCTCTTCATACTATGAGTTAGATACATATAATCGTCCCTTACATAAAAAAATTCCAACCTCAGATAACTTAGTGCAGCGTTACGCATGAATACATGTTTTTGCCCGCCCCCCCCCCCATTCTCCAAAGGGCGGTAGGGTGGAATTTATAAAATCCCTTTGTAGTGTGTGTTCAGTTCGATTTCCTCGTGTGTTGAGTACCCTTCTTCCAAAACCTTTTCCCTTCCGTACCCCCCTTAAAAATCCAAAATTCCAAAATCGCAGAAAATAATTTTTTTGTACTCAAGTCTGGTCTTTCCATCTGCAATTTCTTCACAGTTAAGTAATTTGGAGCCGAGTTAAGCCTTCTGCCTCCCAAGGGGGACAGGGAGGGGGGTATTTTGCAAAGTTTCGTCTTAGTTGGGGGTCAGGCTCCGAAAACCAACATGGTCACTAAAATTTGTGACCCTCTTTCCCACAGAATCGTCATGGCAGTGTTGAGTCAGTGAATCAGTGAGTTTACTCTTTTATATGTACAGATTTGTTTATATTTTTTATGGACTACTTGGCTTAAGGTTGCTGTCACAAAAATAGAGTCCTTGGCGTAAAATGTCCTATCTACTTCAGTATTAAAATTAAAAATATACCCAGGATTATCAACTAATAAAGCTCTTTAGTACAGATCTGAATTAGCTTTCATTTTCTTATTATTTAATTTTGATAATGACGTTATGTTGTCATGTGCCTAAGCAAATTTAATATTTATTATTATTTTTTTTTTATTATTATTCGCGTGAAATATTCTTTGGCAACAATTAAAAATTAAAATAAATTATTTTAAAGTTTTATTATAGAAGAAATATCTATATTATATAGAAGATTAATTAAAAATTTACATTTTTAATTCTTATTCCAGACTATTATCTATCTCTGTACAAAATTTCATCCAGATCCGTTTATCCGTTGTGGCGTGATTGAGTAACAAACATCCATCCAAACTTTCGCATTTATAATATTAGTATAGATTAGTTATCATGTGCATGTGTTAGATTGAGTTATTTTGCTGTCAAATTGACAAAATTTTAATTTTAAATTTCAAAACTCTGTCGTTCTTGGCGCTTATTGTATTTAGTGATCAAAAACATAATACGAAAATATGCATGCCAGATGTATATTTTCGTAATATGCAGTGTACGAAATATTGTTTCATATTATTCATTACTCTCTTAATATAAGTTGTTAAAATAACCATGATTTTTGAAAGGAATTAAATTATGTTCGCCAAATAATTCGTCAATATTTTTTTTTTTTTTCTGCTAAGGATGACCGATATCAAATCTATTCCGCTGCAACATATTAGTATCTTATATCAGATACTTTATTTAGACATTTGAAAACAAATTTTACTTCAAACTATGATAGAATATTTATCATTTTCCTTTTAATTAGTATATTAGTTGGATATTTATTGTGTAAATATCATCTTTTGAAATGAAATGTTTGTGTTTTCAATCGAATATGGAAATTTGCCATTTTTTTTTTTTTTTTATTCCCAGAGTTTTGAAATTAAAAATTCAAATTTTGTCAATTTTACAACAAAAATAACTTAATCTAACGCATGGACATAATAATTAATACATACCTATACCTAAATATGGGGATTAAAATCGGGAAATAATTTTCCTCGATTTTTAATAATTTTTTACAAAAAAATCCAATGGACGTTTAACATAGGAAATATTTTTCTTGCATCCATGAACGGCCAGTGACGTCATCACTTCGCTTGCGTATTAGCACTTTATCAATGTGTAAAAGAAATTTTTAATTAATAATATTATAGTTTTAAAAAATTAAAGAACACGCTTTAATTTACTTTCCTTATTTTAAATAAATGTAATTTTTATTGTTCACGTTTTTTTTTTTTTTTTTTTTTTTCTGTCGAAAAAATAATGATAATTTTTTTGGCAACAATTAAATTAAGGAATAATATTAAATATTTTAAATAAATGTAATTTTTATTGTTCACATTTTTTTTTTTTTTTTTTTTTTTCTGTCCAAAAAATAATGATAATTTTTTTTGGCAACAATTAAATTAAGGATTAAAATTAAATGGCCAATTTATCAGTAATTAGAAGGTTTTTATTTTAACATTTTAATTAATTAAAAGAAAACTAAAACAAAATTCGAAAATCAGGCTTCGAGGTGCATCAGGAGAGGTCATTACGAACCGCCATGCAAATTTTTGTAGCTCAGCCATCAGCCGTTTTCTTAAAAAGCTCTGGAAACCATACACAATGGTTTTTTGTTTGAGATATGAAGGATTTTGTGCAATCACGTTTTGCTCCCAGAGAAGTTACAAACATACATACATACAGGTGAAGCTAATATAAGCGTGTTAAAAATGACGTCAGTTTTTGTGAGATGCATAATTTTTTTTTATAATTTGTTATCGTTCACGTTTAGATAAATGTATTTATTTTCCTGTTGAAAAAAATAAATAAATTCGTTTTTTTTTTTTTTTTTTTTTTTTTTTTGGCAACAATTAAATTATGGATAAATTTAAATGGCTAATTTTTTGCTATTATTAGCTTACAAAATTGCTATTTTATGCATAAAAATCGCAAAAACAATTTTTTTTTCGGAATAAAAGGTAGCCAACTTTTTAAGTTAGGGTATAAGCTATCTCCATAACGAATTTTATCGAAATCCATCGAGCAGTTTTAGCGTGAAACTCAGTCAAATAAACGGACATTCACATTTATAATATATATAAGATAAAAAACTGGTGTACAAAAAATATTTAAACATAAAAACTTCTTTTTACAACATAAAACAAAAGGAAGTATTACCGGTTTCGAAAGGATGTGGTCTTTTTTCTTCAGGAGCAAAAAGCACGTGCCCCTCCTACCTTGGAGGCAAAAGTAAGTCCCTTTATTTTATGTTGTGTAAAGGAGTTCTTGTGTTTAAATAGTTATATGAAGTTCATTAAATTATTTAAGAGACTATAGCTGATAAATGTTTTAGAATTTGCTGCAGAATGGTTGTCACTAGAAAATTGTTTTCATAAAATTTATACTCCATTACAATAACTCACATCAGAAGTTGTTTACATTACTATCCTTGTACAAATATTCGAGCTAAAGGAGAAATATTAAAACATTCTATTGTATTTTCCCTTTTTTATTATTTATGAGTTATTCAATGATTCAAATTTGTTTAATCGCCTGATAACTACTAAATGTTCAGAAAGTTCAGTGGAAAAACTCCAGATTTCGTTATTAGAATGGCTGGACTAATTCATTCAGACAGCGATTTTGCGTTGTCACACTTCCAATATGTCTGGATGCCTGTCAATATCCAATTTTACCATTTAATTTCTTAAACTATCTTAAAATTTTTAGAAATTTTATTGGTTAACTCATCAACCGTTAAAATTCATTTTAAGTAGTTTGGAGTATAAGATTTTTTTTTAATACAAACTATGTGAAAAATGCCAGAGCCAGGAATTGAACCCAGGTCCTCCGCTTCCATGCGGATACTCTTCATGCGGAGTCACTCCGGCTAATAACGAGCTCAACATATCTCCCATAATAGCCGTTACATCTGCGTTTGCAGATACAGTGACCTTATTATGCGGTTATTATGTGGGAAGTGTCGAGCTTGTTATTGCCGAAACGTCAGCGGAGGCTTCCCTGTTGAGACTCAAAGAGATTTTGTGTTTCGGATGTGTGTCTGTCTGTCTGTTTGTTTGTTTGTCGCGCGATAGCGGCCGCAAAAATCACACAATTGACTTGTAGTTTGGTACACATGTTCACGAGACTCACGGAATTAACTGTATAGTTTTGGGTGTGTATTCCATTTATAGTTCTTATACAGGGACAAAGTAATTCTTATCATTACGGCCTGTGGGAAGAATTTGTCTGTACCGCGATAGCGGCCGCAAAAATTGACTTCAATTTGGTACACATGTTCACAGAATTTGGTTCTGCGCTATAAATTAATGAAAGTTTCCGGAAAATTCCAGAAATCTGTTCTTGTTGAAGTTAGAGCTTCCACAAGCGTTGGAAACCCTAAACTACAAATATTCGCCAAATTCGGTCACTAAGACACGAAATTCGATCCCAAACCGTCAAAATCGATGCGAAGGCCAAAATCTGCTGTGGCTACAAACTTGGCGGCTTGGCGAGATTAGCGATCAAATTTGGCGGCAAGTATTGTTTCAGGATAGCCAGAATTAGTAAATCTTATCTCAATTTTAACAGAATTCATTGTTTTGTTAAAATATATCATTTCTCGGCACTAATTTTCGCCAAAGAGAACAAAAGTAGGCCATATATATTCGAATGATTTTTATTGAACTCAAGCTGTGCATTTGCAATTGAGAGATTCTGTAATAAGCCGTGGAGCACTATTTTTGAAAAAAACTACTATATTTGTCTCCGCGATATATATAATCCAATTATCGTGACTTTTGTGGCTGAAGTAGCGTTCTTTTTCCCCCTTGCTTTTTTTCCAGGTATTTTTGTAGGCTAGAACCTACCTGTTTATTTTTGAATCAGTTACCTCACAAAATTGCTAATGTTTTCATAACAATGAATATATTTTCCAATGGATATATAAGGAAGTCATGTGGTGCCCACATCAGATTTTTTTTTTTTTTTCCTTTTTTCTCCATAAAAAAGCAAAAATTCTCATTTTCTTAATTTTACTTTCCCTTTGTACTAAAAGACAGTATAATAGGAAATGATCCAAGCAAAGTACAGGATTGAACTTAATTCTTGTTGCATATTTTAAGTTATTTTGAATCAATATATTTTATACTGCAAAAATGTAAACATATAAATAAAATGAATATGTAGTTATAGAATTTTAATACTCAGAATTCAAAATTTTAATAAATAAGTAATTTTCTATTAGATTGTTAAATTTCATTATATATGAATCAGTTTTCCTTAGTAAATGATTTTTGCATTAGGATTATACATTACGTAATAATACGTATTTATCATTTGCATACTGTATAAGAAAATAGTATATTTCTCTCAAAAATAATATATTTCTAAAGTAATAAAATCTCTGTAAATTAATAATAATAATAATAATAATAATAATAAAACATGAAAATCTGACATTGACAGATTTCAATTTAGTGCCAGAGGCCTACTGCTAAACTTGTTAATATCGACAAATTCTTCTTCAGTTAATTCGTGACGATCTAAATTCCATGATAAAGTTTTCATTAAATCAAACCAATGTGTTTCAGCTGCAGATATTGTAACAAATAACGTTGGAAGTCCAAACTGTCTTATAGCCGCAAAACAACGTTTTTTCTCTTTTTCCCAATGAGGGGGAGGTGTGCCTTGGCGGGGACTCATGTCAAAGGTGTGCCTTGGGGGGGGGACTCATGTCAAAGTTGTACCTTGGGGGGGACTCATGTCAAAGTTGGGCCTTGGGGGGGACTCATGTCAAAGTTGGGCCTGGGGGGGGACTCATGTCAAAGTTCGGCCTTGGGGGACTCATGTCAAAGTTGTAGCTTGGGGGGGACTCATGTCAAAGTTGGGCCTGGAGGGGACTCATGTCAAAGTTGGGCCTTGGGGGGGGACTCATGTCAAAGTTGTACCTTGGGGGGGGACTCATGTCAAAGTTGGGCCTTGGGGGGGACTCATGTCAAAGTTGGGCCTGGGGGGGACTCATGTCAAAGTTGGGCCTGGGGGGGGACTCATGTCAAAGTTGGGCCTTGGGGGGACTCATGTCAAAGTTGTACCTTGGGGGGGACTCATGTCAAAGTTGGGCCTGGGGGGGAACTCATGTCAAAGTTGTGCTTTGGGGGGACTTCATTCAATAAATCCCCATTCAATAAACCGACTGAAATAGGCCCTTAGCATTATTAAGAGTGACGTATAAAAATTCGACAACGCTGTACCGACTGAAATAGGGGTACCTTGGGGGGGGACTCATGTCAAAGTTGTGCCTGGGGGGGACTCCTGTCAAAGTTGTGCCTTGGGGGGACCTCATTCAATAGATCCCCATTCAATAAACCGACTGAAATAGGCCTCTAGCACTAATTAAGAGTGACCTATAAAAATTCGACAACGCTGTACCGACTGAAATAGGGGTACCTTGGGGGAGACTCTTGTCAAAGTTGTGCCTGGGGGGGGGGGCTCCTGTCAAAGTTGTGCCTTGGGGGGACCTCATTCAATAAACCTACTGAAATAGGCCTCTAGCACTAATTAAGAGTGACCTATAAAAATTCGACAACTGTACCGACTGAAATAGGCCTCTAGCACTAATAATTGAACCATTAAAATTATTTAATATGTTGAATATTTAATTTCTTACTAAGTTATACATTTATATAAACAATTAAATAAAATATACTTAAAAAAAAAAAAAAAAAAAAAAAAAATGAAAAAGAAAGAAAAAAGAAAAAATTATTAAGACTTACTGACTTTATCTCTCAAATAAAATCGCAGAGTGATTAGATAAACTCGTGAGAAAAATTTAGTACTGTATCAGTATATTGTGCCTGTGTTTTGAATAATAGAAAATGAAGAACAGATGGCTTTCTGTTTGTGTGTTCAGACTAAATTTTGAATGTCGAACGAATAGATAAGAGTCTACTTGATTTTGTAACATTTCTTTTTAGGGAAATATATTTCATTTAATGAAAATTTTCTACAAAGAGGAGAGTATAAAAATATGTTTTTCACGTGTTTGCATTTCAAAGGAAAAATAGATATTAGCAAAATACTAGTTTTAGAGTATATGGAAAACACGAATATTTAAAAATAAAATCTGGAATTTGAAAATTTGCCATCCAGTGGAAGGGAGAAGGAAACCAAAATGCATTTTTCACATACCTGAAAGACTATGACTAGACAATATCCATACTGGGGTAATTTTGCAATGAAAGTTTTAATTGAATAAAGTGTGTAGATATTCTAATTGCTTTTTTTAAATTATTATTGTTTTTTTTTCGTGCATTTAAACGTTTCAGCACAGCGGAAGCTCTACATAGGTAACACAGTGAGAGCTCCTTATTGTTACATAGGCTCTGTATTATTACATAGCCTCCCCCCCCCCTCAAAAAAAAAAGGTAAATTAATATCATTTAAAATAATATCAATTATATATATATATATATATATATATATATATATATATTTAGGACTTTAACCATTTATAACACGTTTTTATTAACTTCATCTGTATGTATGTTTGTAACCGCTCTGGGAGCAAACAAAAAATCTATATTGTAAAAAAAGACTTCCCCTACGTGAACGCTGTGGCTGTGAGGTAAAGCTCCGGGCTACGAATCTAAAGGTCTAACGTTCGAGCCCAGTCAGGGGAGATTTTTTAAAAATGTTTTTTGTTTAATTCTAAATTATTTTGTAATCACCCTGTAATATGGTGTGTCACTCACACAATTTTTTCTTACCCTGCATTTTAATACTCTAAAGATAGATATTTTGTGCTTCTTAGTTCACTTTTCAATAAAAGCGTGTTCTTTAATTTTTTAAAAGTATAATTTTATTACTTTCCGAACATATTATGTAAGGAAAGTATTGTAGTCGTGATTTGCAAGATGGATTTTGTATCTCGCGTAGCGCAAAGAAGAATAATTGTAGAATGTTTCAAATTTATATCTATGACTGCCATAATGTCTAGTAGTACACCTATAACTTTGGTTTTCGCATGAACCCCCTTTTAGAGATATGTACGATTTTACACGTTTTTTTGTGATGCATATATGTATGTATGTATGTGAGTAAACATGATAGCGTCTAAATGCTTTGTCCGAATGAGCTGAAAGTCGGTACGTATGTCACAAGTCACTGTAGCCCGAACCTTATTTTTTTGGTGAATCTAGCACATATAGGTTTTTTACAGGGATACAACAAAAAATTCTTTATCATAATGGCCTATGGGCTGAAATTATTCGAAGTGCGATAGCATCTAAATGCCTGATTATACTGAGCTGAAAATTTATATACGTGTTAAAGATCCTCGTTACACGAACTGTATAGCTCTTGGTGAACCTAGAACGTATAGTTTTTTACAGGGACGCAACAAAAAAATTCTTTATCACTATGGCCTATGGGCTGAAATCATTTAATGTGCTATAGCGTCTAATGCCTTATCCGATTGAGCTGAAAATTTATATACGTACTCTAAGTCACCGTCGCACGAACTGTATAAATATTGGTGAATCTAGCACATATAGATTTTTACAGGGACACAACGAAATATTCTTTATCATTATGAACTATGGGCTCAAGTTATTTGAAGTACAATAGCGTTCATTTCCTTTTTTGATTAATCTGATTGATTTAGACTCTTTTGACATTAATTCATTGCCAAAATATCAGTGGAGGCCCTCTTGTGGAGACTCAAAAAGTTTTTGAGTTCCGTTTGTCCGTTTATCTGTCTGTACGTGTGTACCACGATAGCGGTAGCAAAAATCATCCGACTGGCTTGCAAATTGGTATATATGTTCATGAGGTACAAGAATTTAGCAGTATAATTTTGGGTGTGCATTCTGTTTGTAGTTTGTGTACAGGAATACACCAAAGTTTTTCTCATCATTACAGCCTGTGGACAGAATTTGTATGTACGAAGATGGCGGCCGCAAAAATTACTCCGATGGATTTGGAAGTACACATATTCAGGCGCTATACAGAAATACTTTTATAATTTTTTTTATGTTTATATTGTTTATGGTTCATGTACAGGGACATGCCAAAGTATTTCTTATTACTACGGCCTATGGACAGAATTTCTTTTAAATATCGTGGTTACACTGCATTCAAGAAAATAAAAATAAGCATTATTGAGGTGCTTAAAAGCGTGTGTTTCTGAAGAAAAATGTGTGCTTAGACAAAATAATGGACACTTCCCACCTGACGTCAGAGATCACATGATAGAGGAAAAACAAATAGCAGACGAAGTCTTGTTTATCTAGAGCGATTGCTGAAATAACATATTTTCTATTCTTATTTTTGATCAATCGTATTTAATCTGTGTTATTTTTTATACATCATCATTTTTAATCCCTTTTATATCATTATTCATCATCTTTTTTTTGCTGTATACATTTACAATCATCATTTAGTTTATACCTGTTATTGATGTTCATGAAGACCATGTTTAAATACTCTGATTTTTGGTACTTAAATCAGTGACAGTGCAATATCGTACTACGTAAATCCATTTAAACAGTAACTAAGTTAATTAACTTGTTGTAACACCTTTATGCAATTAAATTAAATGAAAACATTTTAAAATTTCAATTTATAATCCGTAAACATTCCACAAGAAGCTATTATTTATTGCTAGATCAGTTAATGTTACAGTTACACTACAATATACAAAAATCGATTCTTATAGGTAAAAATAAATAAACACATAAAATGTTTTTTAAAAATTATTAAATTTACAAATACAATTATTCTACTGTTTACAAATGCACAATATTCCTTTTATTTTATTTTATATTAAATATTAAAATTTTTGTTCTTAAGAACAATATTTAATTGAATTCGATTCTCAGAATTTGATTATTCGTTTTCCTCTATCACGTGATTGAGCAGACGACGGTGGGAAGAGCCCATTGATGTACAGAACCTTTCAAAAGTGTTCCGACACTGTTACGCAATCCTGAAAATTATGTCAAATTTCTAGCATTTATTCTGGAGCTACATAGAATGAGTTGTATAGTTTTTATTAACATATAACGTTTATGACTGGTTTACAGGGAGACACTAAAGAATTTTGTAACACTTGAATCTATGAACAGATTTTTACTTAAGTGCATTTTAAAGAGTTTATGATGCATTCAACATAATGTACTCAACATTTGTTAAGATTCTGAAAAGCATGCTTTATCTAGAAAAAAATTATTTGTAGACTAAATAATTTATTTACAGGATAGGATCATACAACATAATTCTGTTGACATTCTGTAATCATCCATGTGATATCAAATATGGTTCAAATATTAAAGAGGTACAAGGAAATAGTTGTATAGTTTTTATTGGTGTATATAATAATTACGGCGTATACAGAGCCACACAAAAGACTTTTGTACCGTTATAGTCTACAAACGGTATTTCTTATAAGTGTATTTTAACATGGTTAAACTGCGTTACACATAACGAAATAAGCATATGTTATTAGAATGTTTAAAACCACGATTTCTCTAGAAAATGATAGGCATAGAATTGGTAATTCATTTACAGGACTACGCAAAATAATTCCGATCTTCTTACAAAATCATTTGTTATGAAATTTGGAACAAGTATTCTGAAAAAAAAAAAAAAAAAAAAAAAACCTATTAGTTACAATTAAATGCACATATATAGATCTATAGAGAGACAGATAGATAGGAAAGGGGTTGAGGGGGGGGGGTGTAGCTCACCTCAAGAACATATCTGGTTATATAGCGAGTTTATCATATATATATGTATGTGTGTTTACATATATATATATATAGATAGATATACTAATAATTATTTTAAATAATATAGAATAAATAAAAATTATCTGCTAAGTAATGAGTGATGCAGTTAGAACTTTGATCCTGATCTGCAAATCCACTAATTTAAACAACAATTATTTACCTAAAGTTCGAAAAATCAAGTTGAGTCACTCCAGAATTTTTTAAATCAGTTTTTAAGGTCTTTAAGCCAATAATTTTTTGTACGAATATTTTTCTATTGATTTTAAATATTACAAAAATATATTGTTCATACTAAAATATTACAGAAATAGCGTGAAAATCAAAATATATGGACACAGCGCACGCCGTCGCATGTGTGAAGGAAGTTATGTAAATGAGTCAGTGAATACTTCATTCTGGAGAAAGTTGGGATCCAGAGGGATATTTTTTTTTTCTTTCTTCTTTCTTTAATTTTATTTTCTTTATAATTGACTGTTCACAAAATGTCAGTATATGTATGTGCATCCTTTATATATTAGTAGATATCCTGAGATCTTGAACAATTCAGGTATTTTTAGAAAAATTTTCGTCATCTCTTGGGAATTTTCTGAAAAGTGCATATATAAACTTCCTTAATCTAGTAAAAATTTAGATGTACTTCACTTCCAAAATTTGGCAGAGGCCTGCATATATATAACAACATAGGATTCTTCTTCTTCTTCTTCTTTATATATATATATTTTTTTTTATTAAAAAATAAAATAAAATGAAAAACGCGTCCGTGCTAAAATGTTTTTAGTGTTCCACATATAAGCTATCCATGTTGTCTCATTATGACTTCAAAACTTAAATTCCTAAAAATTACTTTTTGAATTTTTTATATTATATAATTGTTTAATATCTTCTCATTAAACTTTACATTCTATCAAGAAAAATAAATTTCGCCTGTGGCGTTTCATTTTTAAGAATATTTTATAAGAATTTTTAAGAATATTTTATATGTTTTAACCATCAGACAGTTTTAAAATTTATACCTTTTATGTGCTTAATAATGAAGAATATTCGATAAGGAAAAAAATTAATAATAATTCTCCTCAATTAAGAATTTAATTTATAAATAATCGTAATTTTTATCCGTTTCTCTCTTTCTTCCCCACCAGGCACCGAAAGTTTTTACTCTCGAAACTGGTAGACGGGAAGTACTGTGATCAATCCCAGGACGAACTTGTCGGCATAGCCGTTCGGAGTATTCTGTGGCTTTTTCCGAAACTCGCGTGAATACAGACTAAAACTTCTGTGAAAGATCTCAAAGGAGGGCGCATTTTTAGAAAATGTCTGAAATGAATTTTGTTAAAAAAATTATCTGTGTAATTGTAATTGATATCAGTATTAAACGTCATTGCATTTCTAAACTTTAGCACTTCTTTTCTCAAAATGCTCTTTCGCCATCATCAGCAAGGTTTTGGAAATATTTTACACCTATTGACATAAAGTTTTGCAAACAGAGTTATACAAAGCATATCTACAAAATTAATTAATATTTAGTAAAATTAACTTTATTTAGTCATATATATTTCAAAAAAGTTTGAACATTTTGAAAATTTTCAAATTTGTATGCTTTACATAATAATAATAATAATAATAAGTACATTTTGAAATATCACAAAACCCATAATTCATTTCATGAAATAGGTTTAGAGAAACATTTTAAGACCTTAAAAAAGCCAATAAGTTAATTTCGCAATAAGATATTTTGCGGATGGAGGAAAAAAAGCCTCTTTGAGAAAAAAAAAAAAAAAAAAATTAAAGTTTAGAAATGATCTGAAGTTCAATACTGTGAGATCAGCTGCAATTTCGTTCATACCTGGTGAACCAAACTGCTTAGAATCCCAAATGAATCATCAAAATGTTCAAAATTGTTCATATTTCAACATATGTATTTTTTTTTCTTTTTCAATCAATCAGTATTTTTAAGGTTAAAAATTCCTTGATTCCTTAAAAATATTATTTTTTTAACAACCTTAATACAAACAAAAACTTAAAAAAAAACAAATTTTGTATTTAAATAAAATTTTCATCCATGTCATTAGACATTTAAATTATATATTACGTATTAAACAGCTTCAATAATAATATTCACCTCTTTCAGAAATAGTTTTAAAAATATTCTCTTCTCTTTCCTTTCTTTCTAAAAACTCCCGTTCTTCTTATCTCCTCTAGAGGCGCTACCATCAGCCACTTGTTAAGCGCAAGTCTACCTTCTTCTACAGAACTGAGCGCCGCTGAATTATCTGCTCAGGGGCGTGAGCTAAGCGTTAAAGATTTCATCTTCTCATAGAAAAAAAAAAGTGGAAGAACAAATTTATGCAAATATATTCAATTATTAAATATTTTTAAACTTTAAATTGAGTTTTGGAAAAATTTGCTAAAGATAATAATAATCAAGCTTTTTTTAATGCTTAAGTAATGCTTAGTTGCTTATGTAGTTAAAAAGTTTCGCAAAGAAAATTTAAAGGTAAGTTATGATTTAAATAATTAGTTAATATTTTAAAGGTGTTTCCTAGTAGTTTAAAGTATTTTTATAAAGATTTATTTTTATAATTATTTATAAAACATCTAATAAAATTATTTTTAAAAAACTTAGTACCACTATGACGCATTAAAGATGCAGTTAAGACATATCTGATAAACTATTATGTTTTTACAATAGTCTTTATATGAAGGGTATCAGTTTTATGTAAAATTGTTATAAATAAATATTAATATTTGCATTGAAAGTATATAGTTTTCCTTTTTTTGTCTTCTTTTATCTAAGGTTTTACAATAAAACTGAAAAAATAAAAAGTCGAGAAGATTTGTATACAGTATAACAATGTTATTAAAAGAATGAATATATATATACATATATATATTTTAATTAAAAATTTATAACGTAATATTTTGAAGTAATAAAAGAATTTTAGAAATAAATTGTTAAATATAAATTTAATTGCCAATTATGTTATTGTGCAATTTTAATCAATACTTTATTTCTTATGCAGTCAAAAAATTCCTAAAATGTAAATTACTTAAAGATTAGGGATAATTGATTACATTTCCAATTCATCTTTTAAAGATATTTTTTTTAATTTTTAAAAACTGTTTTTATTAAATTTATGATATAAATAAATTTTAATGATTATATATATTAAATCTAAAAAAAAAAAAAAAAAAAAAAAAAAAATCTCCTGCGGTAATATATATATATATATATATATATATATATCTGATGCAAATAAAGAAAGGTAAGGAAAAGTAATACACTATAAAAATACATTTTTTCTTGATATTTGAAAAATTTGGTTAATATTTGAGTACAAAAGTTCTTACAGTAATTTTTTTAATTATAAGCTTGGTTTGAAAATAGATTGGGGAAAATCGATCACTAATTAAAAACAAATAATTTATAGTAAATTTTGAATTAATCATATATTTCAAAAGTTTCATGAAAAAAAATTAATGTTGATTTACAAATAAATTAATTTACATTGCAGATAACTAAACGTTAAAAACGGTTATGAAATGGACTAAAATACCTTTTAAACATTTATTATGGAACTAACTTATAAAACCATGATTAAGAAAGTTTTTATATTACTATAACTATAACTTATTAAAGGTTTAATCAAAGAACTTTCAGTTTTTTGTAATACGCGTAAGATTACATATTTTAACGTATATTCTTTTAAAAAATAAAATAATATCTTAGTCATATTAAAATAATTTTTTTACAGACGTTTTAAAGTATTTTTTTTTTTTTTTTTTTATTCTTTTAAGATTTCAAATGAAGAAAAAAAAAACCATATTGATAACGCACGTTTTTAAACTTTTATAATATTATATGGAACTTACACAAGAAAAAAAAAAAAAAAAAAAAAAAAAAAAAAAAAAATAGAGGGAAACCTTTAAAAGAGTTCATGCATTTAAAAAAAAAATATGTATTTATGTGCTTTATGAGTATTTTCTTTTAATTCTTATGCTTTTGGAAATTGTATTACTGAATAAATTATCTCTACAAGAGATAATGTTAAAACTACGTGTCATAGATAATTTATAATATTTAGAAACACGTCAGTTAAAATAATTACATTCAATTAAAATCCTTTAAAAATTTTAAATATTTTTGAATTATTATTATTATTATTATTTTATAATTTTTATAAATTTGGAATTTTTAAATGTAATTATTTTGAATTTTTTAATATAATTATTTTAACTGACGTGTTTCTAAAGTGTTTTTTATTATAAATGTACTACTGAATATTGGATACGCTAAGCATTAACCCGTTAGCGCCCAGTATCCTCATTTGAGGACAGCTAATAAAATGGCACGTATATTCTTTGTATGGTTTCTTGGAATGATTTCTGCTTTTTAGTGACAGTTTATAGCGTCACTCTAAGTGATTCCCGAAAGTTTTATTAGCCTACTATTAATTATTATTTCATAAGTTGGATAGTCATTTTATGATTTTTCATTCGTCGCACATATATTTGCTTTTTGCGCAGGTATGCTAACTTAAATCAAGTTGAATAATAATATATATTATAATACTTTACTTTCAAGATCTTTGTCAACATATAATAGGAAATTAATCTGTTATCTCAAAGTTTTTCTATCTCGAAGTTTTCTCGCCAGAACACTAAACGTCAATAAATGAGGATAGGCTTTAAATTTAAAACTATCATAAGAATTGTTTAAGTTAATATATTTTACTGTCAGTTGTCTATATTAATTTAGAAGTGAAGTAATCAGCTAATAATATTTTGCAAAAATAATTCGGGCGTTAACGGGTTAAATTAGTTTTGACTGTGCTACTTACATATTAATTTATAGTGATTTTTAGAAATTTTTTTAATTAAAAGACGTATATTATATATATATTATTACTGACGTAATGGTTATAATATGTTGGATATTTTAATTCCTTTCTTTTATAAGAATTGACATGCGCTAAAGCAACAATTTTGCTTAGTTACACTGAGAGCTTGAGTAAGTTATTTGAACAAAATATGACAAAAAGAGAGTCATAAATTTAATTTTAATCAATCAGCATTTCTCTGCTTAAATAAAAATAAACGATTGTTTAATTGAATATATTTTACTGTAATAACTAAGCAAAAGATTAAAAAAAAAAAAAAAAAAATGTCTGTTAATAATTAAATTTGAGTAAATTATTAAATATATTATTAAATTTGTTCATATTAATCTAAACATAAATTAAATATTTTGTCTATTTCGTTAAAATAAAAAGTATAGAGTGATATATTTATAAGCTTTATGAATTTTTTTCTTTAGTAAAAAATATTTTTATTTCTCTCGCTAAAATGAATAGTAAATAGCAATGAGTAAAAAATTAAAATAAATATAATACGATACTGAAATAGTAATATATATATATATATATATATATATATATATGCAGATATAGCTGTATAGTAAAAAATCAGGATTTTTCACGATGCTGCTTCAAAAATTTAAATGTTTTGGGGAAAAAAAAGTGAATTATTTGTATTTTGAGGAAATGATTAATTTTTAATTTTATAAAGAGCTTAATATTTTAAAGTTTTACAACTTATTAACACAAATTTATAAGAAAATACCCTTTTAAGTTTGAACTTACCACTGCATTATATATTTTCTTTTTTTTTTTTTTTCTTTCTTTTTTGAATGAGAACTTTTTGCATTGTTTTTGGAAAGTCAGCAAAACATTTTTGAATTGAAAGTTACAATAAATGTCTATGAATGACATTTGAATCTATCAAAACTACCATAAACATAATCACAGTGAGAAAAAAAAAAATTAAAAAGTTCTTATCAATTGTTGTTTAAAAATTCAAATCAAAATATCTTTAAAGCAAATTAAAAAAAACTTATTTCTAATTGAATTATACATTATGACCACACAATAGCATGTTTGTATTATCTATTGATATAACTCATTTAATACTAGTTTAATACTAGTTATGTAACAATATGCATGTGATAATATTTCATATAATAATATGCACTTTAAAGATTTTATATCTAACATATACACACACACACACACACACCCCCAAAAAAAAAAAAAAAAAAAAAAAAAAAAAAAAGATTAAAAATAAATAAATAAAAGCTGGGGTTATTCATTTATTTATTTATTTTTTGAATATTTTTTATACTTTTATAGATTTTTTTTTTTTTTTTTTGTAATACAAAATTTTACCTTATCTCAATTTTCACAGACTGTACATAATTATTATTTTAAAGGATTATGTATTATTTCTAACAAAACACTATTTTAGTTATACGTGTCTTTACTGTTCAGATTCTACGTTTAAATTTTATATACCTTCTGAAATAATAATAATAATGATGATAATAATAATAAAAAAATTAAATAAACAAAAAATAAATAAATAAGTTTTTTTTTTTTTTATATTGTAATTTTAGTATTAAGGAAATGTGCTTTCATATATTTTTAATTAAAACAATATAAACCTTTTATTTTTATTTTTAAAATTTTAATCGTTCTATATTTATACATGAATCTGTCACTGTGTGTAAATAACTTTGAAATTTTTCGTCTAACTCATCCGATGGTCTATACTGAGAAAAAATATGTACTGTCTTCATCTAGAACAAATAAGTAGTCAATTTCTGAGTCCTTAAACTAGAAATATAGATTTCCAAGTAATGCGTATAAGGTTAAAAAAAAAATAACCTGTATAAACGAAATTATCGAGAATTTCTAGACTATGAAACAATAAGTCCTATGAATTTCCTATGATTACTAGGTTCGGATCTCACTTATGAATACGAGAACGAGGTACAAGAGAAATTGCACAAATTCCAATACATCTGTGGAACTTTGAGAAAAACCCTCAGGAAGAAGACACGAAAAGAAACACAACTTAAATTCTATAGGGTCAGGGCCACACCCGTCATACTTTATGGTTCAGAGACATGGACCTTGGGGAGCCGGGATCTATCGAGAATCCAAGCAACAGAAATGGGACATTTGAGACCTATAAAAGGCTGCACAATTTTCGACAAGATTCGGAATGAAGACATCAGGAAGGAGTTAAAGATCTTCAACTTATGTGATAGAATACAAGAATATCGTACTAAATGGAAAGACCATGTACAGCGTATGCGGGAAACACGGTTCCCCAGAGCTGCCCTCGACTACTCCCCAATGGGCAGGAGAGACCGAGGACGACCAAAAAGGGGTGGACTGAACAATGAAGCCGGAACAGGCACTATGCCTAATCCCTGAAGTTGATGATGATGATGATGAAACAATAATATGAATATTATGAATAATACTAATCCTTTGTATTGCAAGAAATTCGCCTTCGATTTCCTAGAATTGGGTCACAAACCAAAATTATAGTTACTAAAAGTTTAACCACGATAATATAGGAAAACGCTCTAGAATTATAACAATGGGTTTTAGAACTCGCTAGCAAAGGCAACTAGAATTTATAAGGATAACATGGAACTATTTTTACTGGAGCTACAATTTACTCTCTAGATGTCAGTTACAGATTTTTTTTTTCTTTTTTTTAGTGTAGGGAAAATTGAAAAGTTCATTTATTAACAAATGTTATCATGAGTTGCTTGAATAAATCGAGAAGAAAACAAATATAATTTCTGAAACTTTAGCAAAAGAGGGAAGTACGTAAACGATATTACAATATTCATAAAGCAATATTATTTATATCAAATAATATTTTTTAATAAATTTTGATTGATAAGAATAACGATTTTTTTCCTAGTTATGAAATAATGATAACCTATTTTTTTTCCTTCATCTTTTTTTTTTCCCTCAGGACTAGGAGGAGTCGTCACCCGTTTTTGTAGACAAGTTTTGTGTAACACTAAAATAAATTAGAAATATCAGTCCCATCGTTACAAATTCGGTACCAAATGAAAGGAGCAACTTTTCTGAATCCAGGAATGTAACCAGTTTTCTGACACGGCAATTATATTTTTTTTAAATTAACTAAAGTATGAAATTTAGGTGGCAACACTTCATTTTAATACATATCAGTCTTTGAAAAAAGTACGTGGCCCAGTTTTACGGTGAAAAAACGAGATTAAAAATAAATAAAAAAATAAAAATAAAAATTTTACAGATTGAAATTAATAGTTCTCTGTCCTAAATTAATAGTCCTAAATTCAGTCTTTGACAGAATTTTTATTTTTATTTTTTTATTTATTTTTATTTTTTAAAATTTTAATTATTTTAAAAGAAATGTCTGCACTTTTTTTTTTTTAAATATTAATTTCAATTAATCAAACAATCAAAAAATTTTTTACCTGGATTTTGTGGTCCACAAATGTAACGTGGACACAGCTTTAACATAGGACCACCTTGGCGATTTTTATTATTTTTTGCCATTTTGCCGATGATTGATGCCAAAGTCTTTACTTACGCACTTACGATAACTATTTCAATTCATCTTTAAAATACCCCCTCCCCCCCCCCCAAAAAAAAAAAAAAAAAAAAAAAAAATGCCAAGGGTCCCATATTAAAGCTACTCGGAAATTAGTCGTCAATAGAACTATATTTATTTAATTAAGATTAAAAACTATTAAAAGTTTAAAATTAGAAAACATTTCACGTGTATATATAATATATAAAAGGTAACAAACCACTTTAAAACACGTAGATAAAATATTTTTATTAAAAACGACACAAACCTTTTCGCTAATATAACAATAGCATCATCAGGTGTAATTGCGTTACATAGAAACAGCAATATATAAACCAACGAGATATATAAATTAGAGTGTTGATTCAATGAATGAAGGATTAACTTTCCGTGGTTCAAGATGAATCACGTGACATGCTCGAATAGGTTGCTGTGTTTGGCCCTTTATCGCTATTTTGGCATTTAAAATATCAGTTCGACAAATTATCATTATTATTAGGTAACATGACAGTCCTATGACCGAAATAAATTGTTTTTAAAATAATTTTACACATATTTCACATTTTAATAAATAATAAAATACCTTTTTTTTCATCGTTTCCCAACAAAGTTTAAAAGTGTGTATAAAAGAAAATTTAAACTTTTAAAGAGCTAAATTTAACAACAAATAATAATTTTTCAACTATTTTTAAGCATTTTGTCGGTTAAAGTTCAACTACACGAAATAAAAGAGAAGTAAAATCAAAATCAAAATGATTTAGAACAAAAGAATATTAAACTACGTAAGTAAACAAAAACATTGGTGTTTATAACTTATGCGAAGAACAATCTCCAAACCGTTGTCATAGAAATTTACTGAAAATAAGCTGTTACCAAGGGAACCATCGAATACGCAGGTGCAAGGAGAGCATGTCACATGACTCATCTTGGACCTTCTCAAGGGTTACTATTTATCACTCTACTTTATATATCTCGTTGATATAAACAAGAGAAATTCAAACGGTTTAAAGTTACGGTTACAATAAAATTTTTTTTATTTCAATATCATTTTCAGTATTTTTTTTTTTTCTCTATGAGCACAACGCGTGCCAAATTTTATGAAGTGATGCAGCATCCTTTGAGTTAATAACTTTATTGTACTTGATAATATTCACTGATTCTGTCATTAGCAGGTCTTGAAGTCCGAAGTTATTTCAGCCCCTCGCGACTTTCAAGACCTGCTAATGACAGAATCAGTGAATATTATCAAGTATAATAAAGTTATTAACTCCAAGGATGCTGCATCACTTCATAAAATTTGGTACGCGTTGTGCTCATAGAGAGAAAAATAAATAAATAAATAAATAAAATACTGAAAATGATATTGAAATGAAAAATTTTTTTATTGTAACCGTAACTTTAAACCGTTTGAACTTCTCTTGTTTATATATTGCTGGTTCCTGGTTCTATGTAACGCAATTACACCTGATGATGCTATTGTTATATTAGCGAAAAGCTTTGTGTCGTTTTTAATAAAAATATTTTATCTACGTGTTTTAAAGTGGTTTGTTACCTTATATATATATTTATTTAAACGTTTGAATTATTCAATAAAAAAAAATAATAATAATCTGCCGTCATAATGCCTTATTTTTTTTTTTTTTTTGTTATCATTTATCTTTCCCTCTTCTCTTTTTATGGAGATATAAAATTTTCTTTTTAAGACATAATAAATAATTGGTTATTCCATTAAAAATTACTTCAAACAAAAATATTTTTGAACTTTTATTATTATAAAGTTATTAATTTAAAGAATATTTTATGCATCTAACTTTGTATATGAGCTATAGTTTTTGCGTAACCGGAGCTTACGTATACGGTTTTTACTCGTGGTTTCTTATAATTTTGCATCTGAACTAAAAACCGTAATTACTTTTATGTGATAACATAGGCGTTTTCTTATACGACATATCAAACTCTTGTACAAACATTTATATAAGAGTTTTAGCTTTATCAATTTAATGTTATTTTATTCAGTTTTATTTCTCTTCTAAATATTAACTGATTAATATAAGTTTTAGTAAATAAATAAATAAATAAAAAATTAATGGGTAAATAGACCAAAAATGTGACTTCCATTTTTTTTGTGACTTTTAGCAATTAATAGTAAATATTTCTTAAATAAATGCTATCCTCGGAAGCAGAACAACTCGTTCTTTCTTTATGTAAAAATAAATAAAAATAAAAATAAAAGAAGAAGATGAAAAGTACAGGAGGACGAAAAATGCATGAAATGCGGCAATAGAAAAAGAAAAGTTTTAATATATCTTGAAAATCAGCAGGAAAACCGAGTTAGTTTAATTTTTCTATTTGTATATATAAAAGGAAAACTGTTTAAAATATTAAAAGAGTCTAAAACAGCGTTTCACAACCTTTTCATTCGTATGGAATTTTTGTGACAATGTTTAAGTTCTAGGAAAACCCAGCATCCACGTAACATTATTATTATTATTATTATTTTTCAGAATATTTTTTAGTAACGACCATAAATGTACAGTTTGTCCCAAAAGTTTATAGACTCCAGTAAAATGTATATTTTAGCAAAACGTAAAGGCATTTATTCACGAATTACAAATATATTTAATTAAACGATAGGCTTCTTGCATTTTCCGAAATATTAAAAAAAAAAAGTAGTGAGCTGTATTTTAACTATAGGGTAAGTGAACAAGTGATTGACACTTTTAGAGCAATCTCTGATGTTTTTAACGTTCTAGTCATCAGAAAATATTTTTAGAAATCTTAAGTTGGTACATATGGTATGAAAGACATCCAGAACCACATATATATTAAAATATATACATTTGATAACAATTATTATTTTTTTTATGAATTTTTATTTGACACCCACTCAATTTTCCAGTAACTGACACTGCCAGTTTTTTATTTGATCAGTAACTGCCCCCTTTGTTCCAGTGTTTGACACTGATAGTTATTTATTTTATCATTTATTAGCACCCTATGCTCCAGTGTTTGACATAAAATGTTAAAATTCGTATGTTTAAAATATATGATATTATTATTTTTCTTATTCATTATTTCGGGATAGATGTCAATTACTGGAGCATGCCAATCACTGGAGCACCTACCCTACAATAAAATGGGAATATTAGATGTCCCAAAAGTTTAGAGAATATAAGCCCTTTTAAGAAAACATATTGAATATATAAAAATATTTTTTCAATGGCGTGGTACTTGCGACTAAGCATTCGCCGGGGGGGGTCGCTGAATTGATGACCATTTGTGAAGGGGCACCCAGTGGACTGCCATCGCTATCCCTAACGGGGACAGCACATCCATGCCTCGTCCGGGATTCGAATCCAGGTCCAACCATGTAGGAATCAGCGACTTTAACCTTTACACCGTCTGGGCGGCACATGTTCAATATAATGTTCTTAATAGTTAACTGTATTTCCATTCTGCAGTATGACATCGTACACACGTTATGCCATCAACGTAATTAAGATTTGTAATATCCCTAGTTCCAAGTTGTACCATGCACATTCAGTGGCTGTTTTCAAGTTATTCACTGAGTAACAATGACCTCCATTCTCATAAACCTTCCGAGACAAAATGCCTACACATTTTCAATTTGGTTTAGATCGGGGTTCATCGGTGGCCACTGAAGAACCGTCATATTTTTACAGTTTAAATAATTTTTCGTAGTATTGGCGGTATGAATAGGAGCATTATCATTCTGATACACCCAATTTTGTTCCCCTACGTTTTCAGGAAATGGCATAAGATGATTTTCTAGTGTTTATATGTATTTAGAAGAATTCTGTCGTAGAAAGGCAGTATTGTAGAAAGGCAAAACCCATTTGACCCTTGAAACCGAAAACCACCCACAACCACCATACTGTAAAAAACTGTTGTTTTAACTGATATTCTTCTTATTTTTAACAGGATACCCCTGTTTCATGCAGAGTATAGGTTTTTTCTGTACCCAGCGTAAAACCTTTACTACAGCGCATTTTTTTTTTTTTTTTTTTTAACTGCTGATATCTTTTATGTTTATGTGAAATGTGTTTAACCGTTAATTTCTATTTTACTTTTTAGCAATATTATTATTGAGTCTATGAAGACCCTAAAAAATCCCATTGATTTTACAGTAAATAACTATCAAAAATCATACAACATAAAAAAAACTTATAGATTCAACAGAGAAAAACTGGCAGCAATCCTGTCAGTTTACCCCAGTTATTTTTACTGAGGAATCCTGTAATACAAGTACAGATTTTCTCTGAATGAAACATAATTTCTCCATGTTACAGAAAGGTAAATTTTTAAGTGATACAGAATATTTTTGTTTGAAACATAATTTCTACAAATATAAATGATAACACTGTTTTTATGGCCTTTGGTTTTAGGGAACCCCAAAATTGTTATATAACTGTATGCTAAATATTTAAAAAAATTCCTTCACTGCAAAAAATAAACCTGTAAAAGTACAGGAAAAATCTGGCAGTAGTATTTTAGTATTAGTGCTAGTATTTCTCCGTCAAATATACAGTTTAAGACCGCAAAATTGTATCACTGACATATATTTTACGCAGAAATCCTATAAATCAAACAGGTTTTTTGTTAAAAGTACAGTTTTGTTCTGAGTATTTGACGGAGAAATACTGGCACCCCAGCTCCCAGATTTTTCCTATACTTTTAATAGATATTTTTTACAGTGTACGTTTTAATGTGCGAAAAATTACGATAGCGTCCGATTCCTACTATTATATACTAGGTCACGATCATGTAACCCATTAGTTGTAGACGGCACAAAAATTGTTATACAAAATGCTAAATTTCCAAAAGACTCATATGTAATTTTGAGTAAGTAAACGTGACAAAACCGGATCACATTACTACAAACGCTTTGTCCCACTCATTGTAGAGTCTCTAAAATTCTTCTATGACTGAATGCAAAATTCTCTTAAAATTAACTTTCTGTACTTTTAATTAAAGAAGGAAAGAAAAATACGACAGGACTTCATCATTTCTATTGTATGCTAGGCTAGAGAGTGATGCCTATCAGTTCTAAGAGTACAAAAGATTGTTTTATAGTAGCATGATAAATTCACTTATTTTTTTTAAATGTTTTAATACGAGAAACCTTATGTAATCAACAGCCTTAATAATAAAATATATAGCTCACCCTCCTTTCTTTATATAAATTTTCTTATATTAAAACATAGAAATGAATTTAATGAGTCAAACAAGACTTTTTGGACCATTAAAAGCAACTAGACTCCCCCCCCCCCCCCCCAATATGTAAAATTTCTCATCTGGTTGTGTTTTCATAGAGATGAACGAAAATCATATTTTAAAAAATAAAAGTTCTTTAATCTTTTTTTTTTACTTAAAAAAAAGTTACACTAAATTTCGAATGAATAAGTCTTCTTAAACTTCTTAATCTTTTTAAGTCATTCGTTCAACAAGATTTACTTCTTGCGCAACATTTTGGGGTAAGATGCGGTAGTTTAACATTGAGGAAAGATGATTGCTTATCTTCTTTGTTATTTTACAATACGTATGAACATTTAACTTAGCAAAATATTAAATAAGATAATAGATAATGTTTTTTTTTTTTTTTTAGTTTTGTCTACCTCAGTCATGTGTTTTAAAATAGATATATAATATCTCATAAAAATGTGCATCTTACATTGAAATCCCATAAGTCATCTTACCCCTAACAGACATGTTACTCCAAGATTGAGGTATAAGATAACGAAACGAAAGCGTTAAGGGAAAACTTCATTCCAAAGTTTTTATAATATTTCTGAACTTGAATATATATTTAATTTGTACTAAAAAGTATAAATTTTCAAAAGAGATCGATAAATAACAATATAACCAACAGGGAACAAAAAATCTCTCTACGGAGTCTTCTCTTAATCTACCCTAACATGAATTCATTTTGAAAGTCTTACGTACTGAAATATTTATTACAGCAATCAAAAAATAAATAAATAAATAAAAAATAAATAAATAAGTAAATAAGTAAGGGAATAAAGAAAGGAATAAATAAATAAATAAATGAAATGAAATTCCATATAGCAACAAAATTAATTTTAAAATTAGTAAAATACAATTTTTCTTTTTATTTAATCGAAAATTTAGGTCTAGTAGTAAACTTACGAATTGCAATAAACTTTTTTAAAAAAAATATTTTTTGAATTTTTTAGTTCTTTCATTAAATTTTTCATTATACAAAATTTATATTTTAAATTGCCAATGCCATTAACGTAAAACCAGTCACAATTGCTTTTTTAAGTAAAATTAATTATTTTGAATTTTCGGTGCGCTAAATATTAAAAACGACTTTTATTACCGACTGAATAAAAATGTATCCTTTAAATATCCAGAATACCAAATAGAACTTAATATTGTTTATTACAGTCGGCAGCAAAATTATTAAAGCACTAGCAATAATTCCTATTTGAAAGATGAGCACCTAATACTGTTTTTTTTTTTTTTTTTTTTTTTTTAAGTAAATGTTTGTCGAGAGTCATGATCATAGTCTTATGCTGTTTATAAAAAAGTAAGTGGATGATAAAAATTAGTGATCAAATTAAAAAAATACATAGACAAAATTTGGACGTGTGCTTCAATAATTTTGCTGCCGACTATAAGTTGACTTTATTTGTTAATAGATTTAATTTTCAAAATTAGTTTATCTATACATGCATGCTTTGATGAAGTGCTGCAGCGTTTTTATATAAAGTTATAGAACTCTGATTTTATAGGTATTTGTAACTAAAATACTTTAATCAAAATACTTTTCATCATGATTAAAAAGCTAATTCATTATAAACAAGGAGATAAATTTATTACTTACAAACTTTGAATAAACACCATAAAATGCAATAAACTCGCAACAATTGAAACTCGAAAAAACATACGACCCTTCATCAGGCGAATAAAGTAAGCACGAGTGCTGCAGTCAAAGCGGCAACGCATAACGGGTGTGTTGCCGCTTTGACTGCAGCACTCGTGCTTACTTTATTCGCCTGATGAAGGGTCGTGTGTTTTTTCGACCCGAAACAATTGTTGCGAGTTTATTGCATTTTATGGTGTTTATTCAAAGTTTGTAAGTAATCTTTTTTACAACGCCAGTTTTGTGGTGCTTTTATATTAAAGGAGATAAATTTGTATTACTTGTTTGTTAAATATATATATATATATATATATATATATATATATTGATTTTTTGAGTATAATCTTGAGATATAATCTTTTATATTTTTAAGTGAAATGAATGGGTTTATATGCTATAGCTATAAATTAATTTTATAACTAATGGAAAAATTTCCTCTTATGGTAGAAATGCAGGTTTTGATAAATTGTTCTAAAAAAGCTATACCGCAGAGTTAAATTATGCGATTTTAAGATTTGTTCATAATTAAAAAGAGTATGTATGATTGTAATTAAAATCAACAAGTGTAAGGGGTACCATATTTGTTTTAAAATTATTTGTTGAATTTTATCTTAATTAATAATTTAGTATTTTTCGTTTTCCCTTCCATAATTTTCTATAAAAGGGTAAACATGATTGTAAGTATAAAGAGTAAGTTTGATTGATATGATTGTATTAAAAAGAGTAAGTATGATTGAAATTAAAATCAACGAGTATGAGATGTTCCATTTTTGTTTTAAAATTATTCTTTGAATTTTAACCAAATTAATGATTTAGTATTTTTGATTTTCACCTCTATAACTTTCTATAAGGAACATCAAACTGATTATAAACTGAGATATGTTTATTTGAAAATAATCTTTTTCCTGAGTATGCCATTATAAATGGACTTATAACCAATTCTCTTCTAATTAAACAATTATTTAAGAATTTTTTATGAGTTATTTAAGTTAATTAAAAAAAATCAGTTTTAGAAAATACTTTTGTAATGGTATGTTATCAATAAGATTAGTTAAAAATATTTCCTTAAATGAAAATTAACTTTTGAATTGTAACTGATGTAAATGACTGGACTGTATTGAATAATATTAAACAAAATGGAATGAAAGAACCGATGAGATACATTAATATCGATTGTAATCTAATTTTTAAATTTTCAAATAGCGACAGGATTTTCCACTTAACGATAATTTTTATGCTTTGAACTTCATTAGAAAAATTGCAACCCTGTATATTTTTCCACATTCAAGATAGTCTACGCATATTAAAAATTTATGAATGAAAGGACTTAAATATTTTTGATAAACTAAAGGCACTGCTTGATTGTAAAATGAAGTTATGTCTGATTTTGAGAATAAAACCTGAGATATTTTACGCTTTTGAATATGTTAGTATGAAGCAAGTAAATTTATTTTATTATGTACACCGTCAAAGTTTTAATAGATAAAAATAAACTTTAAAAGGTAAACTGAACGTGAAAGTGTCGATGAAACACATTAATGACTATGTAATTTAATTTTTTAATTTTTAAGCGATGACTAAATTTTTTAATTAAATGAAAAAGTTATTTTTAAACTACGCGTAAAAGAATATAATTGATCATTTTTTTTTTTTTTTTTTTTTTTTTTTATATCCATATATAATAAAATGTTACATCACAAGTTTGAGATAAAGAAAGAGTTCATTTGTTTTTTATTTGAATCATTTATAAATAAAGTCAGGATTATAAATCAAAATTATTACAAGCTCTTTGGGCAGACAAAGTGGCAATATGAAGCGTATTAATTCATTTTCATTGCATATTTATCCTATTGTATGTTTTTAAATAGACAGCAATGCAGTCATGAGTACGTAAATACGATGTATTAGTTTTTTTTTTTTTTTTTTTTTAAATAAATTTCAACAAATATTTCCAAACTCACCAGTTTTATTGCTTTAATTAAATTGAATTTTACAACTCTTTCAATAGCTAGTTCGTTCACAAAATTATATTGTTACAAAATTGTAAATAATTGTGCTTATTTTTGTATAAATTCTCTCAATGAGGCTTAGTAAGTTGATAAAGTGCTAATTTTGTGCATTTCTAGTCGTTTTAGCGTTGAAATAGCCTTATTTTCCCTTAAAAACGCATTAAAAAGCTCCAATAAGGCAGGTAATGGATTTGGCGCCAAATTTGGCAACTTTTTCCCACCTTGGCGAGAAAATCCTTATAAGGGATATACCAAATATGGAAGCTCTAATCTCATTGGCTGATGAGATACGGAAATTTCCGGAACCTTTCACACTTTTCTACAGCGGTATATAAGGCGTTTTCCCGCCAAGGCAAGTTAGTCCAGTTCAGTCTGAGATCAGAGTCAGTCAGCTTGCATTGCTTTGAGCCTCTTTGGAAGAGACTTGCTTCGTGTGTTATTGCTATACAATTTATACTGTGGATTTGCTATTGACAGCTGTTGTTTAAGCTGTGTTTACTGGCTGAATTGAAGCTGATACTTGGTTTATATACCTGTACTTTTCTGGAACTTTCTGTGAATAAATTACTGAATTTTTGTAAGTTTCGCCTTTCATTCTCGGAGAGCTCACGAACCCCCAAGTACGCGACAATATTAAAAATCAATTGTATTTTTTCTAAATCATTCTTTAATAACCTGTGATTAATATAATTTGGTGATTAGTAGGTAGGTGAATGTATAGGTGTTAAGGCCGATTGATTGCACGAGGGTCCTAAGCCGGAGTAGAGTTTGTTTTTAAGGGTCCTAACCCGTATTTACGCGAATTTCGGAGAAAACCACGGAAAACTCTGAACGATTAGGCTGACTAGCACGATCTGGTATCGACCCTGGCAATTCCTATCTACTTGCTTTGAAAACAGAGACTCTTGGCCCCTGGTGGATGATTAATTTTTTGTTTTATACAGTATGGAATTTCGCTTATAAATTATTATTATTTGTTAAACAATAGAACAATTTTATTGTTTTAATGAGCATTTTATTTTTTCACTATTGTAATTTTATTTAAATTTAATGTATACAATTAAATGAAAAAATAAGTATTTACTAAATCACTATTTAATAAATCCAGATTGTTTTTATATTATAATGTATTTTTCACGATTATTTTTTAAAAAATAAACATTGACAATATGTTTAATTAGAAGTAATAGAGATTTGTAATTATTTATTTGTAAATATAATAAATATCTTAATTTACAAAAGTGATTTTTAAAATGTTTTGTGTCTTGTACTTAACAGTTGTCATAATGGCAGTTCCCCCCCCCCCCCCCACATGAAAGTATCAAAACTTTTAAATAATTACTTGTATATAAAATTTCATTAATTTATTTCAGCAAATCTCTCAGATTTTTAAAATTGCTTACTATTATCACACTATATTGACATTTAAATGTCGTGAATGCAAGTATAGACTAAAACTAAAAATTCACTCGCTTAAAAAAATGAGTTATTTCACCATGTCACGTAGGAGGTTTTTTTTTTTTTTTTTTTTTTTTTAATCGACTTGAATTAAAAAATGCGATTTTTTGAGCTAATTAGTAGTTTTTTATTCAAGCGAACTTGAGTTATCGATATTTATCGATTATCGAGTGATTTCGACTCATTCAACCACTTGTAAGTGACAACATCGCTCTCGCTGCAACACATTTCTTCAGCAGCAACGGGCAACGCCATTGTAAAGTGATCCAATTTATTAAAATCATTTGTATTAAAATCATTAATGAAAAATAAATAAATAAATTATTCAAATTTAAAAAATAACTCAATTTTGAGTGCATTATGTTAACTCATTCAATCTTCTAAATTTAACACAAGATGAGAGAGCGCGTTCCTTCTGGCAAATAAGTGAAAATTTATTCAAGCTGAATTATTTTCATTCTTTCATCTTTAGAGAACATATCTATAAATATCTATAGTGTGAAATGTAAAGTAACTATTCTCTTAACAAAATACATTTTCTAGTTTATTTTACAGTATAGTATTTTCCTTAAAACCCGATAGCAATTGAAAAAATCTCGCGTATATTTACAAATAATAATGTAATAAAATTTTATAAATTTTATTTGCTGATTAAATTTTGGGATTAAATACCGATAACTTTTCAATATATAACATCACAAATTATAAAGATTTCTAACTATTTACTTTAGTTCATATTTATACTTACTTTTAATTTTATAAAATCTCGAGACTATGTAAAATGATTTGTAAAACCATTTATCTTTATGTAATTAAAATATTTTGAAAACAACTACAATACAACTAAAATATTTATTTTTAAAATATCAAAATAATGCACAATGTGAAATGTTTATTAATTACTTTAACTGATTTGAATTTTAAAATTATGCAATATATTTGTTACAATCATAGTAATTTACAATAAAAATACTACTATAATAAGTTTAATGTTAGAATTAACGCTTAAATATATATTTTGTAAAACACGAGGCAGAAATTATTTTTTATTCTAACTGATAATTATTTTTCTAATTAAGTGATGATGATTATAATTTCTATTAACTTATTAAAGTTTAAAAACATTATTCAATAAATATACGCTAACAATTTCCATCGAATAAGTCTCCAGACATTTTAAAATATTTATTTTTAAAAAAGTATTGTCACATACCTCAACCGTACTTTGTAGAATACAATTGCATTTAAATTCGATTGTATATTTCACAATGAACTTTTTTTTTTTTTTTTCTTTTTTTTTTTTTAAAGACATGAACACATTCGTCCTGAAATAACTGTAAGAAGACATAGAAAAAACCTCAAAATGATGCGTTTTGTCACGTCGATTATTTTTGTATGTCTTCCGTAAAAAGTGATCATGGAGTAGAATTCGATTTTGATTATTTTGCTGAAAATACCCTCGAGTTGGAAGCTTTAAAAATTTTTAGGTTCACAGTTATAAAATTTATTTTCTTTAAATACCTATATATAACTATACTTTCGTTGTTTCTTTTTATTTGAATATTATTTTCTCATTAGTATGTTATTATTTAATTTTATTATATATATATATATATATATATTTTTTTTTTTTGTTATACAATTTTACTAAAATTTGAAAGAGATTTAAGGAGGTATTCTGGCCTTTTTGGCATTTTCTCGAGTTCGATATATATATATATATATATATATATATATATATATATTTTTTTTTCTGGTCATTTTTTTACAAGATGCTTATTAATATTTTAAAAAACATTAAAAAAAAAAAAAAATTAAAAAACTTATAGAATGTGCGTGGAAGGGGGGGGGGAGGATAGGGGTTAAAAAAAGGTGGTGTCTGGTTAAAGCGATTGCAGCCTTTCTGGTCATCTGAAAAAATAAATAAATAAAAGGAGGATTAATTAGTAAGAAATCGTTACAGCTCCTATCTATAAAGAAAAGAAAAGAAAAGAAAAAAAAAAAAAAAAAAACGAAAAATGACGACTATTTGAAGGGGGGGGGGGAAAGCCATTTTCCGATTTATTTTTCAAAATATTTATTTTAAAAAAAAAATAGTAAAAAAAAAATATATATATAATTTTGATATAAATGTGATAGGGCCTATAGAAGATTATGTATTGAATGCTGTTACAAAATTTGAAGTAAATTGGTTAAATAGAACTTGAGATATCATGTCAACCATATTGAAAAATGTAGTTTTGAGAAAAACGTATTTACATTTTGATCAAATTTTAAGGCAGCCCAAAAAGTCTAAGTCATAGTGTAGTACGTTATATTACTTATATTTTGTTAATCAGCGATTTCCAAAGGTCTAAAATTTAAGAATATATATATATAAATAAATAAATTGATTTTTAAAAATTTTAGACTAAAACATCCCCTTAATGTAACTTAGGTTAGTCATTATTTAATTACTATTAAATCTTATATACTCTAATTACTTATAAATTATAGCCTTTTAACATTATGTCACATTAATTTTGATGGATTTGTTTTTAAAAGCTGCTATATTAAAGATTATAATGAAGGAGGTGAATGTATATATATGAGTAAACGTTGCGATTCATATAATACATACATCTAGTATTAATAATCAGCAATTATTCTCATAAATTAGGATATATTAATGTACGCGTATTTTTCTCTATTTCTTTTTAACACTTTCCTCCAAGGTTGAAAAGTATTAATCATTTCGATTTGTCTGTCTGTCCGTTTATCGTTCTGTCCGCGCTCTAACTCCCACGAATTATTCATGGAATTACTTCAAACTGATATATGTTATTCAAGTTAACTATCGGATGTTCACTATTGAAAATGAGGTTAATATCTCTACTGGTTTGTGTACAGGGACACCCAAAAGTATTTAAAAGCATTGTATTCTATGGGAGCTATTTCTATAAACCATATTTTAATACCTTTACCTGCACATAAATCTTAATGAAATTGAAATATGTTATTTAAGTTCACTATCGGATGTTTCATATATAAAATAAAGTAAATACAAACGAGATTCAATGGATGAAGGATTAGCTTTTCGTGGTTCAAGATGAACCACGGGACATGAACTAACTTGATGAACTAACTAGATGAACCACGTGACATGAACTAACGTGACATGAACTAACTAACTATTTTCTTTAAATACCTATATATAACTCTACTTTCGTTGTTTCTTTTTATTTGAATATTATTTTCTCATTAGTATGTTATTATTTAATTTTAATTTAATTTTATTATATATATATATATATATATATATATTTTTTTTTTTTGTTATACAATTTTACTAAAATTTGAAAGAGATTTAAGGAGGTATTCTGGCCTTTTTGGCATTTTCTCGAGTTCTATATATATATATTTTTTTTTTTTTTTTCTGGTCATTTTTTTACAAGATGCTTATTAATATTTTAAAAAACATTAAAAAAAAAAAAAAAAATTAAAAAACTTTTAGAATGTGTGTGGAAGGGGGGGGGAGGATAGGGGTTAAAAAAAGATGGTGTCTGGTTAAAGCGATTGCAGCCTTTCTGGTCATCTGAAAAAATAAATAAATAAAAGAAGGATTAATTAGTAAGAAATCGTTACAGTCCGTTTATCGTTCTGTCCGCGGTCTAACTCCCACGAATTATTCATGGAATTACTTCAAACTTATATATGTTATTCAAGTTAACTATCGGATGTTCACTATTGAAAATGAGGTTAATATCTCTACTGGTTTGTGTACAGGAACACCCAAAAGTATTTAAAAGCATTGTGTTCTATGGGAGCTATTTCTATAAACCATATTTTAATACCTTTAACTGCGCATAAATCTTAATGAAATTGAAATTTGTTATTTAAGTTCACTATCGGATGTTTCATATATAAAATAAAGTAAATACAAACGAGATTCAATGGATGAAGGATTAGCTTTTCGTGGTTCAAGATGAACCACGAACATGAATGAACCAATAGGTTGCTATGTTTGGCCCTTTATCACTATTTTGGCATTTAAAATTTCCATTCAGCAAATTATCTTTATTATTAGGAAACACGACAGCCCAATAACCGTAATAAATCGTTTTTAAAATAATTTTTCACATATTTCACATTATAATAAATAATAAAATACTGTTTTTTTCATCATTTCACAACAAAGTTTAAAAGTGTTTATAAAACAAAGTTAAACTTTTAAAGAGCTAAATTTAATAACAAATAATAATTTTTCAACTATTTTTAAGCATTTGGTTGGTTAAATTTCGACTACACGAAATAAAAATGAAGCAAAATCAAAATCAAAATGATTTAGAATAAAATAATATTAAACTACATAAGTAAACAAAAACATTGGCAGTTATCACTTTTGCCAAGAACAATCTCCAAACCTTTGCTATAGAAATTTATTGAAAAAAAGCTGTTACCAAAGGAACCAACGCATTGAGGGTTCATGTCACATGACTCATGTTGGACCATGTCAGGGTTTCTATTTATCACTCTACTTTATTTACCTCGTTGGTAAATACTACCACTGGTTTGTATACATGGACACTCGAAAGTATTCCAAAGCACTGCGTTCCATAAGAGGCACTTCTATAAACCAAATTTTAATAACTTTACTTCGCACAAAGCTTAAGAAATTGAAATATGTTATTCATATGCACAAAAGACTGCTTTCTATAGAGTATAATATAATCAGCATTCGATTTACAGAACCCACACAAAAGTATTCAGTTACATTAAGAGGCATTATTAAAAATTTGCTGGAATTGCACTTTCGTTTACATTAAGCATTTTTAACATTTTCTAACACTTTTTAAGTGTGAATATGATTTCAATTTTTGTATCTGTCTGTCTGTTCGTCTGTCCATCTGTCTGTCTGTAAACGCATTAACTCCCGTAAATATTTATGCAGTATCATGAAACTGATGTATGTTATTCAAAATCACTACCGGATGTTTCGTGTTGAAAATGGAGGGAATACCTCTGCTGGTTTGTGTACAGGGACACCCGAAAATATTCAATAGCTTTGTGACCTTTGAGCGGTATTTCTTTAAACCACATTTTAATACCTTTACTGTACACAAATCTTAATGAAATTGAAATATGTTATTCAAGTTCACTATCGGATGTTTTCTATGTAAAATGGAGTAAGTACTATCACTGGTTTGTGTACAGGGACACTCGAAAGTATGCGTTCTATGACAGGTATTTCTACAAAATAAATAAATAAATAAATAAATAAAAATAAAATAAAATAAATAAATAAAAAAGTAATAATAATAACTTTACTTTGCACGAAACTTAATGAAATTGAAATATATTATTCGTATGCACAAAAGAAAGGAGGCTTTCTATAGAATATACACTGTAAGAACATTCAGAAACGTTACTCTTATATATGGAATACGTTCCTGGTTTTAATAAGTTCGGGGCAGGTTCCTGAGAATAACAGGTTTACATCCATGAAATGTTCCTGATTTCAGGAATGCGGTACTATTCTGAATATGTGTAGTATTTGATAGTTACTGATATTTTCAAGGAACATTACTGGCAAATATTGGGGGCAGGTTCCTGAGAATAGCAGGTTTACATCCACGAAACGTTCTTGATTTCAGGAATGCGGTACTATTCTGAATATGTGTAATATTTGATAGTTACTGATATTTTCAAGGAACATTACTGGCAAATATTGGGGGCAGGTTCCTGAGAATAGCAGATTTACATCCACGAAACGTTCCTGATTTCAGGAATGCGGTACTATTCTGAATATGTGTAATATTTGATGGTTACTGATATTTTCAAGGAACATTACTGGCAAATATTGGGCACAGGTTCCTGAGAATAACGGGTTTACATCCATGAAACGTTCCTGATTTCAGGAATGTGGTACTATTGTGAATGTGTGTATATTTGATGGTTACTGATATTTTCAAGGAACATTACTAGTAAATATTGGGGGCAGGTTCCTGAGCATAACATGTTTACATCCATGAAACGTTCCTGATTTCAGGAATGTGGTACTATTCTGAATGTGTGTATATTTGATGGTTACTGATATTTTCAAGGAACATTACTGGCAAATATTGGGCACATTAGCTGCTCAAAATTTTCCAGGAAAGTGTTGGAATTTTTTTTTTTACAGTGTAGTATGATTAGTATTAATCCTAGCTTTCAAACTATGCATTTTTTTTTTTTTTTTTTTTAAATCTTTCGCACATGAGCAGTGAAAACGTTTTTCATAAAATGGTTCATATTTCATGAGAGATTTGAGATATCTGTATTCCAATTGCCGTATATAATTTTATAAGTGTTTTTCCTACTTATCTGAAAATGAGAATAATTTTCGTTAAAAACGCTGTATATCTATTTATACAATTTGGAAGAGAGGTGACGATTCCGGTTCATTCTCATCTATGTAGCAAGTTGCGACCTAATTTTCATACTTTAGTCTTAAAAAATCTAATTGTCCGATCGGTAAGCTGTTTAGTCCAACGGATTAAAAAAAAAAACATACCTTTCATTTGGTACCTTTTTTGTAACAAAGTTTTTATTAGATTTTTTAAATTAATTAAAAGATGAAAATAATAACTTCAACCTGGACATTTAAATTTTTAATTGTTGCCAAAAAAATTTACCAACTATTTATTTTTTTATTTATTTACTTATTTTTTTTTAAGCATAAAATGAAATATACTTTCACGCGAAAAATAAAAAAATTATAAAATATTAAATTTGCTCATGCATATAAAATTGAAATTATGAAAATGGAGTAAAAAAACAATCATACCCCTTTTTTAATATACTTCAATTTTAGATTTTTTTCTTTTTTGTTTTGTTTAAATAGTATGTTTTTGGCACGGATGAATCATGCTTGGCATGAAAGCTAATTCCTTGATAATCCTGGGTAATATTTTAAAATTTTGATGCTGAAATAGATCGGACATTTTTCGCCAACGTCTCTACTTTTGTGAAAGCCACTTTAAGTCAAGTTAGCGCATCAAAAATGTACATAAATTACAAAATATTGAAAAACAGAAAATAAAGAAAAGGAAAGGAAAGGAAAAAGAAAAGAAAAGAAAGAAACAGAAAAAAATAATCGCATAAAGTATGTATTTTTGTTTGAAATGGCGATAAAAATTCAAAAATGGAAAAGGGGAGCTATATTAAAGCTGTGCTATGATCAGATTTACATTTTTTTTCTGTATACCAACTACTATTAACTAACTCAACTGCTATTATAACCACGAAAAATTAATTGTCTCATGCGATAGATGTGGCCGATCTTATCATATTGTAATACTATATTTGGCGTGAAATTGTTGTCATTTTATAGTTGATCGAATAAATCAAATAAATATAGAAAATAACGTGAAAGAAAATATTATATACACCATGTATAGTGTTTTTCATATATAACTGGGATTTAAATATAAAATTGCTACTCCAATTTTTTCGATACTGTTCATTTTGAAACTGTCATCTGGTAAGCACCCAAATGGAAGCCCACTGTTAAGCTATTGTCACAGGCAATAGGGACAAACACTCGAGGGTCTGCGAACGAGTGGGTCGTTGCCGAAGGCAGCGGGGACAAGAAGCGAGCGCTTGAGCAATTTCATGATTTTTTTTTTTTTTTTTTTAATTTTTTTTTTGTTTATAAAGCGATATAGAAAAGAGTTTCCTTTAAATATAGTGACCAGAGAAGTAGGAAACGCCTACGTTGATTCACTACCTTAATTGATTTCACATTCCGCCCTTTTTGACGGGGTTATATACTAGTAATAAATAAAAAACTTTTTTTTTTTAAATTTTAAAATAAATGCTTATTTTATTTAACATGTTATCGTCACAAAAATTCATCTACAAATTAAACTGGGTCTGTATTAACATATCCTAAAGTTACAGTTCATTTAGTTCCCTTAACAATACGTGATCACAGATATTATTATTTTTTCTGAATTTGTTACCGGTCCCTTAAATGTTGTCTTAAACCAATCTTCACGGAAAAACACGAGGAAGACCCAGTTCTTTAAATACCCAATGTTTGAAAACATTTCATCGAGAGATAAGTTTTTAAATTGAAAAAACTGATCGTTTGCAAATCTTGCTAAACTTTTGAGCAGTAGTATATGTAAATCGTTGTTGGAACAGAAAATAATAATAATAATAATAATAATAATAATAAGGATAATATTTAATAGTGCAGTGTCTGGCCTTTCCGCCAAATCTATAAAGGCAGCCATTTCTTACCTTTCGTAAATTATTAAGTGGAATTAGATCTAGTCCAACATTTTGAGGTAAGATAACGAAAAGTTTTGGCGTAAGATGCGGATAATTTTACATTGAGAAAAGAGGCCTGGTTGTGTTCTTTGTTGTTTTAAGTTACATCTGGACATTTGAAAAATTTTGAAAATTTTGCTGCCTCTAAATTTCATATTAAACTGTTTTTTTTTTTTTTTTTTTTTTTTTAGAAAATGTCTCATTTTGAATGTGTAGTTTGCCTTATAATGTATTAAGAACTATTCAAATGTCATTTACTATGGGTATAAATAAACACATTTAATAATTTTTAACGTACACAAACATCAAACTGTCTCAATTATATGTATTAAAAATAGAAACTATTTTATTTACGAGACAAAACTTAAGTTAAAATACATTTAAATATAAAATATGCATATAAAAATAATTAAAATCTAGACGTTTCCTCATCAGTATCAATTACAACATAATATGCAAGCATTATATGAATACTCAAGGAATTTATAAAAAGTTTTGTCTCGTAAATAAAATAGTTTTTGTTTTTAATAAATTTAATAATATCCATATGATATATCATTGATAACATTATTAATTTTGCACGATTGTAGGGTGTTCAGAGTTTTTTCATGTGAGTTAGTTTTATCTCTGGCACATAATAATCGAATTCTATAGAGAAATATAATTTTTTAAATATATATATATATTTAAAATTAGAGATTATTAGTCTTATTCACTTTACAAACATTCACGTTCAGAAATAACACGCTATCTATCTCACAGACATTAAAATACCCTTTTATTCACTTTTATTCGATCCCTTTTTCAACAAGTGACCCGTAAAATTGAATAGCGGCTTTCGTAGGTAAAGATAATCTAAGAGAGGTATAAATCGCGCGATGAAAATGGTGAGCATTAATTAAGGAATATGCGAACGCTTATTGCATCTTTCTCCGTTGTTGTCATCATTCTGTGGATAAGAAAGAGGTGCTGTAATAAATCAGAGGAAAGAAAAATGAAGGAAAAATGATAAAGCGTATTGTCGAATGCTTGCGATAAAATTATTATAGTTAAAAATAAATCTCGAATTATTTATAATAGGTTTTATAAATATATATGTATAAATTTGAATAGATATTGGTTTTCCTTAATAGTTTATTCTTAAATTAAAAGCGCATCCATAAATTTTTCTGTCGAAAATTTCAAAAATTATAAAGAGATCTCTAAAGTTTAAATAAATGTTTGTATTAAAGAAATTTTATTGACATGGTTTTTTAATACAGCTTTCTACTAATAGAATTTAACTGTTTGAATGAAATAATTCAGGAATTACATCTGAATCTAGAAAAAGAAAATACATTAAGTCATTAATGTGGTTCTTCTAAGAGAGACATTATATACAACAAGAGGGTTATTTCCAAAGAAGTATTTGTGGTAATCTGTATAAAGAGAAACATTCAAATGTTGAAGAGAATTGAATAAGAATACAACTGATAATTGTTCAGTAAATATTTATAAGTATCTGCATGTAAAATAATCATACACACTAAGATAACTAATTTTTTAAATCTTTCTAAATAATTAGCTAATTTTTAAATCTAAACTACGTTATGAACTAGAGAATATCCAAATTTTGAGGGTATTTTTAAGAGAGTTTAAAAAATGATCGATCAAACACGCAGGTTGACGCAGGTCATTTTTAGAAATTTTTATTTAAGTTGATTTTTGTTGTTTATGTGTGTGTATCAAATCTACGAATTGAAGTTCCACCCACTTACGATTATCCCTTTAAGCTGAAATTTTGCATACATGTATAATGCCGATGATAATACATGCGTAAGTAATAACGGACTTAGGGATGGGGGAAGGGTCTGAGGTCCTATACTCCTGTTTAATTTTTTTTTTTTTTTTTTTTTATTTTATTTTAGTCCATGCTTTAAACATAAGCGTCTTAAATTCAGTTAAAAAGAGTATTAAAAGGATAATCACATTTTATGCGGGAAAAAGAAGAAATAAAGTCTTAGTTTTTAAGACATCTCTTTGAATCTGAAATTAAGGCATTGAAAAGGCCTTAAAATACCGCCAGTTTAAGGTGTTTTCATAAATAAATAGATTAATAAATAAATAAAGGAAGCTTATTCGGTTTTCGGTTAAAAATAGATTTCAAAATTTCCTACAGTATAAATAAAATATCAATAATTTTTAAAAGAAAAATTTCCGTTGAACCGACTACCTTCATGTTCGGAGGCGAACGCCCTCCGATCGTGCCACAGCAGTACACAACTTGTCTGGTTTGTATGATAATATGTGCTGTACTGTTCACGAAACAAACCGCAGTTTTCTATTATAATCGGTATTTTTTGCCTTAAAACTATCTCCCGTGATTATATCTAAAGCTTACTATACATTATTTTCTTAAATTTTATGTGTAGAGGTTTTGAATTTTGAAAAGATTCTCTTATATCCAAAATTATCTTTACACACATAAATTCACAGATTTCTCAGAAACTATGAACTGTAATTTTATGAATTGTCCTGTAATGATACATAACATTATGACACATAAATACAAAATGTTCAATATGTCAACATATGTCAACATATGTCCAATATGTCATAACACGGTATATGACGTATAATTGTACCGTGAATCAATAATAAAATTTCTCAAATAGAGTTCAGGGAAAAAAAAAAAAAAAAAAAAAAAGGAATAACTCAGAAAAACTGAAACCTTACGAATTGAATATAGAATGTGATCTCCCATGAATTATAGACACAAATCACAATGTGTTTTCATGTTGGCAATAACATTGTTAACCAGAGTTTGGAAAATCAAACTCCACTCTTCTAGCGATGCCATTGTCAGAGCATTTACATCTCTAGGAGAGGGATGTTTACATGAAATTGTTCATCCAAGGTAATCCCATAAGTTCTCTATCGGGTTAAGATAAGGAGACTTTGCTGACCACGGTATTCGCTCATTGTCTTCACTTTCAAAATATTCGTCATCAAGGATTGCTTGATGTTGGCGTGCATTAGCATCCATAAATAAAAAGTCAGTTTCATATGCACCTCTGAAAAGTCTTACATAAGGCTGTAAGACCTCATCTCAATATCTCTGGGTGGTTGCAGGTGTGCTGTTAAAAACGTTTTGTGTCATACGTACATCGATTATTATTCCTTCTCACATCATCATACCTTCACTATCGAAAAATTCCCGTTCCATAATGTTTGATCAATAATTTCATGTCACTGACTGCAATTATATATTATATGCAGTTCTCTTAAATATTTTCCTTTGAATACAGTACCCGACGCTTTATAAAATCACTGGTTAATAAAATCAGCCGCTTAATCTGATCAAATTTCTGGGTCCCGAATGAAATCAACAGAAACCGCCGCTTAATAAAATCAGCATCGCCGTTTAATAAACTCAAAAAAAAAAATTCTTCAACAGTAAAAATGATCATGTATGTAAGCTAAACAACGAATTATATTTTCTCGCCGGACCTTTGAAATGAAAAAAAGAAACAAAACATATCAAGCCATCACATTATTGCTCTTTGTCAAAAATTTTACGCCAAAAAAAAAAAACAAAAAAAAAAAACACGCCCCACCGTATGTTGTAGTTATGAATTCAAGGAATGAATTCGCCAAATGATTGGCCAATGAGTATTTTTTTCTCTTTTTAGATATTCAAATAGAGTTTCTAGTTCTTATTTTGAAGCGAATTAGCTGCAAGATATGCAAGTAGAAATCTTTTATTTTGAAGGTAAAGCGTAAAATTTTGATAAAGTATGATCGTTTTCTTCAAATGTATAGTCAAAGGAAGGCTGTCGCCTTCCTTTCGAAGCTTAAAATTTCTCAATTGTTTTTCATGTAAACATAAGAATAAAGATGATATTAGTGCTTAAATTGTAGCAAACGAAGAGTGAACCGTAAGCGAAAATGAATATGAAAAGCAAAAGTCATCAACGCAGCACTTCTAGATAGGTACAAGAATGCCATTTGAAAGAAAATTTTCATTTTTTACGTAATTTTGTCCTTAAAAGCTGAAAATTTTACGTGGATGATAAGTAACGAAAACTTCAATTCTACGAATGGCTAGTAGATAAATGAAAGGGCGAAGAATTTCTTTCCATATTTAGATAATGAATACTCTTTTATTGAGTTAGGAAAGGTTCGCCGGATATAAAAATCAGCCGCTTAATAAAATCATTTTGATGAAAACAAACGTGATTTTATAAAGCGGCGGCTACTGTATATGCATCATAATGTTAAGTGTCATTCCGGAAAAAATTGTTAAATTATAATGCACAGTTTCTAAAAAATCCAGGAATTTACTCATGTAAAGATAATTTTGAAAATAAGATAACAAATGTGTCAAAATTGCAGCCTATGGTATTTTGAAAAATACCATAGGCTGCAAAATTTAGGAATTCTTTCTAAAAACTAATATTTAAAAGAGAAAACAAACTATGAACTTGAGAAAACAGAAAATTTGTTATTTTACATTTAGGTGCAGGTAAAAATGAGGAAGAAAATAGTAAAAAAAAAAAAAAAAAGGTTGTTATGCACATTGTTTAAGATTGTTCTATTACAAATTCACTTTCTTAGGTGCAAATTACTTGTTTCGTTCATCTTATCATATTTTCATTTAATTATATGAGAGAGTTATAAATAAAAAGTAATTTTTGTTTTAAATCCAGAAAAGTTTCGTGTCTAAATATGTTGTTTTATCAATTATTTCAAACATAATTCTATGTAAATAAGATATATATCTCTTACCATTTGTGCTCATTCACTTTCTTCAATCTAAATTTTTGATACTGAGATTCTTTCAAATTTCATAATAAACATCTCAAAACAACGTAACTTTTGTAATACATTTCTTTACTTCTACATAAATATAGACGACACATTTAATTAAATAATAGTCATTAAAAAACTTCCGTAGGTTAATTATTAAATTTTAACATCATTGAATTATTTCACATAATGGAACTGAATAAATCTCGAATTAGTAGTAAAATAAGAGTAATCATATAAGACTGAATGTTTGTTTTTGGGGGAAAAAATGTTTTTTTTTAGATACTTTAAAATTTAAGACATTCGTCTTGAATGTCTTATTTTAAGACACATCACTACATAAAAATACGTTATATTAGTTCATTTACACCACCAGTCCATTAAGACACAAAAGTTTCTTAAATTAAGATTACCTATTAGGTCTAAGTTCTAAATTAAGATATTTACCTGTCTTAAATTCCTTTTCAATCACTTTTTTGTCGTACTTAAAAAAGCTTTTATTTGCAGTGCACTTTCTATCGTCCGATTGAACGCAAATTTTATACACCTGCATAATTTCGACGATAATACACACACACTCAAGCAGTAACAAATTTAAGGCCTAGGGACCTAGGCTTCAAATTCCAGTAAAAAAAAAAAAAGTTTTACGAACATGCATGTTATCCGTTTCCGCTGACTTGGAGTTTTTAGTACATTTTGAAATAAAAGCGGTTTTTTTTTTTTTTTTTTTTTTTTTTTTTTTTTTTAATGTCTTATTTTGGATCTTAATAATAATATTTCGGAAACACACAAAAACAAGCTCTTTTTAACAATGATAAAAATAAAAAATAACAACTAATTATAAAAATCAGAAGCATGTAAATTACAATATCAGTTCAGGCATTAAAGCAGGCTTTATAGGGGCTTTCCGTTCCGCTCTCCGCATACGTAAAGCTAAAATATAAGGTGTGATAACTTCTTATTTCAATTTCTTATTTAATAGGAGGTTATCAATCCTTACATTGTAGCTCAGTGCTTACGGACAGCGGAACGGAACGGCCACTATAAAGCGAGCTTTAGTGGAAACGAAAATTAAAACACTAAATGTACTGTTGAATTGTATAAGTAGGTGTCCATTGATTACGTGAGGCGGTTTTGACGATTTTTTGACCCCCCCTCCCCCCTGGTGAAATTTCGTGAGATTTAGCTCGACTCCCTTCCCCCTCCCTTAATCTCACGTGAGATTTTTCAAAATTTGTACTTTTACTGTAAATGTGTTGGATTTATTAAAAAAAAAAAAAAAAAAAAAAAAAAAAACCTTATTTTGCTTTATTATTTTTATTGAAGACTAGTTAAGACTAGTTTTTAAGATTGCATAGATCGTAGTCTAGAATCACAGTAATAAAAAATGAACAATAAAATATAATCAAATAGAAACTAATCTGAGTCGTTGTATAACGAAATATTTATGGGCGTAAACAAAGCAGGTTGGAACCTGTCCGTGCGTCGCTGTTACTCGCCTCGTACGCTGCAACGTTCGTCGAGTCGCGCGTGTGGCTGGCCGGTAGCGCCCTAAAACAATTAAAAGGCTACTGTGCTACTTCGCGGCGTTCAGATATCCACGATAAATATTATCGTGTCAGATTTTGCCATATCTAAGTCAAGAAACATGTTTTGCATGACTTTAACTCAATTTTACACTTTTTTTTTTGCGGGGAAAAAATTACGTGATATTTGCCGAGACCCCCTCTCCCCCACGTGAGATTGGGAGAGATTCGGCTCGACCCCTCTACTCCCCCCCCCCGAACATCTCACATAATTAATGGACGCCCCCAACCTACTTTCGTTGAACAGATTAAAAATGAAAGCTATCATTGTGGCTCTTGTGTATTAAATTTACGGCTGAAATTATAATTTCTTTGACACTTTTATTTTTCAGTTAACAATATGAGATACTACTCCATTAATTACGTATGCATAATTGTTTTTCATCTTGTCATGCGGGTCATTAATACATTCATACAAATCAATAGGGTTCGAGCTACGATGAACTATAACACTCGTATCAATTGTCAGCTCATTCGAACAAAGCGTTTAGACACTATCGGATTCACTCATACATGTACACACACATACATGCATCACCATAAAAATAGCAATAGTGAACTCAGGGTACCTTAAAACTTATAATTGCATCAAAATCTGAAAATCGACTTTTTGTCATGATTACAATACTTTCCTTACATATATATGTACAGAAAGTAAAAATTGTCTCGGTAGGTGAAATTTTATCAAAATCTTTGATAAATTAAACATTTTCTTGATGTAATTACATTTAATATAATGCTGTAAGCTATTATAGATCTGCATTTCAAAAGTAGAAATTACATTTTAATTATGTGCTTTCCAATACTTTGATAGGTTAATATTCAAAATTTTCTTTAGAAGTTTGTCATTTTTGTTTTATAGAAATGTTTCTAATGACCCAATAAATGGAAGTCAGTTTTGTATATTTATATTGTTTTGTATTGTAATTAATGAATTTTTTGAAATTGAGTTTTTCAGATTTTCTGTTTTAAAATCTAAATTTTATAATATTTCTTCTTTTAACGAATATTCTTTGGTTGAAATTATTTGCAGCAATTGTGATTCTCCCATTTTGTCAAAGCTTTCCAAGAATCTAATACTCTCTACTTATTTATGTAGCAAAAAGTTAAAAAATCTGTTTTTAATTTAAAAAGATTTCAATGAGCCTTTGACGTTGACACTCGTTTATAAAAGGTAATCAACGACTTTTTTTTTTTTCTTGCTCTCCTCTTTTGAGCATAACTCTTAAAAAATGAACATATGGATGTTGCAAATTGAATGAAGTGTAAGTTTTCAAATAATTAATGACATTTCATATTACTTTGACATCACAAACAATTTATAAATTAATAAATCAATTTTTCTTAACATTCCATTTACTGTGAGTATATTCTGATGAACAAAAATATAGATGTCTCCAAATATTAAACGACAGCCAGATTTTTCTTCTTTCATTTAATTTTCTTTTATTTCCTTAATAGACTTAATATTACCTATATGTATACAAATATAATACAATTATTAGTTTGTAAACTATCAGCATCTCAAGTGTACAGTAACAATAAAAAAGTTAAAAAAAAGAAAAGAAAAATATCTGTTTGAGACAGAATTTAATCTATTACGACAGGACTATTTTGGTATATTTCAACCATATTTGTTTTATTTATTTATTTATTCACTTTTTTTTTTTTTTTTTTTAAATTCTTCCGTATTAAAGCATGCGAAAACTGTACACACTCGTATAAATCCCAGTTTTTATACTTTTCTTGGGAAAGACTGTATCTATTGTTGTACGGTCTCTCGTCGTATACTGTTTTGGATCAGCTCATAAATCAATGTCCAAAATTTTTAATCCTTCGACAAATTCTTTCCCGGTTTCTGAATTAAATTCTACATTAAAATACACCACCAACAAACAAATCAAATGAATTAAATTTAAATTTATTTATTTATTTATTTTTAATCAATCCATTACAAGAATGCGTGAAAAATAGCTTACTTTATGATGCTTAATCTAATTGTCTACAAAAAGTTTCAGTTAATGAAAATGACGCCAGAAGTAATATTCAAGACGCATAAGAAAAAAGGCTAATTTAAAGATTTTATTGATTTCTTTTCTTTTTTTTTTTAATCTTATTTTTGAATGGTTCGATTTTTTCTCAGATAAAAGAGACTTAAAGACATTTAAATAAAAAACCTAGCATTACTTCGTGCGTCGTTTTAGATCTTTCAAACCGGGTACCCGGTCGTCTTCAGAAACGGCAAACTTCTCTTCTGTGCTGGAAACTTGAGACTGAGTGATCCTCTGTTGTCTTTGTCAGCAGTCCATGCTCTGTCTGGGGCTACTGCGCCGCTGTCGTTGCATACGTCATTATTAGTCGAAATTTCTACGGATTCTCGGTACATCGCGCAATTATAATCTTCATAATTGGCTATTTTAGTGGTTTTATCGAAATCTATTTTAATGTTTTGTTTATTGTACGTTTTGGCCAGGGCTGTATTATACTTTCCGGTTTTTATGTCATTTTTATGTTCGTTAATCCTAGTTCTAATTTTCCTCTTAGTAGCACCAATATAGGAGCCGGGTTTATTATCTTCATCTGTAAAAGGGATTTTATAATTGCCTGCAGTTTCTAAAGGGGGGATGGGGTCTTTATCACTTCTGATTAATTAAAAAATATTTTTGTTCGGTTTAATGGGGATATTTATACCGTATTTATTAGCTATATTTTTAATTTTGTTGGCGGCTTCGCGATCGTATGGGATAGAAGATGTAAAATTAAGGGATGGTTTTTGATAACTGGGAATGTGGTCAAGATTTTTAATTTTATTTTTAGTTAATTTATTGGCTATTTTATCCGGGTATCCTGCTTTTCTGGTAAAGTTTTTAATTAGGTTCAGTTCATTTTTAAGGTCTTCGGGTTCGTTGCAAATTAATACTGCGCGATTGATATATGAACGAATGGCGTTTGTTTTGTAACGGAAGGGTGTTTTGCTCTTGAAGTGAATGATTTCGTTACTATTAGTGGGTTTTCGATAAACGGTAGTTTTAAATTTATTTTCAGTACGGGTAATTTTAACGTCCAGGAAATTAATTTGTAAGTTATTTTCTTCTTCATAAGTGAATTGGATGTTAGGGTCATGGCTATTGATAACGTTGAGGATTTCATTAATATCAAACCTCTTGTCGACGACGGCGAAAACGTCATCGACGTAGCGATACCAAAAAATAACTTGGTTTTTTAAACTTTCAATAATCTTGTTCTCTAAGTTCCTTAATTTAAATTCCGCGACGAAGCCTGAAATGGGCGATCCCATTGGGACGCCTTTAATCTGTTGGTGTATTTTTCCATTGAAAGTAAAATAATTTTCTTTAAACAAAAAATTGGTAACTGCATTTAAAGTTTGGGCTATTTTAGGGCTATTTTAGGGCTATTTTAGGTTATTTTACAAATTAATTTCCTGGACGTTAAAATTACCCGTGCTGAAAATAAATTTAAAACTACCGTTTATCGAAAACCCACTAATAGTAACGAAATCATTCACTTCAAGAGCAAAACACCCTTCCGTTACAAAACAAACGCCATTCGTTCATATATCAATCGCGCAGTATTAATTTGCAACGAACCCGAAGACCTTAAAAATGAACTGAACCTAATTAAAAACTTTACCAGAAAAGCAGGATACCCGGATAAAATAGTCAATAAATTAATTAAAAATAAAATTAAAAATCTTGACCACATTCCCAGTTATCAAAAACCATCCCTTAATTTTACATCTTCTATCCCATACGATCACGGAGCCGCCAACAAAATTAAAAATATAGTTAATAAATACGGTATAAATATCCCCATTAAACCGAACAAAAATATTTTTCAATTAATCAGAAGTGATAAAGACCCCATCCCCCCTTTAGAAACTGCAGGCATTTATAAAATCCCTTTTACAGATGAAGATAATAAACCCGGCTCCTATATTGGTGTTACTAAGAGGAAAATTAGAACTAGGATTAACGAACATAAAAATGACATAAAAACCGGAAAGTATAATACAGCCCTGGCCAAAACGTACAATAAACAAAACATTAAAATAGATTTCGATAAAACCACTAAAATAGCCAATTATGAAGATTATAAATACGCGATGTACCGAGAATCCATAGAAATTTCGACTAATAATGACGTATGCAACGACAGCGGCGCAGTAGCCCCAGACAGAGCACGGAGCCACCTGCTGACAAAGTCAACAGAGGATCACTCAGTCTCAAGTTTCCAGCACAGAAGTTTGCCGTTTCTGAAGAGGACCGGGTACCCGGTTTGAAAAATCTAAAACGACGCACGAAGTAATGCTAGGTTTTTTATTTAAATGTCTTTAATTATAAGTTTACTTCGTTTTTTCTATTTATTATAAAAGAGACTTGTTTAACTTATTTATTTTATTACTTGTCAATCCAAACATGTAAAAGTTTTTATAATTACATAGAATAAATGTATTGTTCTTAAATTTAAATAAGGGAAAATTGTTATACGTTCAAAATGTTCAACATAAAAAGAAACATATTTATTATTTACGTGTAAATAAATTTATTTCCTGTTTTAACGAAAAAAAAAAAAAAAAAAAAAAAAAAGAAGAAGAAGAAGGACAGACACATATATTTAGCATCGAACTGTTTTTATTTTTTAATAATTTTAAAGTTAAAATAAGGTTTTTATTTTTCATCTTTTTAACTAATTATATGATTGAACTAAAAATTACGGAGTTAGCTAGACTTTGTCCCGATTAATAACTGTACCATTTCGATCGGTTCCTAGCGATTGGTTGAACATTTTAGCTTTGTATTGTTAAAGACTTGACATATTCAAGGTGAAATACCACAAATAATATCGATGTAAAATGCCTGATAGAAAGCAATAGTCCTGTCAAACTAAACAGAAAAAAAGAATTAACTTTTAAAATTATACGCATTTTCATCTATTTGTGATGCATGCATAACAATATCTTTCATTTAGTTTAATTTTCCATTAGGGCCTTGAATAAGTTACCAAGACTACGTGCATGTGATTTCAGATGATAGCGCATATCTACAAGGATTGAACTTCAGTGTATGTTAGTTCACCACAGTGTAAACAACGGTTTCTTTTTCTTTGTTCTAGAAATGTCGAATTTTGTTCAAGTATTGGGGGGAATTGCATTGCACTATTTTATTCAAAAGAAATCTGCAGCTGAAGCACACAGAATTCTTGTTGAGACTTATCGTGAACACTCTCTGTCGGAAACGATATGGAGAGACTGGTTTCGACGCTTCAAAAATAGTGATTTTGATCTTGGAGGTAAAGAAAGATCTGGCACACCGAAAAAGTTTGATGACGAAAAATTGGAGGAATTACTTAATGAAGACCCATGCCAGGAACTAGGTCAATTTGCAAAATCCATACGAGTAGATAACACAAAAATTTCGAACCGTTTGAAAAAAATAGGAGTGATCCAGAAGCAAAAATATTGAGTGCTGTAAAAAAAAAAAAAAAAAAAAAAAAAAAAAAAATACAAGAACTTATTTAACGTCGGTCTTCATCTGATAGTGGCTAGATTCAAATCCCGTCTTGGGCATAAATGTTCGTAATGGTTTGGAATCCACGTGAAGCTGAAGGTTCCGCTCTAATGAGATTAATGTACAAAAGGTGACCAGAGAATGACACCCCAAACACAAATCCATATTCTTTCTTAAAATACAACTTTTAAGAAACAAAAACTATTATTAGTCTACAAGTTATTTTCATTGTCAAACAAATATGAATTTAAAACATGTCATATAAATTTCATGACAACACATGCATTTGTTCAAGGGTTATGCTCTAAATCAGAAATAAAGAAGTTCTTTCTTAACTTTTTGGAAACCAGTGTATTTGCAAACTTGAATGATATAATATTTCTTTAATGATACATTATTTTTAAGACAAAAAAAAAAAAAAAAGTACTTAAAAAAAATCTCAATCACTTAGAAAATATATTTTCTCAGATCTTTTCTTGATTCAACAATCATATTATTTTCATGGCGAATGAATTATACGAAATACGATTCTCGCTTTTAAGGAAAAAATGACGCTGATCGAAAATTGTCCTCAGATACGGTACTTCAAAAAGGAATGTTTCAAAAGTGAACATCGATCGCTATTTTGAAATGAGTGTTAAATTTAGAAACCATTGATGACATTTTTGAATTGGGATGATTTGCGACAATATATTTTTATTTTCCTCTGTATACATAAGAAGAAAGTATTGAATTTGTAAAAAAACATTCGACCCCAGGTTTTCTATAGATTTTAATATTTTGTGATATCCTGAATACGATTTGACCATTTTTAGAAAATGTCTGTTGCCTGTGTATGCATATTATAAGGACACTGTATCGCATGAACTAAGGAGCGAAAATTTGATTTTTATTTGGATTTTGACCTATACTGCAGTTGGTTAGATTTGGGAAACAGTTGCTTAACAAGTGGCTCTATCATATCTTTTTTTTTTTAAATTATTTTTAATATAGTAGTATAAGACAAAATTTCGTATAAATATGCATAGAGAAATTTACTATTATATATTCAAAATTAAAATAAAAAATATAAAAAGTAAAAATTCTGCCAAAGAGTTTACGGAGGACTATTAATTTCAAACTGTAAAATTTTTATTTTTATTTTTTATTTGTTTCTTATCTCATTTTTTGACCGCAAAACTGGGCCACGCACTTTTTAAAATGACTGAAAGGAATTAAAATGAAGTGTTTCTACCTAAATTTCATATTTTAATTAATTAAAAAAAAAATCTAACTGTCGTGTCGAAAAACTGTTTGCACCCCTGGATTTAGAAAAAATCACCTCTTTCATTTTGCACCGAATTCGTAACGATAGGACTGATACTTCTAATTTATTTTGGTGTTACATAAAACTGGTCAAAAACTCCAAATTGAAACTAATAGTCCTCCGTCCTAAAAATGTATATTTATGACAGTAATAGTTAACCAGAAAAAAGAAATATATATATGTATATATATATTGAAAACCGTTTCAAACATTGAATAGATGAAAACAAGAAACATTGAAAAAGATAAAACAGAAAAATTCAAAAAGAGAGGGGCATCGCTCCCCCTCAGGGAGTTGGGAAGTATTTTCCCAGTGGGTGTAAAGTTTCAATACGGGTAAATTTGAAAATAACTCATCAATACCTTTAAAAAGAAGGTTGAACTATAGATCTGTTGCAAATTAAAACAAAAGTTATAGATTTTTTTCATTTTTAACAATAAATAAAGAAAGAAAAATAAAAGACAAAGAAATATAAAATAAAATACATAAATAAATATAAAAGCGTCTCCTCAGACGGCAAAAATTGACTTTCTTTGGACATATAGTATTATGTTTCTTTGAGATGAAAATTGTTTGGAATCATCATGAAAAGCAACTTTGATATGTAATTTGTACTGCGTGAATTTGTGTAGAAAAATATAGAAGAAAATCTTGTGGTAGACACTACATGCTAGATTTAAACGCGGAGAAAATGAATTTTAAAAAAAGAGAGAGAGAGAAGAAAAAGAAAGAAAGGAAAGAAATCGCAATGAAATTATTGATGTTTTCATGTAGGTACATATTTTGTTAAAATAAAAAATATTTTTGTAAATCAACTATTTACAAACACGAATTTTATGATACCGATTTTATGATACATCAATTTCGACACAAAAATTGTTCTTTAAAAAACTTTTAGTTGTTCAGAAAACTTTTTTTTAAACATTTCTTGATTCAACGATCATAAGTTTTTCGTTTTTGTGGTGTAAAAAAGTAAAATCTCTCACGATGCTAGAAAATATTTCGAGATAATGTATATCAAAAAGGCGGCCTTTCAAAATAGAACATTGATTGGTTTTCTCTAATGAGCAAGGTTTACGCCAGAAAACTTAGCCGTCCAAAAAGATTTTTTGAGTTACTCTTTCGTAGTTCAAAAATACAAAATGGCAGACAAAATATACAAAGGTACACTTTATACATATATACTAACAGGCTATGTCTAAAGAAAGATGGGCACTTCAGTATGGATATTTATCGACGACAGGTGGATCTTCTGTTATTTAAGAATTACGATTTTAAAGATGACTGTATCTCAGCATCTATTAAATATTTTAGTCTTTTAAGCATGTCTTTTATAACCTTCGCTCTTTATACTATATTACCATATGATTCTGACTAATATAATAATATTAAAAAAAGTAGATTTTCTTTTAAAAGGAATTAAATAAATAAAAAACAAATAAAATTGAATTAAACTTAAATTTTAATAAGTTTATTAAATTCTACTATATACTATATTTTTTTCCGAAAAATACTCTCTCTCTCTCTTTCTCTCTCTCTCTCTCTCTATATATATATATATATATCCTTTTTAAAGGAATTAATAATTAAAAAAAAAAAAAAAAAAAAAAAAAAAAAAACTACAAAGTTTTTATACTATAAAAATTATACATTACACATAAACATAACTGTTAGAAATATAAGTTTCTTAATTGAAATATAATATTCTTAATTGTTTCTACTGCATTATCATTTTATCTAATCTAAAAACATGCCGTTTGGACAGTTTCTTTCAATTCATGCAGTTTCATTCATGATGTTGGGGCTCACTAAGAACGGATTAAAAGAAATTTAATCCTTAACCCTTTCAGGGTTCGTAAAATATATTATATCCTACCTAAATTTAATTTCAAATTTCAAACTCAACTCAGATTTTTTTTTTACAGAATTTTATTTTAATAATTAGATGAAAGACTTCATTTATTTCTTTTGTTTTAGGCATGTTCGGAAGTTTTGGTGGTAGTTTATTTTAAATGAGTGAAATTTCCCACAAATTTGAAATCATTAAATTGCATTTTCTCAGTTTTCAATTTTTCATGAATTCACGATCTTCAAAGTGCTAAAACCTCTACAGATATTTAAGGAAAGACTTAATATACTTTTTGGATGTTTAATAGAACTTAGAATTAGGGATAGATTTTACAATATCTTTAAAAGAAAAAAAATAAAAATAAAAATGTAAAAAAGAACTGTTTTCTTTTTTTTTTTTTTTTTTTTTTTTTTTAAATTTTTATCTAGATATTCACTTTTTAATCCCCCCCCCCCCCAAAAAAAAAATCTAATTAAAATTTTCAAAACCTATCACTAAGTTTTTTTATAGGTTTTATTAAACACCCAAAGAAAAGAAAAAAGTATTTTCTTAAATATTTGTTAGAATTTTGAAGATCACGAATTCTTGAAGAAAAAATGCAAATTGAGCAAACGCAACTTAAAGATTTCAAATCTGTAAAAAAAGAATTGTTGCCTGAATATACATTTTATTCAAAAAACCTTACATAGTTCAGTATATAAATATTAATCAGTATATAAATATTATCAGCGGTGCCATCAAAGGTGCCAAGCCCCCTTAAGGGGTTGAAACGGTTCGTCGAAATTTTTAAACTTTTTCCCTTATCTCTGCAGTAATTTTCAAAAGAAACTTAAAATTTAGCAGAATGTCTTCTCATAGATCCTAATTAAGGCAAAAGATGAGGAGCTGTTAAATTTCGAAAGAGAGTGTTTAACAATTCTGACCGTTCTTCTCATGCACAGTCGGCAGCAAAAGTATTCGAGCGCTAGCAATAATTTCTATGTAAAAAAAAAAAAAAAAAAAAGTATTCTTAATACTGCTTTGTTAAGTAAATCCTTGTCGATCATGTTCTTAGTGAGTCATGTTCTTAGTGAGAACATGATTCGACAAGGATTTACTTAACAAAACAGAATTAAGTGTACATTTTTTATATACGAATTCTTGCTAGCGCTCGAATAATTTTGCTGCCGACTGTAGAAAATCTTAGTGGCTTTCTGTAAAAGCTTGGATTTTTTGTAAAATATCTCCTCTTAGTCCCTAATTAAGGTAAAATATGAGGATCTTCCGAAATTTAACTTTTAAGGTGCCTAGCATTCCTTACCGTGGAAAATCGCAGTGGTTTCCGATAGAATTTTTCAATAGATTAGAAAAGGCTTGGTCTTCATCAGAATCCAGAGAAGACAATCTATTGTCAACAGATCAAATTAATTGGCTTTGCTTACGATTTTTCCCCCGTGCGAAGTACCGATAGAACTGCTATTTATTTATATTCACGAATTTTATGATACTTCTATTTGATGCATTAATTTTTAAATAAAAAAATTGCTCTAAATAAAATAAATAAATAAATAAATAAATACAACCCTGAATTGCACAGAAAGCATAATCTTTAAAAAACTTTTCTTGATTTAACGATGATATTATTTTTTAAGGTGAAAATACTTGTGCAAAATATGGTTTTCGCAATTAAGGGCAAAATCATAAAAGTAGAAAATTGTTTATAGATACCGTACTTCAAAAAGAAATATTTCAAAAGAGACTATCGATTACTCTTTTGAAATGAGTATTAAATTTAGAAAGTATTAAAGACATTTTTCAGTTGAAATAAATCGCAATATTTCTTTTTTCTTTTTTAAATGGTAAAACAAATCACAATAAAATTATCTGTATAAATATTTATATACATATTCTTAAAATAGTAAATATATAGATTTTATGATTATATTTTTTGAAACAAATAATATTAAAAAAAAAAAAAAAAATAGTTTAATGTAATATATATTTCTTATTTTTTATTAGTACGACAGGACTATTTCTTTCAATCTGGCATTTTCCGTCGTTACCAATTTATAGTGTTTCACTTCGAAAATGACTGCCAATATCAAATTTTTACGATTTAATTTCTTACTATATCTTAAAATGTTTTGTGAAATCCGAAAAATCTTATATATATATTTTTTTTCACTTCCCATCGGTGAGGATCGAACGCACAACCCTCGAGTTCGTGTCTGTGTACTCTGACCACATGGCCAATGGGTCTCGGCTGATCATATCCTGATTTTTTAGACTTGTGTTTTCAGATTATTATTATTATTATTATTATTATTATTATTATTATTATTATTTGGAAAGGGTGTTAAAATACAAATATAAGTAGTCCTGTCGTACTAAACTAAATTATGTCATAGAAAGAATTTCGTTCATAGATTTTTCTGTTTTAACCCATTTATGAATTTGAAATACCTTCTAATAATCATCAGAAACGGTGTTTACGATTAGTTTTCGAAGTGTCCTCTAGTGGCATATTTGAAGCTCTCGGGAATACTAAATTTTCGAAGACAAAAAAATATTCAATTAGCAGTGATTGTAGTACATTCATGTACAAAAGAATAAATGTAGAATAAGTATCTGTGAGAGCGTTACTCACATATTATTTAAATACATGTATTTTTATTATTTTATTTATTTAATTTTTACTTCCATTATCCGACTATTGTAAATAATGGGAGTATTGTAGTCGGTTAAAAATTTCGATATAAAGTTTTAACCTTATTTATATACTTTAAAGTGTCTTGAGTCCGAAAAAAAAAATTTTTTTGGCAATTAGTCAGTGTGTATGTGTATTGGGAATCTTCTGACTATCTACAAAATTAATAAAGTTAAAATAACAAAATTTCAGAATCAAGGCAGATGTAGTATATAGATGATTTTGTCAACTTTTGGGGCAAATTGGAAAACCAGAAGTGTGACCGTAAGTTCATATCTCAAAAACATCTCTAACGATTTTCTTCAAAGTTGCTATGTAAACGCCCTTTTAGATTTCGTTTCATATTGATGTTCGAATGCAAGTTTTAAAAATTAGCATAAAAATGCAACGAATAAGTCATATTTTGATTATATTGGGGTTATAATATTTGTGAAGCACAGATATTGGATACATTTTTGAATTTAGATATTGAATTCATTATTCAATTATGATATAAAGTTATTTATAGTTTTCTCCTTATAGATAAGTATGTAGGCAATGTTTTATGAAAATGAATTGAATTGAAATAGTCTAAAAATATTATTTCCAAAAAATAAAGTATATTGCAGAAATAAATTAACTTAAAAAAAAAAAAAAAAAAAAGTTAAAAGGTTAAAAAGTTTTACTACATTATTGTTAGTTGTTTCTCCAGGAGTTACTAAAAGAAAAAAAAGTTTTCTTCCATTTATAAAAACGTAAAAATATTTCCACTTTTCTTCTTCTTCATTTTTTTTTTTTTTTTTTTTTTTTTTTTTTGTTACACAACCATTCACATTTTTTCCATTCTTCAATTAAATATTTCCAATCATTAACTAAAAAAGAATTTCATTTAAAGACCATAATAAGTGATTGTAGACATACATAATTGATTAAAATGAAGGAAAAAAGTGATTTAAACAGAAAATGTGTAACGAAACATTCAAATTATTATAATAAGTTCGAAGTTAATACTATAAGTAACATTAAATTTTTAAAAATAAATTTGAGGTTTTTATTTTTTAGTAGAAGAAGAAAATATACACTGGCATTCGAAATAAAAGCAACAACCTGCATTCCTTTCTTTTTCTTTTTCTGTCTTTTTTTTTTTTTTTTAGAATAGCTTTTTAAACAAATGAACATGTGAACAAAATTTGGATGGCATGTTTGTTATAAAATCATTATTCGAATTTTATATAATTGAGTAATAACAGATTAAACTCATATCAACTCAAATCTTCTAAAAAGTAACATTTTTGAGAAACGAAAAATTTAAGCAACTTCAGAAAATAAAACTATATGAGAAATGGTATTAAGGATGCATTAGCCAGGTGCATACAGACAGGTGAAAATACACATGCCTTTAAATGTTAATTCAAAATGGAATTTTTCTTCTTGCGTTCACTTTTCTTTTAGTCTTATTAAATATATATATATATATATATATATATAATTATTAATTTGTAAACTTCGAGCATCGCCAGAATGATAAAAGTATTGTTACAACGGATTAAGTCTTTTCCCTTGCCTCAGTTGTCCTGCTGCAAAGAAAGTAATTTTGAAGGCAAAATGAAAATAAAGGAGCGGTTCATTCACTTTCAGTGAGTTCAGCCTTGGCGACACACTTGGCGACTTGGTGACAAAATTTAGCAAAAATTGTAGTTTAGGGTTCTCGAAGTTTCGAAGTTCTCCGACGCACGGGAGCCAAATTCTAGAACTTGGCTCTCGTGCATCAGATGTAGACCTAGTGTTCGAAGCTTCTGAAACCACATTTCAGTGTTGCAACTATCTTGCTATGTACCTTTGCACGCTCTCCTGTAACAGTCTTTAAGGAAATAGAAGGAACAGTAAAGATAAATTTGTCTTTGGCCTTTGCCAAATCAGTTCTTAACAATGTCGCATTTGCTCCTGTGTCATATATATGTATATATATTACTTTACATTTATTTGGTGTTCTGAATTCTAATTCGAATTCTCCTTTCCCATGCGAAGATTGAGTACAACAGCTAGTTAACAATAATAATAATAAATCGTGGATCCATATGATTTTTTAATCACTTTTCCACAATAATCGGTTGATATATAGTCTTTAAAGTTTTAACGATTTTTTTAGTATAATGGATGTAGGAGTCTAATACTTGTAGTAAGATAGCAAATTATTTTCACGGTTTGTGCCATATTTGCAATACGTATAACCTTTACTGCATAAAATTGTAATAACAATACAGATATATTTACAGTATAAAATATGCATATCATGAAAATATTTGTATGTTGTAAAATACATTTAGAATTCAATCAATTTCTTACAACAATATTAACTATTTATTTACTATTTATTTCCCACTATCATTAATATTTCATTAAGAAAGACGATGACGATAAATTCACCTTCATTTATTTATTTATTTATTTTTGTGTGCGTTATAAATCAATATAAGCTCATGCTTGACTTAAAACTACTTGTAATAACTTTGAATTGGATATTTAAAAATATTAATTACTAAAAAATTAACATTATATTTACATTTTACTGAAAATATTTTTAATACAATATTCAACGTATTACAAAACTGATAATATTTTTCTTGGAAATAATTTTTATTTAATTAAAATATTTCACAATATTAGAATTTCGCTGTGAATATTGTTCTTCTGTATTATTTTAATATTTCACTAATATGTTGATAAAGTTTAATTTCTTATGAATTATCAACGCATTTAATAATGTCAACAACACAATAGTCCATGATTTTTTTTTTTTTTTTTTTAATATTTTTTTAAAATTTAAATTATGATAATGATGAAAAAAAAATTAAGAGGCACTTATATAATTTTTAACCCGTTAGTAGTCGCTAGTTGGTTGATTTGCCGCCCATCCTTCTGTGTTGCCAGATTTTTTTATTCAATAGCCACCAAAAATTTTTAGAAATGGCATTTGATATACATAAAACGTGAATAAAATCGAAGAAACGTCGTTCACATCACTTCTTAAAATTATTGGTGACAGTTAAATAAAAAGTTCACAATTTGCAATAGGTGGCGCTGTTCATAGCGACTACTAACGGGTTAAACATCAGGTAATTGGTTTACACCTTGCTTGTGGAATGAACTGGTCACGTAAAAAATACTTTATATTTTTTATTTGTTTTTTAACGGTAACCGTGTTTAGGCGTTCCTCTAAAACAATACTTTATTTTAAAAAAATCTAAAGGCACTATACTCGACTTTTCGAATATTAAGTTATTAGATTGTTTAAATACATTAAAATAAGGGAAACTTTTTTTTATTTTTCCGACTGAGTGAAAAGAAGATAATCCGCCGGAATATCCGCCAGAATCCGCCAGAAATAAGCCTCCGGAAATGGAAAACACCATTAAACAATGGGAGAAAGAAATACAATTTTATTATTTTCCATTTCCTGCAACTTATTTCTGTCGAGCTATCTACATGATAGACCAGAGATGTTTCTGCCTAATGGTTGTATGAGTGAGTAATGCTGACCGGTTGTCGGCCTGGATAGCTCAATTGGTAGAACCTTGACCTTGTAAGTCAAAGATCCGGGGTTCGACTCCCGGCCAGGCATTATTTTCACTCAGTCGGAATAATAAAATTTCAATAAATATGATTTTCTTCCACAGTTGATTGTGTGATTTTAATAAAATTAAGGGAAACTGTTAGATAAACAAAAATATATTTCAACGCTATTGCATTTCAAATAATTTACGCCCATAGTCCATAACGATTAAAAAAAAAAAAAAAAAAAAAAACTTTGTGTCCTTCTAAAAGGAAGTGCTAGATTCACCAAAATCCATACTCTTCATGCGACGATTACCTAGAACATCTATATAAATGATCGAATAAAATAAACAATCGAATAAAATATTTAGACGTTATCGTGTGAAATCACGTATATGCATGAACACACAAATACAATATATTACCGTAAAAATAGAAAAATGAACTTGGGGACCTCAATACATATAGATACACAAAAATCTCAAAGTCAAATTTTTGTCATGATTACAATACTTTTCTTACATATGTATGTTTGAAAAGTAAAAAGGATTTTATATATTCATGTTAAACGCAATTACTGTGTCGATTGCTGAGAATAAAATTTAATTGATCTAATTGCAAATCCGTAAAATCATTTTGTTAAATCAAGTAACATTCTGAAGAACTGCAAAAAGGCGGGATTTATTGTTCAAAGTAAGAAAATATCTCGATAAAACTGTACTAATATTTGAAACTGCTTTTAAAAAATTGAATTACGTTTCTTTTGCATTACTTACAAACATCTGTGACACAATTTATAATAAATGCGAAACCAAATGATAGTGCGCACATATACACAAATTAAAGTAATAATAATAATAATTATTATTATTTTCTTAAGAAAACAAGCTGTTTTAAACTGTGAAAAAAATTAGTTTTTTTGCTCAAAAGATTTGGGCATTTTTAAACTTCTTATTCGAGCGGGAAACTTTTGTCGTTCGCAAAAGATGTTCAGAAATATTATCATTAGTTTTTAAATATCAATAAATATTTCAATTTGAATATTCTGAAAAATATTCATATAATATTTAAAGGTTTAGTTTTTCGCTTATTAAGGATAATAAAAGGATATAAGTAAAATTCTGGAATTTTACGTATACCGTCCTTTACTTATTGATTTTTATGATATATTCAATGCAAAAGAATTCAAAAGAAAAAAAAATTCTATTAACTTTTCGAATTCACATGCCAAAACTTCAGTTAGAAGTTTAATAATCTTTTATTGAAGTGCATATATTTGTTTACATTATTTATCCTTTCAATTCAAAAAGAAAGAGTTTTTAAGACATTTTTTGTAGAAAAGTGTTTGCTGGTAGAGTTAAAATTATTTAATATTACTTGAACAAATAAGATAATGCTACGCTTTTAAAAATAAACTAGTATGTTGTGGACACCACAAGACTTTCTTCTATATTTTCCTATACATATTCAATCAGTAACAATATTT